>CM068368.1:24289068-24716568 GCA_034769895.1 Magicicada septendecula
AGAACTTGTGAATCGCATAACAAATATTGACCCAATAATTTTCGCTGTGGGCCCAAAAATGTCCTTCCCACGACATAAAACCGCGTCACAAATTATCGCTACTTTAAAAGTCATCCCTTTCCAAATTTAGTTATTATTATTATTTTTTTACACAAACAGTACAGTCTTGGACCACGCGAATATCATTTCCTTTCCTTCTCCTGCCAGAAGTCCCTCATTCGCACACTATTCGCCGCCTTCTTTTCCACTGTCCACCCCTTTCTCGTCTTCTTCTCACCGCAGAGAAACTCAAGATTTTCAAGTTTGTTTCTGTATGTATTTCTATCCACACGCAGTCGTACAAAGAGATACCCAGTTTCATCATTTCCTCCTTGAGTTGTTTGGTGTATCAGTTCAGACTGGAAAGTTGCCAAATGTAGTTGAAAATTTGTTTATTTAATCTGGACCGATCCATCCGAACCATATGTTCAAGGAATCTCAGTCTTTTCCTTTGGAAAGCCGTTTCAAGGTCTTCCATTTTCCTGTACATCTGTTCTTTGTGTCTACGCCTGTACCCATCTTTCCAAATTTATTTTTTTCTTAACACTTGCGCTCCCAGACACCGGTGACAGGAAAACCTCTCGCTACCAGACCTGTGAAGAGTAAATTTCCCCCCGGCCCAAATATGTTTTCTTATATAACAGCTGATTTTGTTGACAGTACAGTACTGCCAACTTAACACAAGAGCACATTGCTTTCATTCTGGCCCAGGAGAATGCAAAACTTTATCTAATAGCACTGATCTGTGTCCACATGTTGACAAAACCTTCAAAACACAGTCATGCAATGTGTCCAACTCTGGTACACGTGGACTGTACGGAAAATTTAATATGTCCAGATATGGTACACACGGGCTCTAATAAAAGTGTTGTGTGTCCAAAAATTAGTACACATGGTAGCAAGAGTGTTAAGTAATTTTTTATTGAACGAGCGAAGTGAGTTCTCAGTTTTAACTCTATCATTTGGCGTTTGTCTAACTATATATCTGTCTCTCTATTTGGAGCGTGTTTCAAGAACGGATTTTGAATGGATAACCGATATGTGTAAAACTTCGCTCGCGTGTACCTACAGAACTATGTTGTTTTTGAAACTGAGCCGCCAAAACATTTGGCATTGCGGGAGACAAAAATGTGAGAGGGTTAAAATTGTGAAAAAATCGTACAAGCCCATGTGGGATATCAAATTACAGAGAATTTACACCAAAATCTAAATATAGTGCTTATTTTTAAAAATTAACAAATTTTTGTACGTCAAGGCTCCATATTGTAAATTTTAATAAAACTGCAAAAATTGTTGTAAGAGAATTTTAACTAACATCTAAATGTAGTGTCAAGTTTTTGGAAATTTAAAAAATGTTGGGCTCTCGAGGTCCAAAAAAGGGACCAAACATTTGGAAAAATTAAAAAATCTAGCAGAGTGTCAGATTGAAAGGAAATTTAACCATAATGCGAATTCCATAGAGCCACATCAGGGTAACAAAAAATTTCATTTAACAAATTACATCCCGTTTATAACAGATAGGATTAAAAATAGGTTAAAAAAGCACGTTCTTAAAATGGTATCAGTAAATAAACGAAATCTTTCTTCATTACTAGTAAACAATAAAGAAAAATCAAACATACTCGATAAAAATGGAGTTTATAAAGTACACTGTGCAGAATGCGATACTATTTATATCGGACAATGTGGCCGTGCTCTGAAACATCGCACTTCTGAACATAAGAAAGCCATTTTAACAAATAGGCTACAACCAATACAGGTTTTACAGATCATTGCTTACAAACAATCACTTCATAGATACAAAAAACATAACACTACTGCACAACACACAAAAAAGTAAAAAGTGGCTTTATTAGATATTCTAGAAATTAGAAAAACAACAAAAATTTAACAGACGAACAAACTGAATTCTGTGTATCCAGTTTATTAAAAGTTTTTATTTAGTTTAGTTAATTTTTACTTCCATGTTCCATAAGGAAATGGAAGTATGGTCATGGTGAAAAAAAATCGCGTTTGAGATAACGGCTGATTCCGATTGTACTATCCTCAAAACATGGAGAAAAGTCATTTTTCGAAAAGTGTCTGTGTGTCTGTCTGTCTGTGTGTAGAATTTTTTCTATGACAAACTATAACAGCCGCAAATTCAAACAGAATCAATAATTTTTTGCATACAGTCCTGAATTGTAGAGTACTCAAGGCCTATTGATTTTGGTGAAGATCGGTTAAGAGAAAGGGGTAGTTTACCTGCAACGTTTTATGTTTTAACAAGGGTAAAGTACTTAATTTTGATAAATAAAGTATCGTGATAAGAAGATCATAATAATTCACTGTAGGAACGTAGATGAAATATCTACAAATGAAGAGGCTAGTTGAACGGGGTGGGGGTAATTTTCTATAAATGAAAATTATAGTTGAAGTGAGAGGGGAGAATTTTGTATATGTGTACTACGTTATCGGTAACAAAGAAGTAGTTTGTTGTTAAAATTCCTTCCCGGGCTGTTTGGCCGTAGTCCAATGTTTTCTGCAAAACCAGACGTTTCGGCAGTGCCATCGACTGCCATCATCAGTGAAAACGAGTGTGATAACGTGAGGTGGTATACGTTAGTGACCACAGTACTGTGGTTAAGGCTGAAACAGTAAGTAGAAAGAAGTAGTTTCTATGGAAATATTTCATTTTGAAAATGATTTTAAATATAAATCTTAGAACATGGAAGTAATGTATGCTTTTTATATTTTGCCTTTCGATTATACTTAGTTTTTACAGACACTTTTGATTTTCCCTTACTACCTTTCCCACTCTCTCCACCATACACACACAACACACATGTCCGGATACACACCCTAAACACATGTTCACCACCCTCACTTTCTTAGTTTGTTTGTTTCTATGATTTTTTTGAGAATATCTTAATAAGCTGAAATAGCTGTCAGAGGTAAATAATAAACTGTGAAACTCATCAAGTGTTTGTATGTTTTTAAAACCTTTGTCCTAATGCGAATGTTTTAATTTTTTAATTCTTATGGTATACAATTGTTTGGTTTACAATTGTTTTGATATTACTAAAGAAATATTAGAGAACTCCCGATTTTTGTAATTTTTTTCATAATTGAAAAGTTGTCTAACACCAAAATTTATGCAATAATAAATGTACTTGGTTCAAAATATTGAGCTGGTTCTGCAGCTCAGGGAGCTTACAAGTTTTAATAAATTTTTAATGTACAGGTCATTTATTTTTTTCATTTAAGCAATATACCTTCACTACTTATGAGCTACGAAAAAGATATAATTTCTTTTATTTATTTTTTTAAAAGTAAGTTATAAACTGACTTGGATTTTTTGTTCGCACACAAAGTGCCTATTAAAAGATAACCACCACTACTACTGACTATTTACACCAGAGCTTACGAGTTTTAAAAAAAGGAGAGAGGAAGAATTCACTCTCTCTCTCTCTCTCTCTCTCTCTCTCTCTCTCTCTCTCTCTCTCTCTCTCTCTCTCTCCCTCTCCATTTTTCTCATGGACGTGTGCATTATGTATAATCACACACACACACACACACACGCGCGCACAGAGAGAGAGAGAGAGAGAGAGAGAGAGAGAGAGAGAGAGAGAGAGAGAAATAATGATTAATACAAAGAACGTGACGAGAACTTTGGTTATTTTCAATGTGTAGTTCTCCACATGTGCTATGTAATTTTCCTAACATAATGTGAATTGAATTTCGTTCACTGAATAAAAATATATTCTACAGACGTTCTGCGGTTGGGTCTCGAAAGAGGTTTGCCTGAACTATTCTGCGTTAAATAATAATAATACAGATGTATTCAGCGTGTGCTATTGAAAAATAAAAATCCATTTCCAACGAAGTATAACCAATTTCTCATGGAGACAGCTAGTCCGCCGACTGGCAATTTGCATGTCGTATTTTGTTGTGGATCATTTAAATATGTACTCGCTTGCTTCTTCCACTCGTAAAGTTGTCAGATAGTTTTACTCATGTGTTATTCAATGGAAATAATTATTGTAACCATCTCTAAATTGCATAGTAAGTTGGGGCGTGGATTCGACCTACGTGTTCGCTACTAAAAACGTGCGTCGCGGCTTCGAGTTCCTCTCAAGAGATCAATTGTATATTTAAAAGCACAACCAAAAGTATTTTTGTAAACTTCTAGCTAGGTGTCTGGTAATTTGCATACCGTATTTGTCAGCCGTTTAAATATATTTTTGCTTCTTCAGTCGTAAGGATTGTTAGCTACTTTTATTCATTGGAAATAATTGTAACCATCTATAAATTGCATAGTAAGTTAGGGCGTGGATTCGACCTGCGTGTTCGCTACTAAAAACGTGCGTCGCGGCTTCGAGTTCTTCTCAAGATCAATTGTATATTTAAAAGCTAAACCAAAAGTATTTTCGTAAACTTCCAGCTAGTTGGTAATTTGCATGTCGTATTTCGTGAACCATTTAAATATATTCTTGCTTCTTCAGTCGTAGGGTTGTTAGCTACTTTGATTCATTGGAAATAATTGGAACCGAGAAAATTATAAATGAAGTAATTAAGTACAGAATGAATGCGAAAAATTTAATTGTTGATTGTATCCAAACGAAAAAATTACAATGGTATGGACACACGAAATGAATGACACAGGAAAGATTACCAAGGAGAGTTATGGAATGGACCCCACCAGGAAGAAGGAAAAGAGGAAGACCACATATCACCTGGATAGAAGAAATTCAGACTATATTAATGGAACGAGAGATTGAAGAAGATCTTTGGATGGACAAGGAGCAGTGGAAGCTGAGAATGCAATCACTTATGTAATCTTTGGTTCCAGAAAATGTGTAAACATTGTACAGCCGGAATAAATAATAAATAATAATAATTTTGTAAACCATCTAAATATTATATTCTTGCTTCTTCAGTCGTAGGATTGTCGCTACTTTTAGGGTCTGAGAATTGGACTTTAACGAAAGATCAGGCCAGTCGCATCCAAGCGGCTGAAATGAGATTTTTCAGGCACGTGGCAGGGTATACTCTCCATCATCATAGAAGAAACACAGATATACGGCAGAAACTGAAGATTATGAGTATACTCAACAGGATTTCCCAGTATCGGCTGAATTGGTGGGAACATCTTTGTGGAATGGATGACTGCCGCATCAACAAACAACTATGGAACTATAAGCCGAGGGACGGAGAGGTGTGGGACGTCCGAGGAAGGGCTGGAGTGACCAGTTCTAATCATTGCCTATTTAAGACCGGAACAAACTATCCTTGGTTTAATATTTGAAGATAATGATGTCTAAAACTAAACACTCAATTCAAATTGTGGTTAAAATTCTATTTGACTGATACTCCTTAAGGGCTTTTGCTATTTTTTTTTTTTTTTTTTTTTTACAATTTTGAACCTCTCACATTTTTGTGATTTGTTAAAAACTTATCGTGAGACAACTGAGAACTAAACGGTGGAGTTAAAACTGAGAACTCGCTTAGCTGGTTTGAAAAGCAAGTTGTGAAGAGAATAAGCCCGTAATTCATGTGGCAGTGTGGACGACAAGCAATGCGGAACTGGGCGTTATTACGTAGAGCTGTAGCTGTGAATGTGCCGTGTGTCGAGCGCGCGGCAGGTAATTATAGACTGTAATGTCATAGCGTGCTTTAATGAAATAACCAACTGTTCGGCCGTTCTTGGCTTAGTTGGTTTCCTGTTTAGTGTAACGTAAGAGAGACGCGCACGCGCATTGTTAATTACAACAAAGAGATTAAAAATTAAATTTAAAATATCTTTTCGCAACCTTTTACGATTTACACAATTATATGGCTTTATAAACAAGGCCATGGCCGGCTCTAGTAGAAGGCCGGAGTATTAAACGTGGCAACACTGGAACCAGCTGATATTTGAGGCCGACTAGACGATATCTTAATTTATGTATTCCAATAATCAAATCCCGTCATTTCTAATTGCCGGTTAACAGCAGTTTTATAATTCTCAATTTTTTGAAAATTAAAAGTTTATTACGTAAAGTATTGTTACACTATTTGAATTATATTATTTATCTAACATATTGACAAGAAAAGACTCCAAGCATTTGAGACCTGGTGCTACGGAAGAATATTCAAGATAAGGCGGAGGGAGAAGATAACGAATGAGCAAGTCTTTAGAAGAGCTCAGGAGGAGAAGAACTTTCTACAAAATTTAAAAGGCAGAAGAGCTAAGTTTATAGGGCATATACTACGACACAATGGGTTGGTTAAGAGAATGATAGAAGGAACAATTGAAGGAAAGAATCACAGAGGATGACCCCGTTTAGATTACATGAAACAGCTTATGGTCGATATGAACTGCACTTCATATTGTGAGTTGAAAAGAAAAGCAGAGAAGCGTGAAGAATGGCGAGCTGCTGCCAACCAGCCTATGGGCTGCTAACCTAGAAGAGAGGGAAGACCTAACATATAATATTGAGGCTGCAACTGCCGGGGCGTCTGAATTGAATTTCCATTTGAGAAGGGAAAAACTTGTGTCAACACTGCTATAGTATATGTAAAGTTAAATTGGCATTTACATACAGTGGTGAAACGTGTGTGTGTGTGTGTATGTGTGTGTAAATGGGCGCAGTAAACAATACACTGTGCTCGTGCAAGAAGCCGACGGAGCATGCGCGGAGGAACAAACACAGTACTGTATGAGTATAACTAAACTTTTATTAGTTGCTGTACTTGGCCTGTCGTTGTTTAAGTTTGCGTCTTGTTTGAACGTTCAGACAGTAAGTAGGCTAACTGTAACACTGAAAACTGAATGCGCAGGCTACCCAGTAAATAACTCCATATGTGGTGACAGTGTGTCGTTTATAACTTGAAAGTCTTGTTTAAAAAAGCAATTGGGTGTATCGTGGGACACGGCAGAAGTGAAAACATCAGTGTGAATTGGCGAGTGAACTGATTCAGCGTGTAAAGGTTGCTCATATGTATTTGGGGTAAGAGAAATTTTAGTATAACTAATTCATTATCATCATCATCTTCAAGGATTAAATCAAGGATGGTTTGTTCCAGTCTCAAACAGGCAAAGATTAGAGCTGGTCACTCCAGCGCTTCCTCGGACGTCCCTTACCTCTCCGTCCCCTCGGTTTATAGTTCCATAGTTGTTTGGGGATGAGGCAGTCATCCATTTAGCAAAAATGTTCCCACCAATTCAGCCGATACTGGGCGATCGTGTCGAGTATACTCATAATATTCAGTTTCTGCCTTATATCTGTGTTTCTTCTATGATGATGGAGGTATACCCTGGCACGTGCCTGAGAAATCTCATTTCAGCCGCTTGGATGCGACTGGTCTGGCCTTTCGTTAAAGTCCAATTCTCAGACCCATAAAGAAGTGTGGGAAGAGCCATCACCTTGTAGAATGTTAAGCGTGTTCCTTTACTTACTGACTTGAAGGTTCGCTTAATAGTCCCGCACACAAGGTTGAACTTATGCAACTTATTCACCACGTCATTGCTTGCATTATAAGACACACTGTAGCCCAGGTATTCAAAATTGAAATTCAAATAATTTCCCGTAAAGATAATCACACACAATCCTGGATAATAAGGTGAGTGTTGACATATAGTTGTGCTTACGAAAAGAGATGAATCAGTGATGGGATGTTTCAAAAGAAACATTAATGGGTCTTCTTGTGAAGAATGAGTTTTGGAAGCAAAGGTACAACTTGGAACTCTATAGGCTACAACATCGCTCGGCAACTCTGCGCCAGCGAACCAATTTGTAATTTTCTTTTCTTTTGAACGAAGGAACGCACCCGCATTGTACGTGTTCAAAGTGCTGTATTATAAAATAGTACCAGCTATTTCAAATTTTACTTTTTTCTAATACAATAATTAATGGAAGTTAGTGTTCAAGAAAAGGAATTGAATCCTTCATTTATGTTTTAAATGTTTTTCAGGTTTTACATTTCTGTCCACCTTATAAAAATAAATAGTTTTTATTGTGGTAAGTTCTTTAATTTATTTTTATTAAAATGTGTTCCTGTTTAACCATTTTTACTTCCATGTTTTTCGTTTAAAGTTTTGTTAGTTTTAACATACGAGTGCATGCTGACAGATTTTTGATGACCTACTTCTAATGTGAAAAATTGTCACAAATCTATATGAAAAATACTGCAAAGCTTTATCTGATTCGGTGTTCCACGTTGCTAAATATAAGCGCAAGGGTATTATAAAGCGACAGTTAATGTTTATAACGTCCAGCTATTGACCATGGATGACCAACGTCCAGGTCCGCACCTTTATATTTTCCATTGATGGGGTGGGGAGGGGTGCGCCCATCGAACTGCTCCTCAGTTACGCATATCCGCTCCCATAAATTCAAAGGTTGCCTAGGACTGCTCTACAATTTTATCACAAAATTCTATCACCTATCGTAAAAACAGAAATAACTTTGGCTACTCTCCATTCGTCCGGGATCCTGCATCTCCTCCAGCACACATATCCAGCAAATGTAGCAGTCTAAACATAAATAATTACTACAGTATTTCAGCAGTTCTGAGTTTAAGAACTAAAGCTTTGTACCAAAACTAAGTTATATCATTTACCTCGGTCTCAAGGTTAATGGTCGACGTTGCATTTGCACGACATGCCATATAAAATATCGGTTTGGAGAACCATACATTACTTCCACGTTCTGAGATTTATATTTAAATAGAAATGAAATATACCACCTCACGTTAGCGGACTCGATTTTCTCTGAAGCGGCAGTCGATGGCACTGCCGAAACGTCTGGTTTGCAGAAAACATTGGACCGGGAAGGAATTTTAACAGCAAACTACTTCTTTGTTGCCGATAACGTAGTACACACATAAAAATTACACCCTCCCCTTTCAACTACCCTTTTCATTTATAGATATTTTATCTACCTTTCTACAGTGGATTATTATGACCTTCTTTTCAGAATACTTTATTTATCAAAATTAAGTACTTTACTCTTGTTAAAACATAAAAAGTTCCAGGTAAACTACCCTTTCCCCTTAACCGATCTTCACCAAAATCAATAGACCTTGAGTCCTCTACAACTCAGGCACATATACAAAACATTATTTGATTCTATTTGAATTTACGGCAATTATCGTTCGCAACAGAAAAAATCCTACACACACACATACAGATACACAGACACTTTTCGGAAAATGTCTTTTCTTCATGTTTTGAGGGTAGTACAATCAGAATCAGCCCTTATCTCGAACACGTTTTTTTAAACGATCACCATACTTGTATTTCCTTATGAAACATGTAAGTAATAAAAACTCTATTTCACTGTAATAGTTATGTTATTGAAGCATAAGGTTTTTGCTCTCTAGATCTTGCAACATGGAAATACTTGTTCACTATTGTACAATACTGAATAATAAAACTGTCGATCATCGTTCCGATCGACCGAAGAGAGAGGACAGGTGCTGTTGCATACCACCAATAGAGCGCGAATAACAAGTTACAATCAAATGAATGTTTCTAAACCGATGTTATCTCTGTGTGTTGCAGGTGTTCGTTGCCGCGGCCCAGGACTATGACGGTGAGTAGTGCCATACACCTGTCCGCAAGGTCACTCAAGATCATCTCTAGTAAATATAATTTGTACTGTATTACACGTACTACTAGCAGTTACACGCGGCTTCGCACGCGAATATTTGACTTTTAATTAGTATTTTAATATAATTTTTATTGTCTATGTCTATATGGCATTCTGTGAGCTCGTATAACAATTTTGTATTCATTAGTCAAATTCTCTCCAAAGGTGTTTTGAACACTTGTAGTAAATTATTATGTTGGTGCAACAGCCTTTGGAGATTTAAAAGTACCCGGTTATAAAGCCTTTGGAGATATTAAAAAAATAAAGTACCCGTTAACTCAAAAACGTTAGGTTCTTTATTTTAAATATTACTGTGATGTAGGCATTGTATATCACATTAAACTTTATGTTTTCCTTAACCATAGCTTTTATTTATTTTAACAGTAAACGAAAAACCAAAAACCGTTGTCACCAAACTTCACAAATGAAAACAATACGTATTTTCGCTTTACATTAAGTAATAGCACAATTTACAATTAGTTCGCTTCTTCTTTTCCACACCGTAATACACCAATACAATCGCATATTAAAAACATCGAAAATGTACTGCAGGAACAGATAAAGGTACAGTTCCGATGCCGCTAAATAGCATTTGTTTATTTTCTTGTTACTATGGTAATTAATTCTGGTCTCCATGGTGTTGTTGACATCTTTATATGCGTGTCAACAAAAGGGTGTAATTAAAAGGGCCTAAATCGTGTGACCGGGCCAGAATATCAAATTCCAAGTTAGACATTGTTTTCCGGCTCGTGTCAAATGTTACCTGTGCAAAATGTGGTGGTAATCGGTGTATCGGTATAGATTTGTATTCAGTACACATAAATCCTCAGACTTTGAGTTATACATTGTATATATATTCGATCATCGTTACGATTTGTGTTGATTATGATTGCATCTTTGCAGTGTCACGTAACTTGGATTGTCCGATAACAGACGGTTTGGTATACTATAGGTGGTTATTTTAATAATATTATACATCAGCGCTGTGTAAAGATTTGTTGCATTAGTTTACATAAATAGCTTGTTGTAGTTATAATGATTAATACCATCTTGTGATTGATTGCAACGGACTACAGCCATCAAAATATTTCAGTTTTAGGAACTTGTTAAGAGCGTGGCTCCTTTTCAGCCAGTTAAAGGATTCCATTGCTAGAAGTATCAGGACTTACGGCTCAGACGTTTGGACTACTAATAAACACACAAAAGAACAAAATTAATGACAGCACAGATGGACTTTTGGAGACGTTCGGCAAGCGTATCCGGACGTGAGAAAATTAGAAATGAAGTCATTAAGGGCAGAATGAATGTGAACAATTCAATTGTTGATTTTATCCGAACAAAAAAATACAGTGGTATGGATAAACGAAAAGAATGGTACAGGAAATATTGCCAAGGAGAGTTATGGAATGGACCCCACCAGGAAGAAGGAAAAGAGGAAGACCACCTATCGCCTGGATAGAAGAAATTCAGACTATATTGAGGGAACGAGAAATTGAAGAATATCTTTGGATAGACAAATAGTAGTGGAAGATGAGAATTCAATCACTTCTGTAATCTTTGGTTCCGGAAAATGTGTAAACATTGTACAGCAGGAATAATAATATTAATAAATAATAAAAGATGCACAATCAGGCACGCCAGAAAACAGTATTTGCCGTTCTTCAAAACAATATTGGGATTTTTGAAGTATCATGACCTTGCAATGATAAGGTGTTTTTAGCTATTTCTTCTTCTTCTTATTTACGTAATGACATAGGCAAAACCACGGATACTAGAATATACGGTAGGGATCACGCGCAGCCTGGCTCGGCGCGAGGCTGAGCGGTGACGTCATATGGACCCACCCGTTGCCGCTCATCATTAACAGCCAAGCGGTCGCATGTACTTCGCATCGTTCAATACGATTTTTATTTAAATTAGGTACAGATATTCCTGTTCAGTCCTCGTATTAATTTTGTCTACTATCTTAGCTTTCAAAATCTTTAGTTTTATATAGTCTTACGGTGAATATAAATTACAAAAGGAGCTTTTGTTTCCGTTTATAAATTACATTGATTTTTCCTTGTCATTAATTCCTTTAACGTGATTTATAAAAGAATTAATAAAATTGCAAATAACATTATTATTATTTTTATTATTATTTGTTTAGAGGGGTCGACTTCCATTGGTCTTTTTCCCCTGGCAAATAACATTATTAAGCTGATGGTCGGTGGAATGCCGGTGAAAAGCCTCCGAAGGACGTCAACCTCTTCCACCATCTCGGAGGGCACTTTTTTTTAAGGATAAAAAGGCTCCCACAGGCTTAGGCCATCATAGACCTGTGGTACGGAAAAACATGAATAGCTGTTTTGTGGTTTTAAAATTGAATTGCAGATGCAAAGAAGAAATCTAAGAACTATATCTGGTACATATATACATGAGAATATTTCTTTATTGTGACACAACTTTCTTCATTTTTTCGTTTTCTTTCTTTCTTCGCTTTCATTACGCTTTGCTCCATTCCACGTCTTTGATGAACGTTTGTTCAGTGATTTCATTCTTATGAAAGTCCTCGTCCGTACAAAACATTTGACCATGAAATCGTCCATTTCTGGATATTTACTTTTGATTATATCTTGTAGGTTTCTGAAAACTTTGGGCTCTTTGTTAATTGAACATTCGTGGAACTTTTGAAACTCTTCTTCTATTTTAAAGACATTTTGCATGAATTTATCTGTTGGCTTCATCAACGACCCTCTTGAAATGTTCTGTAGCCAATTCTTGCCGGCAAAGGAAATATCCTTTGTGAAACTTCCATAAACATTTCCTCTTTCTGGGTATTTTTTCTCATCCTGTAAGCTATATAACTAGCAATCATTTCAAGTAGCTCTGGTTTTTCTGAGACACCACTGTCTTGGATATTCCTTTCTTCGTTTTCTTCTTGGAAGTGCCTGATGAGTCCATCACTGCTGATGTTAATTCTTCGTCATCATCATCACTGTACTCTCCTTCAACTTGTTCACATGAATTGCTCGTTCCGGGTTTCATTTCTTCTGAAAGTGAGAGGTCGGAAACTTGGTCTTCGGAACAATCAGCCAGAATGTCTACACTTAAAGTTTCAATTTCCTTCTCAGTTAAGCAACTGCTACTCGTTATTAGCTTTCCTGCATTGCGGCTCAGAATCAAATGTTTAATCCTTTGCGATACAGTAATTGGTAGAGGATGATCATAAAATCGGCCGAGACCCCAGATTTGTGAGAAATAACTCTCAGTAATGTCTTGGTTGCATCTTGATGCCATAACGTATACGATGCTCCGCACGTGCGAGGAGCAGGAATGCTACCTCGAGACCACGGTCTAAATATAAGTAAGTAGTGCTTAAATGTTATGGTAAAATGATAACATTTTATAGCATTAAATATTACTGAAAGCATGGTTTAATTGAATGTTAGGCCTAATTAGTTCAGTTAAGTATTTTGCTTAAAACATTACAAAATTAAAAAAGAATGCAATATTGTAGGATTGTAACATATCTCACGGACGTTGTCGTTGATTTTTTCCTTACAAGCAACAACGCTGCTAACAGGTAAATTTAAATGTGGAACAGCATCTGGTTTCAAAACACGTTTAGCAGGAAGATTCAACAATTCACTTTTCAAATCTCGTAAGTAATCAGAGTCGTCAAAATGGTCTGAACACACACGGGCTTTATTAACAGAAAACGAATCTGCACGCTTACAAGCATGTATCCACTTCAATGTTAACTCCTTGTTTTTGGGAAACCTGTGGAACGTGAAACCTAACTCTTTTTGATGTCTGGTATGGTGCGTACAGCCGGCTATAGCACAACAAACCATTCTTGGTTCAGTGAACCAGACAACTCAAAATAAATATTATCCACCTGATTAACAACACGCACTACAATACACAGAAATGGAGAAACAGCATGGCTGAACACAGCGGTGGGTCCCGCGCTACGTCAGTGGGCGGAGCTTGCTACTGCGCACCTCGCTGATGATCCCTACCGTATATTCTAGTATCCGTGGGCAAAACGCTGCCTGTTCTGCCTGCTGCAGCCATCTGTTTCTGGGTCAATCCATAGATCTAAGTCCTATAGCTTTATAACGGTCGGTCGAAAAGTCACGCATCCTAGAATCTGAAGACGTTGTTTCCCGGAATTAAGAAAATTCGGCTGGACATAAGTGAGTAGATACGGTACGATTAGATTTAAGCTGCACTGCCAGCCCAAACACCAAACTGATTAGAAGACTGCCCTTAAGGTAGCCTTATACTGTACATTAAGAAACTAGAAGCGGGAAGATTTGAAACGAATTAGTAATAACACGAGCCGACCAAGATGGAATACATCTTAACAAGTCAATTTGTATGTGTTCCCTGCTATATGCTGACGACGT
This sequence comes from Magicicada septendecula, assembly GCA_034769895.1. Taxonomy (NCBI): domain Eukaryota; kingdom Metazoa; phylum Arthropoda; class Insecta; order Hemiptera; family Cicadidae; genus Magicicada; species Magicicada septendecula. The sequence continues at coordinate 24,303,116 of CM068368.1, forward strand.
AGTTCTTATTCAAGAAAATGAGGATGATTTCCAATGAGCTATGTTTTAATTACAAAAAGTGGCAAGAGAGTACTCATTGACAATTTCAGTAAGAAAGACCAAAACCATGGCCTTTAAAGGTAAATATCCAGTGAAGACTAAGATAGTTATAAACAACAGCACTTTAGAACAAGTGATCCGTTTCAGATATCTCGGCTGTGCAATAAGCTATGAATCTGAATATGATATAAAAGTGAAGATAAATAAATTTAGTAATATTTTTGGAACGATTCATAGAAACATTAGAAATAAAACAAGACACGGCAAAAGGATTAAAATTTATAAGATGATTGAAATACCCACATTGACATATGGGAATGAGGCGTGAGTCAAGACAAAAAAAGGAAAGTGGCAAGATTCAAAGTGCTGAAATGCAGTTTCTTGGAAATAATTTAAATTATACATTGGAAGACAGAATAAGGAACTTAATCACCTTGGTCTTAAGTGTGGAACAAAATTCTCATTGCTAATTAAATACAGTTGAAAAAACGTTTTTGTACCTTTGACCATTGTTTAAAATAAAATCGTAGTCTTATGCAGTACATACATATATCGTGTTTCTTCTGTTTTTACCTCAGATCTCAAGTTTTTGAAGACGATAAACTTTATATTTACACGCAAGTTAACCAACTCGTTCAGCAGGTGTTATACATATGTACGCTTGTTGAACACAAAGTGTTAAGACAAACACAGGGAGCAAGCTCTACCTACGACACAACTAGTAAGTAGGCCTATGAATAATTCAGCCCGCGTTTCAACACACTAAGACAAACACATTGCTTCAAAACGTTTCTAGTCTGTATTAATTTTAATATTTCTGCTCTCCTGTTCTAAAAACTCACTATTTTATTCAATATTTCCTAGGTTTTGGCAAGAAACCAACTGAAACATTTCTTCTTCTTCTTCTTCATCTTATTCTTCTTCTTCTTCTTCTTCTTCTCCTCTTCAAGGATTAGGTTACATAAACCAGTTTCGGCACCCATCTCATCCTCGGACGACCCACGTCTCTTCTACCAATGGCTTTATAGTTCAGTGCCGCATTCGGCAATCGATCCTCTGCCATCCTTTGCAGATGATCCTACCGTTGTCTTCTGTAAGTTGAAATAGTTTATTTATCTCCTTTACTTCGAGTTCTGCTCTGAAAACTGTTTGTTTCACAAATCACTAACGAGGCGTGTGTCATGACAAAAAAGGAAAGCGGCTAGAAATAAAGTTTCTTCGAAATACTTATACATTGCAAGATAGAGTAAGGAGTGAAGGTATCATAACAGAACTTGAAGTAAAAGACATAAATGAAATTATTCCAATTTACAGAAGACAATGGATGACAGACGATGCAAAGAATGACAGAGGATCGATTGCCGAAAGCGGTACTGAACTATAAAGCCATTGGTAGAAGAGACGTGGGTCGTCCGAGGATGAAATGGGTGCCGGAACAGGTTTATATAACCTAATCCTTGAAGAGGAGGAGAAGAAGAAGAAGAAGAAGAAGAAGAAGAAGAGCCGACCAAGATACAAGGCAGTTTACAATGTTGCTGAAGGACTCGGACGCTTGACGCTTGACGGCGGTCACGGTTGATAAAGAAGAAAAAGAAAATGAAATATCTGTACTCTGGCACACCGATATTTCGGAGCACACATCAAATACTGTACTGCATTCACACATATTTCTACACTATTTTACTAAAACTAAAACTTACACACCACGTACACCGCCCGATACTGCGTTTATTGAGTCACATTGTAAAGTTGTGACATTGTAAAGTCTCTCTTCTCTCTGCTTCACACCGTAATATTACAACACTATTCAAATGTATTCAGCACGAGACGCCGCGGTATTTACACTGCCAGCACAATTATCGTTCTCCGCCTGTTGTTACGTTCAATACGTGTTAACTCCGGTTGTACTGAGTTGTATCGTGGCTGCGACCACGCCCGCGCTTGTGCTGGAATTATAGTCGATATTCTATAACCTCTAGGCTTACACGGCCGATGTCAACATTATTAAGTTGAAGTAATATCGGGGTCGGTTGCTGCGTAGTCGTCTTACGTCGTTTCGATCCCAGCCACCGGCAACCTTCTTCAGAGCCGCAAAGCGACATCTGACGTACGTGTTCTCTACGGGAAATAGAGTACACTACGCTAACAGTAGTCTACCGAGAAGCAAACTCATTAGTCACAGCACAAAAATGAAAACATTTAAGACACTTACGAGACCGGTTGTTGCTTATGGAGGTGAGAGATGGACACAGCAGAAATGAAACAAAAACACTAAGGAGGTTTTGAGGAAAGCTTGTACAACGCGTTTATGGCCGTTGAGAATAACAAATAACCAAGAAGTAGACGAGCTGATGAATCATGAGGACATTGTGAGATTCGTAAAAGCTGAACGAATACTATGGCTACAGCAAACCTACAGCAAATGGATGTTCAGAGTATGCCAAAGAAAATCATGAGCACGCAAGTCTATAAAAGCAGGAAAAGGGACCGACCTAGGATAAGATGGCTGGATGATATGCTGGAAGATCTAAGAAGAATGGACGTGAGGAGTTACACTGAGATGGCAATCGATAGGAGACTTTAGAGAAGACTGGTGTTGGAAGCCAGGGCTCACGTTGGGCTGTAGTGCTGAAGAAGAAGAAGAAGAAGAAGAAGAAGGAGAAGGAGAAGGAGAAGGAGAAGAAGAAGAAGAAGAAGAAGAAGAAGAAGAAGGAGAAGGAGAAGGAGAAGGAGAAGAAGGAGAAGAAGAAGAAGAAGAAGAAGAAGAAGAAGAAGAAGAAGAAGAAGAAGAAGAAGAAGAAGAAGAAGAAGAAGAAGAATGTAACAAATTGTATGCGTAGTCCTAAAAAAAGTTTAACAAATAGATTTGTTCAAAGGCAGAAATTCTTATTTCACACCAGAAATCTATATATGTAAGTTAGTTACGTATTTGGTTAGCAACAAACAATCCTATTGAAATTCAGAAAATTATATCTTAAATCAGAAAGACACTGGAGAAGATTGGTGTTGGAAGTCAGGGCTCGCGTTGGGCTGGAGTGCTAAAGGGGTAGAAGAACCCTTCTGTCAGTAATGGAGTGGTATGTGGATTATATATAGTCTTGATATGGATGACGTGAACCGGATGTATTTCAATTTCTGTGAGTTAAAACTTATGAGCGACTAGTCTCGCAGCTATAGGACTCGACTTGTTCTATAACTGCTTAGTATGACTTCGATAAAGAATAACTAACATTATAGGTCGCAGCTCGTGTGTTTAATTAAAATTTGTCGATGTAGAGAAGATACTGTAATTTTAAAAATACTAATTCGGTAAACGTTGAGCGTGGCTTTAAAACTTTATCGATGAGTTACGCGTGACGCTGTAAGTAGGTGGATTTAAATTTTACACTGTCTGCTTCTGAGAGTGGATTATCTTCTACTTTGTTTAGTTTAATTTGTTTTTGCTTCGGACGCTGAGCGGCCAGTAATCTCTGTATAATAGCTAGTGGCGTCACTGCCTATGAATACTGATACGACTTTATGTAGTCTGATTTACGTAACAGAAATCAATTACGCCACCTGTCTACTGAGTGACTGTTGGTCCTCTAATTTTGTACAGGATCAATCGTTTCCCAGTTGTTCAACGGACACATGCGCCCACGTGCACACGCTTACTTCGTTCTGTCAACGCCGCATCGAACATTGATAAACTAGAATGGGGAAGATTTGAAACGAGTTAGAAGTGGGAGTTTACAAAGTGACTGCGACGCTTGACGGCGGAAAGGGATGATAAAAAAGAAGAACAAAAAGAAATATCTGTACTTCTGAGACCATACGATATTGAGAACATAGTAGAGAACATGGAAAACACGGAAGGATACCCGAATGAAATTTTATAAAACTGTGGCTGTTCCCACATTCCTGTGTGGTAGTGAGACATGGACTCTTGGTAAAAGGGACGTACAGAGGATGCGGGCAGGTGAAATGAACTTTCTAAGAGGGACGCAAGGTTGTTCTCTCTTGGATCGGAGAAGGAACGAGAATATTATACGCGATTTAAACATTGTATAATTGCATCAGAAGATTGAAGACCACAGAAGGAGATGGTGGGAACACTTGAATCGCATGCCTGATATCCGTCTACCTGTGGCTGCCTTGGGTTATCACCCTACTGGAAAGAGAGATGTCGGTAGACCGAGGAGGAGATGTGTTCCGAAACAGGTCTAAGGCCTAGTCCTTTCAGTGGTGATGATGATGATGATGACTAAAGAGTATACTAGTGTCATAATTTTGGGTTGCGCAACTTTCCGACCATTCTGTATTAGTATCCTTGTGCTTTATGGTTTTAATGTACTCCAATTAATTAGAAACGTTTTTTGATATTGATCGACGAATTGCAGGGCATAAAGTATAAAAAAAAAGATTTTCACCTACATCTAGTGGCTCTATTGTTACAATCGAAGATGTAAGATGTGTAGAGAGATATACAGTCTCTAAAGCCGGCAATGAAATACAGTGAATGACTGATCGAGTGAGAGAAAGAGGGAAACAGGAAAAGAGGGAGAGCGAAGGGTTTCTGAAATAAGAAGAAGATTATATCTCGCAAATAAAACATATTATGGATTTAAAAACACCTTGCATCTAGCTTCATCTCAAGAAGCACGAAATGCAATATTTAAAAAAACACTTATCAGGCTAATGCTGATATATACTTCAGAAACCTGGACAGTGACAAAAAATAGCGAGAGACTTTTAGGTTGCTGTAAAAGACGGATTCTAAGAACAATATTTAGAGGAGTACAAGAAAATGGAATGTGGCGCAGGCGCTACAATTATGAACTATTTGAATAACATGTCTGTCGGCATCCAGGTCACTTATAATGACAAATAATAAATAAATATATTCACCTTTTCCTGTCTCGTGACCACATGTATTGACGCAATGATATTATTTACGCGTTTCGATACTATGTATCGTCATCAGAATATATATTAAAATATAATCACTCAAAGAGGTCGTTAAAATTTAAAACATTAAAATCACAATATCGAAACCAAATAAGTATTTATACGAAGCGAGTGCGCCTTGTCCGGCCGGCTTTCGTCGAGTGCGCACTCGCTTCGTATAAATACTTATTTGGTTTCGATATTGTGATTTTAATGTTTTAAATTTTAACGACCTCTTTGAGTGATTATATTTTAATATATATTTTGATGACGATACATAGTATCGAAACGCGTAAATAATATCATTGCGTCAATACATGTGGTCACGAGACAGGAAAAGGTGAATATATTTATTTATTATTTTTAATTATGAACTATGCCATCAAAGAGCCGGACATTGTGAGGATAATCAAAATATACAGGCTAAAGTGGGTTAGACACAGAGAGAATGGAGGAAGGACAGCCTACGAAACATATTTTCTACCAGAAACCAATTGGTAGTAGAAAAAGGAGAAGACTCCGAAGTAGATTCAAAGACCAGATATAGGAGGACCTCAGATAGCTGAACATAAGAAACTGGAAAGGTAGGGCACGCAATAGGGAGGAATGGAATTGACTCTTGGAGGAGACCAAGACCTACCAAGGGCTGTAGAGTCACGGCTGATGATGAGGGAGGGAGAGAGAGAGAGAGAGAGAGAGAGGGAGAGAGAGAGAGACAAGTGTGATATGGTTTACGTAACGGAGTAGACAATGTAAACAGTTAGTAGCGAGGCGACAGTGTAGCAGTAGCAGCGTGACCGATACATGTTGTGTGGTTCCTCCTCTGCTGTATAATGACACCAGTTGGTTTTACGGTTCCTACGTGACACGGTGGCGTCGCGTCGCACTCGGTAATTGACTGACACGTGTTTGTCTTCCCGAGAAATCACGTAACCGCAACACAGACGAGACCCGCCCCGCCGGTGACCTACAGTACAGAGCACCAACTCAACTTATGCTCTGTTAGTAATGTGTGCAAGGAGGGGGAAGGTTTAGTCTTCCTCACATTGCTTCATTCAAAGTAAACAATGAAGAGAATAGAGTCACATTGCTTCATTCAAAGTAAACAATGAAGAGAATAGAGCAAGCGATATAAACAAGCAATAACAATGGTTCTTTGCAAGAAGGATCATCTGGCGAAGGTACGCAATGTATCCGTTTGTCTTTCCCATGTTAAATTAATTAATGTGGTAGGAAGGCTATCATCTTATATCATCAATATTTTATTTGTAATCTAATTTTATTACAAATTGGCACCCAAGACATTAATGATTTTAACCAGGTAATCCCAAGTTTTATTATATCAAGTCAGTAAACCACGACCCGAATATACAAATCCAGAGAAAACGCGCGTGTTTCATAAATGGCGCACCAACTAGTGAGGCTAGAAGTATTATAAATTATATTATTTCAGTGTATTGTTTTTATAATTTGTACTCTAGCGGCGGCTACAATAAACAACAAAATGCCACGAAGAGCAACTTCAAAAAAAACGGACAGCAGAGGCTGAAACAGAGTTAAAAGACATGCTCCTCGAAAAGGAGGCGATACCTATCGAAGAAATTGAAATATTATTACCGACAGAAGAGACGGACAAAACCACAGAGAGTGTCGACGTGAATGGCCTAATGGAATTCCTGCAGGAGGTGTTTAAACAGAACAATGAAACATTAAAACAAATAAAGAAAGACAATGAAACAATAAAACAAATAAAGAAAGACAATGAAACATTAAAACGAAACACAGAATCATTAGAAAAACAAATGGAAAATAATAAAACGGTCAAACAACAGATAAAGGAAGACAATGAAAAACTGAAAAAGAAAATTGAAGGAAATAACGAAGAATTAAAACAACAAATGAAACAGCAGTTAGAAGCATACAGAGAAGAAATAACACACAGAATGACTAAAACAAATGAGAAGATTGAAAGAACTAATGAAACATTAGTACAACTCCGTGAAGAAATTATAAATCAAATAATTAATGTTGAAGATGTTGATTTACTTCAACAAGAGACACAAGAAAAATTTGAAAAATGACAGGATAAGTTAGAAGAACAAAACGATCAGCTAGAAAACAATTTAGGACAAGTACAATGTCAAGTGAACAACAACAAAGAAAAATAGAAGAAATCCAGAGGAGAGAACTCATCAACATACGATGAACATTATATACGATTCAGTGAAAACGAGTAACGCTAACGTGAGATGATATACGTTAGGACCACAGTAAGGCTGAAGAAGTCCCGTGAACACCACTTTCTTACTCGTTTCCACTGAAGATGGCAGTCGGTAGCACTGCCGAAACGTCTGGTTTTGTTATAAACTTTAGACCACGGCCAAACAGCCCGGGAATTAATTTTAATTTAAATTAATTAAGTTTACTTATCTTGTTCTCAAAAAACTGTTCTTCTTCTTCTATCAAGGACTAGGCGAATCACCTGTTTGGGTCTCAGAGGAATATATACACTTCACCAACGCTTCCTAGATCTTTCTATACATCGTTGTCTAATAAGCTTGTATCACCAAACTTCCATAGTCAACCTGCCATCTGACATCGTATTCATATGAGCAGGCCATCTCTCTTTGCTTTCTGCAATACGGTCTTGGATATTAAAAATATTCAATTATTCGCGTATGTATTAGACCATTGAATAAAGGCAGATTTTGTGAAAATCTGGACAAAAACCCTCCAGAGACGAAATTTGGTAGAAAGTTAGGTTTTGGGGTCACTTCAATGGGGGAAAAAAATCGGACACTCCAGCTCACCGCTGGGCCCCCCTGGGGGGGGGGTTAAAAGGTGGGGCAAAACGGTTTGTTGTAAATATCTCAAAAACTAAGCAAGATATCAAAAAAAGTTAAATACAAAAGTTGTACCTGACCAAATTTTCTATCAAAATGGTCCCTAGTAATTTTTTTCGTCAGACGCACTGGGACAGAGATATGAGCGCTCAAAGTTGAGACCTTTTTTTGCAATTTTTCGTATAAGGCATTTTTACGAAAAAAAAACTTGCATTTTTTTGAGTTTAGGCCGATGTTTGTATAATAAAAAGCGCTAAATATGGGTATGTAAGTGTTTGTACATGTAATACCAAGTATTTGGATGTAAATTTTTGCATGTATATATTTATGCACACATATACACATATACACACACACTACAACTACAAAACGTGCATTTTTGAACGTAAGCGTTACATGCATATACTGACTAATCCATGCGTATAGATGTGCATTTTTGGATTTAGACAAGTATAATATATATGCATGAAAATATTTCTACACATATTTGCACATATATGTGTGTGTATATACATGTATACAACTAAAAACGCTTACGTTAAAAAAAATGCACATTTTTGTAGCTGTAGTGTGTGTGTATATGTGTGCATAAATATATACATGCAAAATTTACATCCAAATACTTGGTATTACATGTACAAACACTTACATACCCATATTTAGGGCTTTTTACTATACAAAAATCGGCCTAAACTAAAAAAATGCAAGTTTTTTTTTCGTAAAAATGCCTTGTACGAAAAATTGCAAAAAAAGGTCTCAACTTTGAGCGCTCATATCTCTGTCCCAGTGCGTCTGACGAAAAAATTACTACGAACCATTTTAATGGGAAATTTGGTCAGCTACAACTTTATATTTAACTTTGTTTGATATCTTGCTTAGTTTTTGAGATATTTCCAACAAACCGTTTTGCCCCACCTTTTAACCCCCCCAGGGTGGCCCAGCGGTGAGCTGGAGTGTCCGATTTTTTCCCCCATTGAAGTGACCTCAAAACCTAACTTTCCACCAAATTTCGTGTCTGGAGGATTTTTGTCCAGTAAAAATCTTTATTCAATGGTCTATATTTATTGTAGAGACTATATCGTCTTTGTCTGCAGTCTTTAGAGGATCGCAACAATCTCATCTCCGATGCCTGTATTCTACACAGATGATTTTTGCCGGAACTCAAGTTTCAGAACCATACAATAACACTGGCACAGCCATTGCCTTAAACAATTTTTGTTGAACCTCTTTCCTTGTTTTTCCCGACAGCATTTGACAAATTGTGCCACATATTGACTGAACTTGGCCAACTTGTGAACAACATCATAATGTACATTGTAAGTGATGTCTCAGCCAAGATAGAGAAAATATGACAACTATTCTATATTTTTATTATCTAATACAATCTTAGTCCGCAAGGGGTATTTGTCCATAAACGCCATAGTTTTTTGTCTTCTGCACAGACATTTTCATGTTGTAATTCGAACAGACTTGCTGTAACAGGAACATTGATCTCTGGAGCTCGCATTCATTGTTTTGGACGATTACTTGTTGATCCGCAAGCAGCATTGCATTCATGTGTATTCTATTAATTATTTTTATTCCAGGATCCACTCGTAATTTCCACTGTTAAAACTGTCAAAAAGTTTTAAAAACAGTTTCCTCTATTAAATTCCTACCTATGTGGCGTCCGTATGTTACCTACACGGTCCCTGTATGGGGCTACTTGTGGCTAAAACCCATATGCGTATGCTTTCAGTCTCTCCAGAAACTTAAATCTGCTGTGTAAAGTGAAAATAAAAGAAAAATTGACATGGTCTCCCTAAGTGCTGTGATTAACTGGATATTGGACAAGAATGGCGTTGGAGACAACTCGCTGGCGAGATACTGCCAAGGCGACACGAGTATGCTAACAATAATTGTTAATTGTTGTAACAATTGTTATAACAATAACAATGATTGTTAGTCGTTGTAATGACGACGACGATGATATTCTCGATAAGAAAGAACATAATAATAATAATAATAATAATAATAATAATAATAATGATGAGATGATGACAGTAATGTTTTAAGAGAATATTGAATACATTAGCATTACTAAAGTATTTTTATGGCGTAGTCATGTTACTTGTGTGATAGCTGTTTCCAGTGGCCTGGTTTAATCTCCGACCGCAGACTCTTCTGTTAGTCTTGTACATTCTCTCTGTGGTCAAAACGATCGGCTGTTGAAATTGTTTACACAGAACTGCAAAAAACATAGCACTGAGCTATTGTGGTTAATCTACATTTCCACGGACTCGGTACACAAACACATTTTTATGTAAAAACGTCGTCCGCAGTTAATCATGTTTTGTCGCTTAATACAAATTTGCATGTGTTATTTGAATTTCAAAACGAGATTCGACATTTTTTAAGCACATACCCGTAAATATTGTAGCATTGTATTCATGCTTATAATACAAACACAATATTTAAAATTAACTATTGGTCTTTAAAGTCAGACATTTTAGTTTGAACTATTACTAATAACACATAACAAACATTTTATAAAAATAGTATGGTATTCATACTAATACATTTTAGTCTGTATAAACACTGTAAGACATAATAAACATAAATATAATAATAATAATTCTTATTCTATACACCACCTTGAAATATGGTGTTCATAGGCTTTAACACAAACATAAAGAGCCATTTAATTTTATTTTACTTAAATTTAATTTGTTTACAGTCCTTTCTGTGTATATTTTATTATTACATTTTAATTCCCTTGTCACTGTATTTATTCCCCACCTGCTCTCTTTATCATTCACATTTTAAAGAATGTTTTTTTATAAAAAGTGGCATCTTCTTTGAAACATTTGTAATGTTTTCATAAGAATACTTCCTAATATTTTATATTTGTATTTATAGCAAACATTAAAGTTGTTTAATTGTGCATAGTTGAAATATCAGTTACACTTATACTTGAAGTTTATTTGGTATATTGAAATAACTTGCACTGGTTCACTTATATTTTTGGTTCTTATTTACACTTGAGTTTTACAATACTCCAAGACCAAAATCTTAAAGATAAGGGACAACGAAGATTTGTTTATTTCGTTACATAATAACTTTGGTGGGTGCACTTCTATTTACTACCCTAAATACTTTTGTTTATAATTATTTTACATTTTTATATGAGGTTTTGGATTGTTATACTTTCATGGGTGACATTTAATCTTTTTTGGCGTTTGTTATTCTTTGTAATAGGTTTTCCTTGGGTATATCTTGTAGTTCTTCCCATTCTACATTTTCTTCTCTTCACAATTCTTCCATCTTGGGTTCTCCAAGGTAATCTGATTTTATGGTTCGTTGGTTTGTTCGGGGTATCTTCTTTACCTGCTCCTATCCTACCTGGGTATTATCCTGATTTTATTTTAGTTTTGTAGGATTTATTTTTCTTGATACTTTTTTGTTGCATTATGATGATTAACTATTTTATTTTTTCCTTTTATGGTGGTATTTTACTTCGACATTTAATTATTTTCATTTGAATTTTCTTTTTATTTAATGTAATTTATATTGAATTATGATCAGATTGGAATTATGATTTAGTGGATTATCTGTCATGCTACAATATTTACAACACGAGTATTCAAAATGGAAAACAGAATCTGGTTTCCGAGGCTACTGTTGGAATTGTGAGTTGTTGATTGAGACCACCGTATAGGACAACCAACCCTATGCCGGCTGGATTTTTTATCGACCTTCTCTGGTCTAGGTGGGTCGTGTTCTGTTATAGGACCACCTCGAAAAGGCTGTGGCACGACGGTCGTGAGTAGGTAGAGACTCTGGTCCAAACGGCTCTACATTCCGCATATCCTACTCCTGGATGTGAAAACATCCTAAGGTTCCTAAACGTCCTAAAGAATAACATAGCAGAAACTCTTTTAGAGGAAGAACAACACGGTATTAGGATAGGACGCTCTTGCATAGACTGCATATTTACCGCACAACAAGTGATAGAAAAACGACGTGAAAATAATTCAGAAACACATATTGCCTTTATCGATTTCAACAAAGCTTTTGATAGAGTGATCAGAGCGAAGTTATGCGACATACATGAAAATAGAGGTATACCACTACACCTAGTTCAGGCCATAAAGAGTTTACATAGACACACCGCGATAATCATAGACGACGGAGAAGAATCTATCACGATTGAAACAAACCAAGGCGTAAGACAAAAAAGTGTCACCACTACTTTTTAACCTTATCTAGATGATTTTCTTAAAAAAATGAAAACAACAATTCCCTGACGGTATTAAAATCCACCGAAATAAAAGCTTGAAAAACATTCTCTTCGCGGATGACCAAACTATATTCGCCACTTCATACATCTTACATAAGATAGGAAAATAATATAACTGTAACATATCTGAATCAAAGACAAAAGTAATGGCCTTTATAGGAGATAAGAAGTGATGTAGATATTTTTGCTGTTAATGAAATGAAGAAGAATACCGAAGACGGCGAAAGATTACAACCCTAGAGGCTGAAGAAAAGTTGCTAGGCCTAAGAAAAAGCCTAAAACCGTTAAGATGATGATAATGAAAAACAGTCATTTGCAGAACACTCGTTTTCTAGGAAAATTCTCTTAGAAATTCCTAAAACATTCACTTCCGGTCGTGTTTTGTACGCGTAACATAAAGTAACCGTTCTCTGTATTGAAGCTCCAAACAACCAATTTTCACACCGACAAACAAAATTCGTTATTTTCTTTTACTAAAATAACCGTTAACCAAAGCCCGTAGACGTAGTAGCGTAACGCCTGTAGTAGCACTTCCTCGTAACGTGCTGCAAAACGAATGTTTGGGTAGCCTACTTGGCGTATTTTCTCAATTACATTTTTGCAATTGCACACACAAATTTACATCACTTATTACTTTTACAAAATCTGCTTCTTTACACAAATTGAATACAAGTAGTTTGTACTTTAGGTTATATACTTAAATTTAGTTTAAATCTACCTATTAATAGCAGTGGCGAAGCTAGTAGTTAATGAATGGGTAGGCAAAAATCTTATCTTAAATTTTTTTTAAGGAATCTGTAAAAGGACGGTGGTTCAAATCGGACGCTGAGGTAGCGTTTGCTGTAAACGAATGGTTCCACAAACAGCCGTAAGAATTTTACTAGCAGGGAATGTACAGGTTAGTGCAACAGTGCGAGTCATGTCTTAATGTTAATGGACACTTCTTTTACAATCGTTGAATAAAAATGCTTTACAGCTCTATACGTCTTTCTATTGAACAATCCTGAAGACGTATATCCAACACACTTATAAACAAGACAGGCGCTTTAACTTAACTGTTTGGACCACAGAAGTGAGACATGCCTCAACGCTCTATGTGTACAGCGCGGGACAATCCCCCCTCCCTTCACTTCCATATCACACCCGCACATTGCTTACATACGATGTATACAAAAAATGCTGAGGCAAGTTCACGTTGCCTCATTCGCTATGCCGAGTTATGCATACGAGCTATATACGAGTCGGCAACGAGCTTGCCGAATCTCACCTGTCACCATCTAGCGGTCGCTCAGTAAAGCACGTTTCGGCTTAATAAATTCGACAGTCGCGGTAACAATGTATAATCTTTACGTTATGTAGTTCATACGTATTTATCATTTTTATACTACAGAATTTTTTAGGGTAGGCATTGCCTCAATTGCCTCCATGTAACTTAGCCACTGTTTTAATAGGTAATCAGTACCGTGTGTTTAGTTTCAGAGATCCAGTGCACGTTCGGCGGGGAGGCGAGAAGTGGCAAAGCTTTGACGTCGACGGGTAAGGACTCGATATCGGCCAAACTGAGGAAGCCGGAAGGGTTCAAGGGGGCGCCGCTGTTTGCCGACGACAGGACGGTCGACCCTCTGATCGACGCCGACTGCCAGATACGTCCCGACGCTAACGACATCACGCAACTCACCTACAACCTGCTGGTCACCAACTTCGCTCGCTGCGGAGTCCTCAAACGCAACGTAAGTCTGACTCTGACTACACAGATTTATTACGTAGGCTATCACGGGCCGGAGTCATTAATAAAAGAATTTATATCCGGGCTGTTTGACTGTGGTCTATTGCTTTAGTCTGTCCTTGTCTAAACGTTTCGGCTACTCACCGGAAGCCTTCTACAGTAGAAAAATGTTTTAAAAATCTTCGCCAGGAGAGTGGAGAACCAAACGTACCCCTAACCAAGGTAAAACCATCTCGGTTAGGGGTACGTTCGGCTCTCCAACCTTCTGTCGAACATTTTTAAAACATTTTCCTACTGAAGAAGGCCTCCGGTGGGTAGGCGAAACGTTCAGACAAGGACAGAATGAAGCAATAGAAAAACTTGTAGGAATTAAGATTTATCTAATTAGACTGTAGGAAAGAATTATTTTAAGTACAAAGAGAAGATCAACACAAACTGTCAATCAATTTTATTTACAACAGAAGTATTAATTTATTTTATTTACAACAGAAGTATTAATTAATTTTATTTTAACAGAACGATTAATTTATTTCATTTTGTATTAGAAACAGTCTGTTAATTATTTTGGTTTATCATAAACTGTAATAAAATACTGTGTAATTAAAAAAAATTAAGGAAATCTTTAGTAAAAGCCAAAAACATTCCATTATATACAGCAATATCGACTACTTATTCTACGCGACCTTGTACATCGCAATATATAGTCTACATATAAAAGCCATCCAAAAACAAAAGTTCGTTAACCATAATATGGTTAGTGGTCCAGTTTTGTGTAACAAAGGTCGACCCGAAACAGTTATGCAGTGCCGCCAAACTTGCACAGATGAGTGACCAACCGTGTATGAATAACTGAATTTCTCAGTCGAGAAACGAGAGGTGGGACACGGCAAAAACTGAACGAGGTTTTGTGCGGCGGCTGATGGAAATAATCACAACATCAGCTGATATATAAACCAGATACGTACGGTGTCAACAACTGTACTACACGTCTTATCAGATGTACGATAAGGTAACACCCAGATTACTTACTGTCGTCTCATTGCGGTGTACGCCTTTCTCTCTTGTGGGGAGGCTGCTGCGGCACAACCAAACGGCCCATTATAATCCTTTGAATAACCCTTTGGCTTGGTCAGATTTGTTACATTGGTCTACAAAGATATTACAACTATTTTTGTATGTTATTATTATTCCGGCTGTACAATGTTTTAAACACTTGGACATTTTTGTTTATGCACTTTTAATTCTGTGGACATTATTTTCTTTTTTGGACATTATGTCCGGGTACCAATTATTATTATTCCTGCTGTACAAAGTTTACACACTTTCCGGAACCAAAGATTACAGAAGTGATTTAATACTCAGCTTCCACTGCTGCTTGTCCGTCCAAAGATCTTCAATTTCTCGTTCTCTCAATATAGTCTGAATTTCTTCTACCCAGGTGATAGGTGGTCTTCCTCTTTTCCTTCTTCCTGGTGGGGCCCATTCCATAACTCTCCTTGGCAATCTTTCCTGTTCAATTCTTCTCGTGTGTCCATACCATTGTAATTTTTTTGTTTGGATAAAATCAGCAATTGAATTTTTCACATTCATACTGTCCTTAATAACTTCATTTTTAATTTTCTTACGTCTGGATACTCCTGGCCATTGTTTATATTTTTGTATGTAATATCAAAGAAATTACACAAATCTGAATAGATTGCCTCACGGCAGGTTGCCTAAGGAAATTTGGCAATACAAGCCTGTTGGACAACGAAGTACTCAAGGAAAACCTAGGAAGCGTTGGTGAAGAAGAAGAAGAAGAAGAAGAAGAAGAAGAAGAAGAAGAAGAAGAAGAAGATGGAGGAGGAGGAGGAGGAGGAGGAGGAGGAGGAGGAGGAGGAGGAGGAGGAGGAGGAGGAGGAGGAGGAGGAGGAGGAGGAGGAGGAGGAGAAGAAGAAGAAGAAGAAGAAGAAGATTAAATTAATTTTGCAGTGGAAAATTCAAAAATAATTGTAGAAAACTATAATACGAATAGTTACTTTGTTAGAAGCAACATTGTACATGTCATAAGAAAGTGGCAAAATTAATCATCGGAACGTTCGTTTTGTTAAGAATATTTGTTATTTATCATCAAATAATATTTTACTCGACTACTTAAGCATACGTTGGGCTATTTAAAAAGAAAATAATATTAACGTTCTCTAAATACAATTTCATTTTTTTTATTTCTTCCTTTTATGCAAGTTTTTTTTTTTTTTTTTTTTTTTTTTTTTTTTTTTTTTTTTTACCAGCAGTAAGTACCCACCCATCATTGGTGTGCCCCAGCGGCGGGTCCTGTGACTAATGACCTGGCGGAATCTCTCTCTTCATTGCCGCTAACTCCGCCAAAGGTTTCGTGAAGAAATCGATAGGCCAACTTATAGAATGTATAGTTACACCATTACAGAACGCTCTACATGTTTCTCAGCTATCCCAGCAAAGCCCAGCTGTAATGTTCGTGTGCGTACGTGACACTTAACGTGCATCAACGAGGCTATTCCGTGCCATACCGGTCGGCGCACTGTGTTCAAGGCTGCAATCAATTACGCAATAGCGTTTTCGAGTAGTGTTGACGCGTAGTATGGATTATTCTGGAATATCAGCGGGGTATAAATATAAAACATTCAGCGACACTTAGTCAGTTTAAGTGGTGATTTATTCAAGTGACGTTCGATGTATCGGGCGAAGTGTTATTGTTGTGCGGGACTCTATTAGTTGACATAATTATTGCGTGTGGACAAATGTTGTTCTGATTATATTGTACTACAAGTTGATTATAAACTGTATTTGTCATTAATTAAAGCTAGTGATTAGCGACTTCATCGGTGTCTTGTATTTTGTTTCCACTGTACCAGACGACGATCAGTGAGACAGTCGTAACAGTATTTTTAGCGACATTCGACATCCCGTGACTTAGTAGAACTCAAATTGCTCTTCTTCTAGAGTTTTGTTTCGTCCGTTCTGTTCTACATTGGGGTTTTTTTCGTCCACGGTATTCTTAAGGCCCTCCTCCAGCAGCACCACATCTGAAAAGCTCCAAGGAACCTCTTCACCACTTTCCTCAAAGCCCATGTCCCGCAGCCATATGTGCATATGATCCTAATAAAACTTTTTTACAAATTTCTTCCCGGGTTTCCATTCACACGTTTCTGGACGTCAAAAGACAGCTTCATCATCGTCATCACCTTCAAGGATTAAACCAAGGATGGTTTGTTCCGGTCTCAAATAGGCAAAGATTAGAGCTGGTCACTCCAGCGCTGCCTCGGACGTCCCACACCTCTCCGTCCCCTCGGCTTATAGTTCCATAATTGTTTGGGGATGCGGCAGTCATCCATTGGGCAAAGATGTTGCTACCAATTCAGCCGATACTGGGCAAATCCTGTCGAGTATACTCATAATATTCAGTTCCTGCCGTATATCTGTGTTTCTTCTATGATCATGGAGAGTATAGCCTGCCACGTGCATGAGAAATCTCATTTCAGCCGCTTGGATGAGACTGTCACTTTGTCTTTCGTTAAAGTTAAATTCTCAGACCCATAAAGAAGGGTGGGAAGAGCCATCACCTTGTAGAATTTTAGACGTGTCCTTTACTTGCAGACTTAGGGGTTCACCTAATGGTGCCGCACGTAAGGTCGAACTTATGCAACTTACTCACAACGTCGTTGCTTGCATTATTATAAGACACACTGCAGCCAAAAAACATCTTTTCTTAAAAATACCTCTCTTTTTAAAACAATTCTACTTTTAAAATCTTTGGTGCACCTCCCATCTGATGTAATGCAGCTCCCGAGATAGTTATAGGAATCAACTTTCTACCGTCCAGGAATACATCAGACTTCCGTGTTTTACACCTGGAACATTTCACGACTTTTGTTCATCGTTCCTTATGTAGGCATAATTAAGAGACAATACAATATGACGAGCGTGTTCACATTATTATAAACGGATATATGAAAATCGCGCCCAGTTCAAGTATTCATAGCTAGCGGTACTACTTCCTCCCTATGAGTCACTGTCTACCCCGGTAAATGACCGCTTGAACAATGTAGCAGAAATTCCTTTCCCTCAACCCCCTACAGCGTTCTCTTTACCATCATTAGTCCTGATCTAACTATCCTGTTGTTCAGTTCTACTGGTGTCATTCATTTTATGTGCACTGTGTGTTTGTATTGTGTTTGATATTATGCAAGTATCAACGGCCAGCCACGGTAAGCCTAGTGCTCACTATGAAGGATACAGATATAACATTAAAAGAACTAAAGAAGATGGCGCTGTTTCTGTGATTTAGCGCTGTTCAAAACAGAGATCAACACGTTGTCGAGGAATGCTGAAGACCAAAGACGGTGAAGTTCTCAGTTCATACGAGAATCAATGTGGAGCTCCGGATGACACTCACTTAGAAGTACAGAATACTATAAATCGGGCGAAGAAGAGAGCACGCGAGGAAGACACTTCAATTTTTCTAAAATCTACTCAGAAGAGTTAGGTGACCTGCATAATAATAGAGGTTATGATTTTGTCACGGAACAGCAAGTAATGAAGAGGACTTTATACGGATCGTATTGGCGCGATTTACAGGACACCACACTTCGAAGAATACGTTTGATTGACGTATACTTATACGGTAGGTATAAGTACCCTACTGGGCGCGATTTACAGAATATTATAAACATCTTCTTCTGATAGTTCCTATCCGTTTCGGATGTTGGATATATAATAATAATGGTTCCCATGCGTACCACCGAAGTAGCTCAGGAATAGGCAGGGTAGGCTGCCTAATGTGAGCCGTACGGCGTACAAGGAAGGCAGTGTGGCCAGCACTACGTTTCAGCCGCCCATTATTATCCCCAGGATGTTATCCCAGGTACTCATTTTCAACAGGCTGAGTCGACCTGGGGGCTGAAAAACGCACC
Source organism: Magicicada septendecula (assembly GCA_034769895.1). Taxonomy (NCBI): domain Eukaryota; kingdom Metazoa; phylum Arthropoda; class Insecta; order Hemiptera; family Cicadidae; genus Magicicada; species Magicicada septendecula. The sequence goes on from CM068368.1 coordinate 24,321,860, forward strand.
TTGATTTTATGGTGCAGGCCCGAGTCGAATCCAGGACCTCTAGATTAGTAGCCAGGTGCCATACCCACTGGTCTACTGAGCCGCCGGATGTTGGATATCATACAGACTATTTTAAATTTCTGTACTGCTGCACGGAATAAGTCAGTATTCATGCCAAACCAGGTCCTTAAATTTCTCAGCCATGAGATTCTCTGTCGCCCAACTCCTCTCTTTCCAAGTACTTTTCCTGTAGTATGGACTGCAATAAGTAAAATTTCTGTTCATTTCTCATGAGATGTCCCAGATACTGAAGCTTTTTTATTTTCACTGTGTTAATAACTTCCCTATATTTCTTTCTAAGAACTTCAGCATTAGTTAGGCCTATGTGCTGTCCAAGAAATGCTCAGTACTCTACGGTAAAGCCAGATTTCGAAAGATTCAAATTTTTTAGTTGTGGCTTTAGTCAAAGTTCAAGATTCTACACCCGTACAAGAGGGCCGAGAATACGTAGCAGCGTAAAAGTCTCATCTTTGAATTTATCGTTAAATCGTGACTTTTGAATAAACTGCTCATTCTAGTGTACACGGCTCTTGCCTATTATATTCTATTATAAACATAATAGAACATATTGTTACGACATCACAGAACAATCTACGTGTTTGTCGAATGTGCCAGAAGAATCTCGCTCTAATGTGTGTGGCATACGTGACTGTCAACGCATCCGCGAGAGTTTTCTCGAAGGCGCCAGCCGCGCGGACGGTGTCAAGGCCGCAGTTAATTACGTAGTTCACACGGGCGCTAAGACGCAATTATGAACGTTCTGGTCTGTGAGCGCAGGTATAACTACATGGCAGCAGCGGCTTTAGGTTTCAGTATATCTGCGATATATTTACAGTGCGCTTCGAGAGTTATTATCGGGCGATATTACTGTGCGCGTTCAAGTGGTTATTACTTAAGTGTTGTGTTTTATAATCAGACGGTATATTGTAATACAATTGTGTTTTAATAATAGTTGACATTTATTTGCGTGTGAACAATTTTTATTTGATCTGTTATAAGAGACTGTGTTGTTAATTACGAACTGTTTAACTGTAAACAGTAAAAATTAAAGCTGGTGATTAGTGACTTAATTGGTGTCTTGTATATTGTTGTTTTCCACTGCACCTACGAGGATCAAGTAGACCGTCGTAACAATATATAAACATAACATAACGGAGAATCAGAGAAGCCCAGGTAATTCACAAACGGCTAAATAAAACGACAGAATAGGTACAGAAATCCGTGTGTGCAGTGCAGTAGTAGGAGCAGTAGCCAGCTGATTAGTGTGTCACAGGAGCGTGACACAGCGTGAGTAGTGAAGTAATTAACTGGCCACACAATGGCGTCCAATTGGCCGTTAATTGCGTGCAGTATTGTCCGTGACATTGGACGCAGCCGTTTCCCGGCCGAGATAACGTGACTTCGTGTCTGCGCTATGAGTGATCTAATAGCTGTCAGTAGTGACAGATATTGCCATCTGGTATGTCTTTGTGTTTAACTGGGTGTTGCGAAGTATTCGACGTGTTGCGAAGTTACAGATGCCAATACCAGTGAGATATACTACTAACTACTATGGTCACTGAGCTGCAGGACTCGTTCACTATTTAGAGTGAAGTACATTCATTATTACATACATTTTGATGTTAAATTATTATGATTACAGGACAAAATGTCCGAAAAACGTTGCAAACACTATAGTGTTGTAATTGGCAATTGTACTTACTGTACTTGTAGCATAATTGTTACTTAGAAGTGAGAATATAAGAAATTCTTAGTAGTGTGGAGAATCACAGACAGATGTCAGTTGTGTATACGAGACTGTAGCATATGTTTTGAGCATAAAATTAATTTTAAGAAATTTTCCCAGGTTCGTGAATGGTATCTCACCCTTTCTCAAGAAGCGTGACTGTCCAGGAAGTGATAATAGTAGGAAATCTGGCGAGACACATCAAATAAGAAATAATGTTGACAAGGTCCAGACAGGAAATATAAAATGTCACACAAATTTGATATCCTTTTGGGGGAGTCAAGTAATGGGTTACAAGTGTGAAGCCAGATGTATTCCGTGGGAACATTGGTTAAGGCAGGTGTTTTCTTCCGTGAGAACTTTTAATCTAAAGTAGTAAACACCCCCAAATCGTGACGTAGGGTCACATGATACAGTCTTTGACGAATAATAGAAAGTCTTATAAAAATTGTATGAAACTACCCTTACTCCAGTTAGTTTTAGCCTATCATAGTTAAGATTTTAGAATTAAGAGGAGGGAACAGTCCCACCACTAAATTAAGTGTTACACCCACGATGATGTACTATAAAAACTCTTAGCATTCGCTGGGGAAGACAGATCTGATTGTAAGCGGTCCCAGAGAACTTACACACCGTTTCTCATTTTTATTTTGACTTTGATCTGTGTTGGAAGGTGTTCTTAGATAGCCGGAAAACCAGATGTTGTCAATAGTTTGTTTTTGTAATTTTTGAAGTAACTAAAAGTAGTTACATTAAATTGTGAACTGAGTACTAGTAACTGAAGGTACTTAGAGTTTAAAAGAGTAATTGAATTAACTGACTTTAGTTTGTCAAGAAGAGGTTGTATAAAGTAACTTGTAAAAGTTCGTTTGTATTTTGCTAATCACAATAAATTGTCTTCAAGAAGAACGGTTCATTCTAATGATTCAACTTCACCTCCGGAAACACGTCAAACGAAACAGTTGTAACTTAGCAGCCACTCGATAGGTTACAACAATAGTTGTATCATCCAAATCGTAATCCTCGTCCTCGTATGAGTCATATCAGTCAAATAAAGTTATCACCAAACCTGAGTTTTTATACATTTATCTGGCAATTCCTTAACATCTTCAATACATGCAGGGTTAGAAGGCATGTCTTTAGAACGTTCTCGGCTGATTCCTTTTCGAATATTTTCCTGAAATGGCTGGATCAGCATCATGCACAACTCGCACTACGGATGGAGGCGGACGTTCAAGGTGATCGGTTGCGGCTTTTTTATTGACGACATGATTGGCAACGCTGCAACATCTTCGGGGTTCGGGGCATGACTGTGGGATTGGGGTTCTCGAATAATTGCATTATGCCTTGTACTTACAGTTGTCAAACGTGCAGAGTAACTTTCCCTTCTTCTACGCTTCCAGTATTTGATGTTTCCGCTACTGCATGATCCAACGTACAAATAGCCCATAGGCAAAATTCCCATAAGTATTTTGGCCTTTGATAACAATTTCAAGAATTTTCGACATAATAATATGTATAAAATGACACAAAATTTTTACAAAACAAAACTAAATTTACAAATTAACAATAGCGTTTCCAAAGTTATTTTTATACATTTTGTTGGAACGTAAACACTTTGGACATTTTTGGTTTTGCACTACATAACATTACAACAATCGAAAATAGAATCGAAGTAAAATCGATTATACGTTAACTATATTGTAAGCGAAACTTTCAATTACAATTCAAACAAACTTCTGAAGATGCAGAATAATTTCTGTGAAACGTGTGTCAGGTGGAAATAAACATACTTGCAGTGAATTTATTTGAAGATATAGGAGACTCAACAAGTTACTTACAAAGTAATAATAAAAGTTTTGGAAATGTATTTTTTTATAACACCCAGGGCCCAAAAAGTAGAAAAAAATGTGAAAAACCAGCCGGGTGTCAGGCTACAGAGAATTTTAACACATATCCGATTGTTTAAAATTTTCGTTTGTTGTCAGTATGATTGCTCAACCATTGTTACTTTACTAAACATAATAATAGTAGAGTAATCAGAATTTCCGTAATTTTTCTGATAATTGAAAAATTATCTATTCTTTTTATTCCTGATGTACAATGTTTACACATTTTCCGGAACCAAACATTACAGAAGTGATTGAATTCTTATCTTCCACTGCTGCTTGTCCATCCAAAGATCTTCAATTTCTCGTTCCCTCAATATAGTCTAAATTTCTTCTATCCAGGTGATAGGTGGTCTTCCTCTTTTCCGTCTTCCTGGTGGGGCCCATTCCATAACTCTCCTTGCCAATCCTTCCTGTGCAATTCTTTTCGTGTGTCCATACCATTGTAATTTTTTGTTTGGATAAAATCAACAATTGAATTTTCCACATTCATACTGTCCTTAATAACTTCATTTCTAATTTTCTCACGGCTGAATACTGTTGCAGAACGTCTCCAAAACGTCTGTCTCTGGTGTTATTAATTTTGTTTTTGTGTGTTTATTAGTAGTCCAAACTTCTGAGCCGTAAGTCATGATACTTCTAACAATGGTTTTAGTTTCCGCTGTAATTTACTCATGCCACAGGATTCCATTTAATGTAGATACAGCCATCTTTCCCAAATTAATTCTTTGTCTTGCTTCCCAGTGGCCGTAATTTTCACCCCTAAATACTTGTTTTCCTCTGTATAAATAATGTTCCCAACGTCTTCCTCCAATATCAAGTCTTGATGAAGGTCAACTATTGATTTTGATATTAAATAATTTTATATATTATGGCAAAAATTACAAAAATCTCGATTACTCTACTATTTCTATATAATATAATTCTACTATAATAATACAGTAATTGAATAGGACACAATCATACAATAAACACTGACAATTCGAAACATTTGGATTTGGGTCACAATTCTTTTTAGTCTGAAACCCTGCTGGATTTTCACAATTTGTTTCAAATTTTCGATTTTCGGGCCCTGGATTCTCAAAATTTTGAAATTTCCAAAACTTAACACTACATTCACATGGTGGTTAAAATTCTCTTTAATTAGATACCCTACATAATTTTTTACGATTTTGTCAAACGTTTCACTCACCTTTTAGGCAATAACACCCAAATATTTTTGAAATTTTCTAAAGTGAACTTTGTATTGAGATTGCAGTTAAAATTACTTTTTATTTGATACTTTACATGGTTTTTGCAATTTTTCACAATTTTGATCCTCTTACATTTTTGCCTCGTATCCTCCCTATTTCTAACGACATCAACACTGAAATAAGGAGAAGAATAGGCTATATCTTGCAAATAAACATATTATGGATTAAAAAAGCAACTGACATCTAGCTTCATCTCAAGAAGTACTAAATGAAAAATTTACAAAACACTTATCAGCCCAGTGCTGACATATGTTTCAGAAACCTGGACAATGACAAAAAATAGCGAGAGACTTTTAGGTTGCTGTAAAAGACGGATTCTAAGAACAATATTTAGAGGAGTACAAGAAAATGGAATGTGGCGCAGGCGCTACAATTATGAACTATACCATCTTTATAAACAGCCGGATACTGTGAGGATAATCAAAATATACAAGCTAATGTGGGTTGGACACAGAGAGAATAGAGGAAGGACAGCCTACGAAACATCTTTTCTACCAGAAACCAATGGGTAGTAGAAAAAGGGAAAGATCCCAAAGTAGATTCAAAGACCAGATAGAGGAGGACGTTGGAAAGCTGAACATAAGAAACTGTAAAGCCAGGGCACGCAATATGAAGGAATGGAATCGATTCTTGGAGCAGGCCAAGACCCACCAGGGGTGTAGAGCCACGGCTGATAATGATGATCCCCTTATTTTGGGGGATAAATCTCAAAGATGCTAATGAGGTATCATAGGGTAAAAGTCTTGGCCAAGTTTAATTATATTATAGTCTCCAAGTCACGTTTATATTGTAATATTTGTAAAACCTTGGTTACTCACTGTCTTGTGACTTCTTTAAAACTTTCAATAACTACGCGTTTCAAGGATAAGTCTGATGATGAGGAATCGTTTTTATATCACCTGATGATGAGGCTTTATCCTTGAAACGCGTAGCTATTGAAAGTTTTAAAGAAGTCACAAGACGGTGAGTGACCAAGCGTTTACAAATACTACAATTAAACATTAGGCCAAGTTTTACGAACAAATGTTGATACTTTCAAAAGTTACCTTGAGGCATATAGACAGACAGACATACGGATAGAGTGACCGACAAATGTCAAACGGTCGAGTTAAAGCTGAGAACTCGCTTTGCTCGTTCGATTGTAGAATGAATGATGAAAGGTTTAGCAAGGATCGGCCAATATGTGTAGACACAATGTTTACATCATTTGTGTCGACAATATTGATTGCCATCATCAGGACCTGTGTAAGAACAATACTAACATTTTCAAATCCAGTGGCGTGGTGTGGGTTCATAACACCTATTGCCGGTTGTGATAGGCCTAAATGTTAACCAAAAAATAATTCGAATTTTTGCTTGTACCAAGTGTTCTTTTTAGAGCATTTTCTATCATTCGCTGGGAGAAGAAGAGGGTCCCGGTTCAACGGGGTCACTTACACAGAATAAATCAGAACACAAATAGTCCAATTAAAAATAATAAAGACAAACACATGACTAAACGAATAAAACACAAATAGGTACGTAGTATCTGCTGCACGTCAGTTCCGAAAACGAACGTAGCTGCTAATTGAGCGTTTTGCCGGTTTGTACAGCGGCAACACATTGGGTGGACGAGTATGTCCCCCCTCCACAGTTTGTACATTGAAAACAACTACGAGGTCAATGACTGTACGCAGTAAAGCATTGCCGATTTCCCAGCCGGCAACACAAGACGGTTCAAGTGCTCAGCAGTTCGAAAGCAATGCTACGCTTTTCTTCAAGTTTCCCTACTAATATTGTTCAGATTTCAAATTATTAAACAACTAAACAACTGTTTATTCTGTGATATAATTAATATTATTTTCTCTTGTTTCCACTAGTGTTGCCGTCGGCAACAGCGGTTACATGGACGCCACGTTAATGTCAAATACATAAACAGATCACTTAATTGGGTGGATGTGTGTGTGTGTGTTTGTGTTACATTAGCAAAATATTTACCACTCTCGCATAATTTTAGACTTAAATAATCAAGCATAATTATAATATTCTGCTTCAAGTGTAAAGTGAAGCCATAGTGAAATTCTTGGAACTCACATGAAGGGTGGTTTGGTGGTTTCGTACGGTTTTTGACCTTTTAGGTTTGACGTACAATAACTTTGTTAAATAATTAATCAATGCATAAAATAGCTTTTAAAGGGAACATGTATAAAATTTAATTTTGAAAACAAGTTAATGTTAGATAAGTGTGTAGAAAACAAATAAAGGTTAGAGAAATTCGATTTTTACTGAAAACAAAACAGTGTAAAATTTGGTAAGAAAAATGGAAACAAAACAGAATAAAAAATTAAATTTAAAGAACTAAAATCTTATTTGAAACGAATTTAAGGTTGTTCTTAAAATACATAAAATAGAATAAAAAATAAGTTAAAAATTTTTTTTATACGCGTGATTTAAAAAGTAATGTGAGTTGATTAGCTATTTAAGTATCACACGTGAAAACTAGAAAATTGTGTTTTACGATACCAGATTTTTGTATTTTACAATTTTAACAAATGTATAATCATTATCACATTTGATGATGATAATTAATTGTATTAGTATCAATACATTTGTAATTTACAAAATAAGGAATATAGGCTATTCTTGTTAAAATTTTATTTATTATTAATAATAATTTTAACAAAGGATGCCAGAAATATAACATAAAGATAGAGGAAGAGAAAACAAAATCAATTACAATTTCACGTGATCCATTAAGGTGTAAGCTTGTGATAAATGAGAGAATAATAGAACAAGTAATGCAGATAGACTGCTTAGGAACAAGGCTTACAAGTAACAATAGGGGAGATGAAGGAATAGAACATCAGTTGATGAAAGCAAGAAGAATTGCTGGATGCATGACTAACATTATGTGGAATAATAAATACCATACATAAGAAGCAAAAACTAGGGTTTACAAAAGCACAATACGTCCAGTAATATCCAGTGCATCAAGGACCAAGCCAGACACAGCAACAACTCAAAGAAAACGACAAACTATAGAAATGACTATATTAGGGAGGATACTAGGAAAGACAAGGTACGATAGATTGGCAAACAATAGTGTAAGAGTAACGTGTAATGTAACAGGTATTAATTGCGGATTGCGGAAAGAAGAAGGATATGGAATGAACACGTATCAAGAATGGATGACGCAAGGGTAGTAAACAAGGCAAGAGATTGCCAACCAAACACCAAGAGGAGCATTTGGTCGGCCAAGGAAGAGGTGGAGTGACAGCATGTACGAACGTTGTTATAGAACAGGACAGAGTCCTAACTAGGATGTTAAAGAAGAAGAAGAAGAAGAAGAAGAAGAAGAAGAAGAAGAAGAAGAAGAAGATTGTCTAAATATGACTGAATATGTAGTTATGGGATCTGTTTTATTCTGTTTTTTCAGGCCATAAACTCATCGAAAAGCGTAAAAGTTACCTTTAATTTGACTTCTAATAATTTCAGTACGTCTTCACTTTATCTTTGGAGCAGAAATCACGGAGAAACATTTCCCTAGCAGAAAGTTGGCGGACGTATGTCAGTGGCAGCTTCTTTGCTACGCGTAATATCAATGTCCCGAATCAGCTGCTGAAATATTGGCTTGCAATATTGTATCACTCTTTAAATATATATATATATAGCAACATAGCAATATGACATGCATACATAAGTATGCCTACTTTTCTCCAGTCTGTGAAACTGATCTGTATTTCGATACACAACCGTACATAATTCTCCGTTATACGGCGTTCCAAGTCGCATGGCACCTGAAGGGTTAGGAGACCCTTACTAACATACACGCACACGCACACGAACGCACCCACGCCCCCCCACGCACACACACACACAAACGCAGCTGGTCCGCACGCCTGGGGTATGAATCATCTACTGGGGCGTCCACTACGTAACTGCAACTTTTATAATATGAATTTTTTACAAACGAGCTCAGCATATTTCTAATCTCTATAAAAGCTTAAAAGACAATGACACCAAACACGACTTGGTTGTGATATATTTAAGATGTACAACTAATTCTTACCGACCAATATGGTCGGACTCGGGCTGTTTTGGAGGCAAGCTCCCTTCAGCCGTGTGGGGGGACGTACGCCAGCTGACCGGGCCCGGGCCGGGCCGTTGAGAAGGTGGAGGCACGAAGTTGGGAGTGTATTGCTGTGGGTTATATTGTGTGCAAGTGTAGTTGGTAGCCATATGCGAATGGGAGGGGTAGATGGATGTGGCCATTATAGTTGTTTGGTGGTATCTTTATTTTGTTTTATTTATTTTTTTTTAAGGGGGCGGCCAAGACAGGGACGTGTAACGCAGGTCGCCAAGGCTGTTAGGTGGCGACAAGGTGCCGTCAAGGTAGGCGGAGGAAACGGATTTGTGGATTACAAGCAGGAACGTGAGTGTGAGGAACTAGTATGTGTGATTTCATGTGGTTATGCGAAGATAGGGCTTAGAGTTTTAGAGTGTGGGGGAATTCAGCAGAGTGTTGAGTATTTAGGCTGCATGAGTGAGTCGCTACCGCTGGGGAGTAATGAAGCATGGGCGGGGGATTGGTATGTGTGTTTAATTGTGTCTGCGTCTGTGACGTTGGCGGCGGGGGAGTCGAGGGGGAGGACCATTGGCTATTGTGAGGAGACGATTTATTAAGTAGGAAGGTCTGCTTGAGTCACGGGTATTTCTGTTTATTGAAGGGACTATTGATTGTAGGGAAGTGCGGCGTGATGCTGTGCGGGAATACTTCCAGTTTAACTTAACGAGGAAGGAGTCTAGGTCAGGGAAGCGGGTGTTTAGCGCATACAGAGCTGCGTTGGAGGTCTTCGTGAGGCGTGGTCGGCGGTATATTAGTCTTAGGGCTTGTCGTTCTGTGACTCGATGGAGATCTAGGTAGGCAGGGGAGGCGGAAAGGAGAACTGGGTGGACATAAGTGATGATGGGACGAATGCAGGTAGTATAGATGCGGCCTAGTAAGTCGCTGGAGCAGTGGTTAAGTGGGCTGAGGGTTCTGAGAGAACGGAGGCGGGTACGGGCGATGGTCGTTGTTCTTTTGATATGTGGTCGCCAGGTAAGTTTGGAGTACTGTGCTTAAATTTTAACATGATATTTATATTGTAAATAGGTAACTGTATACAGTTGTATAAGTTATCATATCAATCCATTTTTTACTTTTTCATTGGAATGCATTTTTAAATAAAACATTTTTTTAAGAATATAACATAAAAGACAGAATTTGTTATTGTAGAAAAAATACAAATTGTCATATTACCGACGTAATTTTGAAGCATGAATGTAAATTGTAAATACATTTTTGTTTATAATCATCAAGATGTCACCAACATACTTATTAATTTATAATAAAATCTTTATTAAGTAGGCTACTCCAATTCTGCGTTTGCTTTAGAAATCCCTAATATAATCATATTTATCGCAACTATGTGTTGTTTTGACTCACTTTTCTCACAAATTCACGGATATTACAAAAATTAGAATTTAATTTGGATTATAAGCTAAATTAAAAATTTTATAGTTTTGAATTGGACTGTATACGAGTACTAAAGGTAGATTCACACTCAGCAGTGAAGTGGCCGTGGCGTGATCGGGCCGTGATCCTACCGGCCGTGATCCCACAATGATTTCTATTCACATTCTGTCAGTGTTTTATCAGTGTTCTGGCAGTGCACTTCAGTGGCCGAATATGGCGAAGTTGCGTATTTTTGTTTTTTCGATAAACGAATTATTTTTTAATTGGCACACAAACAGCGCACGCCCAAAATTGCGTTTTCAAAATCTTGAAAAATAGCTACTTTTTAAAAATTCATATTTCCCTCAATTTTCGTCGTAAAAAGTCGTCCAAAAAACCAAAATACGCGAAATTTTATAAGCTACCACATTTGTTTGAAACTTTTTTTATAAAATCAACCATTAAAAAGTTATTCCTCCCAAACCGTATTTTAACCCCTCCAACCATTATAAAACTACCCCTAGGTACGATTTCGCTCTGGACTCTCTGGATTCATAAAATATAAGCCAAAATCTACATTTTTCGCCCAAGAAAGTATCGGGGCAATATTTTCCCGAATAATATCTATTTTCCTGTACAAATACGCCAGTGGCACGGCCGTGAAAGAGAAAAATATCGGCGGCAACTAATACCTGAAGCGCCCGGGTCGTGACTGGCCGGGCTGGGCTGGTTGTGAGTGCGCGTGCGAGAGCAAGGGTCTTCTAATCCCTTATAGGTGCCATCCGGTTTGGAACACCCTACAGTAACACCCTTTTCGAGTTACGTCTCGTGCACATAGACAGGCAAGAAAGCGAAGGTTAAGTTCTGTACGTAGTAGGCATACTCGCTCAAGGCCGAGCCCGCGGACCGGACGAAGACTGCGTTGAGGAGGAATCACGGTCGTCAAACCACAACGTAATGCGGGGGAGCGCTGAGGTCACTGCACCGCACTGCTTGCTGTAGTCTGCCCACTACTGACCCAATGCAATAATTCCGCGATTCGCAACAGATGCGCGGTTAGCATTCGCTGTCAAAACGTTTGTCACACGCTTAGTCCCCCGATGATTAATACTAACTAGTACATTAAAATACTACTGAAACGTGTTCACAACATAAAGGATAACATAAGGACTGCAATTTACTTAGTATTTACTTCGTCGTTTCTGATTTCGGATCTTTTCGGTTAATTGGCAGCATGAGACTCTACGTAGCAATCGCCATGAGACCACGCATTTCCCCCTCCAACGCATTTTGCATTCGCCAGACTACGTAGCAATCGCCAGTGAGTAATTTATACGACTGTTTGTATATTTATTTTCATTTTGACATGTTTTTTATATTCTTTTTATGTATATATATTATGTATATTATATATATTTTATATTTTTTTATATTCTTTTATTTTTTTAATTTTATTTTTATATTTAAATTTTAATTACAAATTTACTTACATTTTACAATTAATTTCCTACATCACTAATAACTACAAATTAATTACAGTTACAAACATAATTTATAAGTACAAATACAACGATATTATATAGCCTACAATATACAACAAATTATTGAGGAGGCATAAATTGTGCAATGTGTTCAATAATTTTTTCGAATTTATTATCATTTCGATACCTTTGCCGCCACATAAATTCAGCCAGATATGAATCCAACATCAGTCGCGAAGTACCCCATTGCCTTTTGTTTCTCATTTTGGCCTTAGCCCACATGCTTTCTACATTTTGGGTGTGGGCTTGGGTTACTGGATTCACAAACTGTATCGAACGGTTAACTGTTAAATGTTGATAATTTTGGTGTAAATTTTGATATCCCCTCCACTCATCAGACAAAACGGTTGTGGCTGGGGCAACATACTTGTTTATTAAAGGCACTAAAGTTCCTGCGCATCTGTCTGGAACGGTAACAAGGAAACAGTCTCTTGTTTCACGACAAATTCCACCAAAAACCCATTGATTTGGTAAAACTCTTTCATTTCATGGCCGTTCATACACATTCTTGGGTTATGTAAAATTTTTTTGTTTCTTAGAAAGTCTATCGCTGAATCTTTGTCGTGAACCTGTGCTATTAACTAAAGGAAATTCATGATTTTACTACACTTCTGAAGGAAATTACACTTGTACTACTACTACGACTGCTGCATACAGAGCGACAGGGCCAGTGCTGTCACCGTGGAATGTTTGCAAAATGCGTTGGAGGGGGAAATGCGTGGTTACTGGCGATTGCTACGTAGTCTCATGCTGCCAATTAACCGAAAAGGTCCCTGATTTCTACTGCTATTTTATTCGAAGGTAACTCATATGAAGGTTTAAAAGAAAGATAAGATAAGACACTAATCAAACCGGTTGTTACTTATGGAGGCGAGACATGGACACTGGCAAAAAAGGAACAAGAAACATTAAGAAGGTTTGAAAGGAAGATCATAACACGTGTTTATGGGCCGGTTAAAGAAGATGATGAAAGAGGAATAGGAAATTACCAGGATATAGATGAGCTATTGAAGCATGAGGACATTGCACGAGTCGTAAAGGCTCAACGAATACAACGGTTAGATAACCTACAGCGGATGGGTGATCGGCGTGTGCCACAGGAAATCCTTAGGGCGCAAGTCACATCCGAGGAATCTGAATGATTGCACCGGCTCAATGAGTCGATCATTAATGGCCAGTTTACATCTCACAGGAAAGAGAACTTGAAAAGCCAATGGGTTTGGTCTTGAAACCAAAGAGTTCCTAACCATACATGTGATTTACACAGTGCATTCAAAAAGTCCCGGGACTGATGCTGCTATACAGATTGAGCTATCTCTGTGTCACAGCTGGAACACTATGTGACAACCTTCACCCACTTCCTGTGACAATTGCATTGTTGAGGACTCATTCCATAGTAAACAGCGACACTGTTAAGTTTATCTGGTTTTTCCTTGTTGTCATAATTTTCGAGATGGAGCAAAGAGCTGCAATTAAATTTTGTTTTAAATGTGGAAAAAGTGCGACAGAAACGTTTTCGATGATGCAACTTGCATATGGAAAAGATTGTTTAAGTCGTAGCAAAGTGTTCGAGTGGTATGCACGTTTTAAAAATGGTTGTGAGTCTCTAGAAGATGATCCAAGAGATGGGCGCCCCTCCACTAGCGTGACTGACGAGAATGTCAAGCGTGTCTGTGCTGCACTGTCCGGCTGAGCATCCAGATTTTATCAGAAGAGATCGGCATCAGTGTGGGTAGTATTTACACTATCGTGCATGGCGTACTCGGCAAACGGAAACTGTGTGCCAGGTTCGTTCCACACTCGTTAACAGCAGAGCAAAAAGAACAACGTGTGGAAGCCTCGCGAAGTCTCGTTGAATGGGCCGATGACAACCCGAATTTCTTTCAGAACATTGTCACAGGCGACGAATCGTAGTGTTTCTAGTATGACCCATCTACCAAACGTCAAACAGCTGAATGGCGCGACCCAGGAGATGGCAGACCCATGAAAGTGAGGGCCACAAAATCAAAAGTGAAAACAATGCTGATCATATTTTTTGATTCAAGGGGACTGATCCACAAAGAATTCTTGCCACCCGGCCAGACTGTAACTGGACCATTTTACAAAAAGGTATTTGATCGCCTTTTGAAAAGAATTCGCAGGGTTAGGCCAGAAATGTACCGATCAGGGGAGTGGTTTCTTCTGCATGACAATGCTCCAGTCGACTCATCATTGATTGTCTCACAATTTCTCGCTGGAAAATCAGTCACAGTGATTAACCATCCACCCTACTCACCAGATTTGACTCCGGCTGACTTCTTTCTGTTCCCTAAGCTGAAGGTGGCACTGAAGGGGCAGCGTTTTGATAATGTAGAGACAATTCAGAAGAATGTGACAGCTGTTTTAAACACGATTTCGAAGGAGAACTATGCGCATGCCTTTCAACGATTGTATGAGCGATCTAAAATCTGTATAGAGAGGGAAGGGATATATGTTGAATAATAAATAATAAAATTTCATTTATCTGAAAAGTTGTGTCCTTAATAGCGTTAGTCCCGGAACTTTTTGAATGCAGTATGTATATGCTCCATTTCGTAAAGAGGTCTCTGCAGGCTGGTATGACAACAGGGAAACAGGGAGGTTTTACCAAAATTATTATCAAATTTTCATTCACAACAAAAAATATATCGGGGAATTTGTCTTTTCAAATTTGAAACAGAGAGTGCGAAACGTCCTCTGTTTTGCACGGCAAATGTTTTGAGGTTGCCCCTCCCCCCTTCCAATGCCCTGGCACCTTGTGCAAAAGTACGTGTTGTAACCGCGGGAGCGCCGGTCCTAATTTCACGGGTAATTGATTGAATATCAGATGGGCCGATATACCTATAACAGGAGTTTTGGAACGATATTTTTCTGGAACGGATATAGTATAACAGTGACTGAAAAGTTGAAATACCTGTTCCGATTCAACGATAACTGAAAACTGAAAAGTCGAAATACCCTTAGTCTGGTCCTGCTAATAAACTTATATAACAGTCTAAAAGTGAAAAGATTAACAAAATTTCTAGTCAACTTTTTTCGGCCTCTGGAGATGCGGGGGTTCCTCTTGGAAGAAAGAAGAAGAAGAAGAAGAAGAAGAAGAAGAAGAAGAAGAAGAAGAAGAAGAAGAAGAAGAAGAAGAAGAAGAAGAAGAAGAAGAAGAAGAAGAAGAAGAAGAAGAAGAAGAATATAGATAGTTATGTGCTACAGTTTTATTTTCTCTGAATTAGACTTACTTGTTTGCGTATTCACGTTTTGCTGTGTGTTTCAGGGTTTCGTTCACGTCCGAGTGTGGTTTCCTCAGTTTCCCGGAGTCGTGATGATGTCCGACCAAGAGCTGATCATCATGTGCAAGCCGCCGGAACCGACGGTCATCGAGAACAAGGCGGCCGGATTCGCCGGCAGTTTGTAAGTGAACTGTTTGATTTCTACTACGTAGTCTGTACATAACTTACACTGTGTGTCATTCTATCAGTGGGTCCATAGATACGTAATCTAAGACCGAACGGAGCGTTCGGAACACATTTTGTAAGCGCTCGCGTAGTCTGCCAGTGAACTGGTTTGTATGGTGATTCCATCTAAATTTGCTGCCAACCACGCATTTACGCGCCTTGGAGCGCGATTTTAAAACGCTTGTCTTTTACAATCTGGAGTGCCATGGCCGGTTCTAATAGAAGACCGGGATATTAAACGCGGCAACACTGCAACAAGCTGATATCTGAGGCCGACTAGACTCAAAGGGGTCGGCATTCAAAGGGATATGGTCTTTTCAAACAGAGTATCCGGTCGGCCTTCAAAGAGTACTCTACGGACGTGTGGAAGTACAAAGTAATGTGATTTTAACATTATTTAATGACCTCAACTGAGTGAATTAATCTGAAGATGGAACGTATGTTCTGAAACGCGCCATTTTAAATAAAAAACGAAGTTACACGACGGATCTAAGGTAGTTTATTAATTTATAAATAACGAGGTGACTTGGATACCAATTCGTCATTGTTTGACTGTATCTTTTCACGAAACGCTTTGTATCTGCCTCCAGTATAGTGCCTGCACCTTAGCGTTTGGTAGTACAGAAGTGTGCCCTGCTTGGTCATAGTTCTGGTGCAGATTTTTTTTTTTTGAAAATCAGTTCAAAATAGAGGTGACAATTACTATTTTATCTAGAACATTATACGCGTATGAGTTATAATTGTAATTGTGATCTAGAAAAGAAAATATCTACATTTCAAAATATGTGTGAATAAAAAAAAAAGTACGAAGCTACTACACTTTATTGAAATTTTATAATGTAGCGGCTGTTCCTACTCTGTAATATGGTAGTGAGGTCTGGACATCAACAAACAATGCTTGTAAACGTATCCCAGTCTTCAGAGATGAAATGTTTGCGTTCAGTGGCAGGCTATACATTGAGGGATGGTAAGAGGAGTAATGAGTATATTTTCAATAAATCATACAGTACCCAGTCAACCACTTAAAATAGGCGGCCATACGATAACATTTCCGTAAACGCTTGGCAGTATACACAGTAAGAGCTAAAAGAGATCCAGGATATCCAAAAGCAGGATGGACGCAACAAACCCGCAAAGCCCTAATCCCTAAAGTACGATCATGATGACCTATAAAAACACTATTAAATAACAGGCATAAACATTGTTATGTTAACAAATTGATTTTTACTTCCATGTTTCGTAAGGTTATCGCGAAAAAATCGTTTTCGAGATAAGGGCTGATTCTCATTGTACTACTCTCGAAACACGAAAAGTCATTTTCCAAAAAGTGTGTGCGTGTATGTGTCTGTGTGTAGAATTTGTTCTATGGCGAACGATAACAGCCGCAAATTCAAACAGAATCAAACAATGTTTTGCATACGTGCCCGAGTTGTAGAGGACTCAAGGCCTATTGATTTTGGTGAAGATCGGTTAAGAGGGACGGGTAGTTTACCTGCAACATTTTACGTTTTAACAAGAGTGAAGAACTTAAAAAATCGGTATGGAGAACCATACATGACTTCCATGTTGTAAGATTTATGTTTAAAATAATTTACTTGAATTCGGTTCGGTAATTTCTAAAAAAATATCGCCCACCCTCAAACTAATTTCACTATTTATAGAGATTTTTGTTATTATGGAGTAGTCGTTTAACATAATGTTATTTTCAGTCACTTTATCTATAAAAATTAGGTAGGCTTACTATAAAGAAACCGAACTACGCAGATAATCATCCCTCCCCCGAAGCGCTCCGAAGTCACTCATGGACCCCGAGCATCTTGCAGAGGGTTTATTCCCTAAAGACAAAAAGTCTGTCTATGAACCGTTCCTCTGTAAACACGTGCAGTTACACTGCCCAGCGATCCACAGGAAGCAAATCGCTATCCACGCTGGACACTTTTTCGGCTTGCACGCGTTGTGTTAGTGTGGGTTTCGGCACTTTCCATTTAAAAAGCGTGCAAATGTAAGAAAATAAACATGAGTGAGGCCAAAAATAACGCGAATTTTGTGTGTGTGTGTGTGTGTGTGTGTGTGTGTGTCTTGCCTGACTTTTTATTGCGGTAATCATAATAATAAAATGGAAACGTAAATATTACATAATTAAAATATACTTGCCTGCCACGAACGATATATTTTCTCTCATACATGATTTAAATTAAAATGAAAAAATATAGAATTTTTTTAAAGTGAAATGAAATGTTTCCATAGAAACTACTTCTTTGTTGTCAATAACGTATTACACATATAAAATTTACTTCCTCCATCATCAACTACCATTTTAATTTATAAACAAAATTACACCCTCCCCCTTTAACTACCCTTTTCATTTATAGATATTTCATCTACCTTTCTACAGTGGATTACTATGACCTTCTTTTCAGGATACTTTATTTATCAAAATTAAGCACTTTACTCTTGTTAAAACGTAAAATATTGCTGGTAAACTACCCCTTTCCCTTAACCGATCTTCACCAAAATCAATAGACCTTGAGTCTTCTACAATTCAGAGCTGTATGCAAAGAATTATTTGATTCTGTTTGAATTTGCGGCTGTTATCGTTTGCCATAGAAAATATTCTACACACAGACACTTTTCGAAAAATGACTTTTTTCATGTTTTGAGGGTAGTACAATCAGAATCTGCCGTTATCTTGAACACGATTTTTTTCGCCATGACCATACTTCCATTTCCTTATGGAACATGGAAGTAAAAATTCATTTAAACTTTCTCAAACAATGGTAATTGTTGAAAATAAAATAATTTGGTTGATAGGCAACCAGGTTGTTCGGTTAGAAGGAAGGGGTACTTTACCTGCATTGTTTTGTGTTTTAACAAGAGTAAAGTACTTAAATTTAATAAATAAGTGCTTCAAAAATAAAGTCATAGGCCTATTAATCCACTGTAAAAAATGGTAAATGAGATAATTATAAATGGAGTGGATAGTTGAAGGTGGAGGGGGTGATTTTTTGAAAATTTCTGTGCTGAAATGAAGTAAAGTACGAATATTTAATTTTGAAGGATAAGATACCTTCGAAATTAAATATGATAAAACTATTACTCTATGAAAGTGTAAATATCATTAATGGTTGGGATCGGTTGATGAGGAGGGATGATTATCTGCGTAGTTTAGTTTCTTCATAAGAAAAAATTACCTAATTTTTATAGATGAAGTGACTCTAAAATAACATTATAAAACGACTACCACATAATAACAAAAATATCTATAAATAGTGAAAATAGTTTGAGGGTGGGGGATAATTTTTTTAGAAATTATCGGACCGAAATCAAGTAAATAATTTTAAACGTAAATCTTAGAACATGGAGATAATGTATGGTTATCCGCCCCAAATAGTAGTTTAGCACACTTCTAGTATAGACAAAAGACATTCTGTCTCGAGCATATCAGAACAGACGGGAATATGATAAAACACAACAACAACAACAGTTTGTGAAACGCACAGTAGAGAGAGCACGCGCTCGCACTTCCTGCAATTAAGACACGGCTACTGCATTAATTAGCCCACTTCAACAACCAGTACTGTTTCTTTAATTAATTATAGGTGGCGCACGTCTAGTCACTGACTCACCCTCCTCGGTTTGCGCAAACTCTTCATTCCTAATATGAACACTTTAAAGAAAAACGTATTTATTTTACGCTTTTATTTGAAGTACAGCACGTACTTCATTAACTGATAAAACAACCTACTTTTAAACTGAATACAACTATTTCATTAACGACTCGGAACACAAAGTTTTTATGAGTAAAAATATAAAGTTTCACCTTACAACCCGAACCGGTTTTCACTTTGAAAAAGCTTTAAAAAACTTTAAAAGCTTTTTAAAAGTGAAAACCGGTTCGGGTTGTAAGGTGAAACTTTATGTTTTTACTCATAAAAAACTTTGTGTTCCGAGTCGTTAATGAAATAGTTGTATTCAGTTAATAAGTAACGGACACGTCATGGACAACGAAATCCAACAAGTTTTAAAATTTTGGAATTCAACAATGTACAAGACGTACACTACACGTTTGCAGAAGAAACATTATTTTGACAAACATAATAGTTACCAAATTGCAAGGAACAGTGAGTAGTGACTATCGACAAGGATGGATCTAATTATTAAAATTTTACTGGAATGGTCAAACATACTATACATAAAGTTTACTGTGATGCTGTCCGAAATGTCTAAACGTAAAGGTGTGTCTGTGTGTGTTTCAGTCCTCACGGTGCACGAGTTTCGGGCGTGGTGGAAGAGACGCCGGGACGGTTGGAGTACGAGGTAGCGCTCTACAAGGAGGCTCCGGCACGGGTCAGTAACAACAGCGGGACAGAACTTCCGGTCGATCAGGCGGTACCCATTGGAACTAAACTGCAGCTTCGAGCCCGAATTAACCCGCAGTCAGGTAAGACAGACACGAGGTCATCGACCCCACCTAACTTCCGCTTGCCGCATCAAAATCACGGACTTGCGAAAATTTGTAAATTTTAAAGATTCAATTCATGATTTTAACGAGTGGGCGTGTTGGAGATCAAATCCCACCCCTTAAACTTCTCATTCATCTAAAGAAACTGTCATTTTATTGTCTTTTTAAAGTAGATCTAAACATATCCTGACGCGTATTGTTGGTGATTAGCAATAATAATTAATTTCGCGTATCTGCAGAAGTGTTGTTAGAAGACGGGAAAACTTCATTTTTTGTTGACCCCCTCCAGAAATTAAATTCTTCATATTGTTAAAATTCATTCCCGGGCTGTTTAGCTGTGGTCCGTTGTTTTATACTAAAACAGACGTTTTGACAGTACCATCGACTGCTATCATCAGTGTAAAATTCGAGCTTTGCTAACGTAAGGTGGTAGACGTTAATGACCACAGTCCTGTGTCAGCATTAACCACATTACTGTGGTCTCTAACGTCTACCACCTTACGTTAGCAAAGCTAGAATTTTACACTGATGATGCCAGTAAATGGTACTGTCGAAACGTCTGTTTCAGTATAAAACAATGGACCACAGCTAAACAGCCCGGGAATGAATTTTAACAACACTGACTCCGACCGTATAAGCCTACGAATTATACGTATTAAATTCTTCATAATCAAGTTGCATACTACATATTACCAACAGAATGGTCGCTCGGCGCTTGATAAAACATTTTAATAATATTTAAATTTAATAAATAAACACTTGGTTAGTTCTACAGATATACTTTTTATTGTCTTTAGCTTCTGATAACGAATTAATGTTTGCCATATTAAACAATACATCGGCCAAAACGATGAAAGAAGTAATAAAACAAAATTATACGCTATATTGAAATACAAAATGGAATAACCATAACAACCAGTGACAAAGTGGTAAAAAAATGAATAACAACTTCTTCTTCTTCTTCTTCTTCAAGTATTAGGTTATATAAAAATGTTCCGGCACCCATCTCATCCTCGGACGACCCACGTCTCTTCTACAAATGGCTTAACAGTTCAGTGCCACTTTCGGCAATCGATCCTCTGTCATCCTTTGCAGATGAACCCACCACTGTCTTCTGTAAATTGAAGTAATTTTATTTATGTCCTTTACTTCGAGTTCTGCTCTGATACTTTATTCCTTATTCTATCTTGCAATGTGTAATTTTAAAGTATTTCGAAGAAACTGCATTTCAGCACTCTGAATCTTCCCGGGTTCCTTTTTTTGTCATGACCCACGCGTCACTCGCATAAATCAACGTGGGTATTGCAACTGTCTTATAAAATTTAATCCTTGTGCTGTGTCTTGTTTTATTAATAACAGCAAATTTAGTAATTCTATTGATAATAAAAATACATTAAATCATGACATTAAACGTGCTACTTTCTCCTACGTCAATCTCACAAATTCCAAAACTGGTAAAAGAATATCAGTTATTTGAACGTCAAAGACAGATATTTGAACGTGCTTTTGTTTGGTCGTACTTGCAAATACAGAATCTGATTTGCAAAAATCTGTTTTTAAGCTTTATCAGATTTGGAAACAATACATTATAAAAATCTGATATAAAAAGCCACAGCAACAACCAACCTGAACACAAATATTCAACAAAATCAAAAACCAAGATGGCTGAGGATGGGAAAAATATCTAATTCCCGAAACATGTTCCAAGTAAGGAATCAATATAGTTTTATTGTAAACTAGTAAAAATTTTACATATTAAATAATACATTGGGAAATTACAAGGATAAAGTGAGTACTTTTGTTTAATTTTTACTAAACTTGTATTGCAACCACTAACACGCAATTTTACTGTCCATAAGCGCTTTCAAGCCTCTCGGCTCATCTTCAGATGGAACACAACAACCTACCTAGGAAACGTTCACCCCTTTATACATCTTATCTACAACCTGGAAGCGTCAACTTGACATAAGCAAACATAGCAGGTAAACACCCTTGTTACGCCTTAGCCAGCAAACAATCAGCCCATTGCTGCTGGGCACGCCTTGTCGCAGTACTTTCCCATTGTTGCCTAGTAACTAAGTATCTATATATTTATAACTTGTGAAGTTATCGCAGGTTGAACTGATAATTCGCTTCGAGTAAAATAACATGTTTGAACTGGATACTGATGTAGCGGCGACGTGGTTAGAGTGAGATGGCTGCGATTATACGCTCTCTCTCTTCATTCTGCGTTACACTCGTACCGTCTATAGCTTTCATATAACGTTCTGATAGGACGCTATTATGAATCATTATACTTCATTATCAAATTCCACCTTTGAATTAATTAAACTATTTAAATTCTTTTTTCTTTCCTTCAATATGTCAAGTTCTTCTCTCAACTTTCTGTCCACCGAATTCTGTTCAACCTTTATAATTTCATATTCATCTAATGGATTAACAAACTTATGGTTTCCTTCAATAAAATGCCTAGCATATATTAGACGGGATATCCTATTGCCTTCCGCCAGTCTACACTCGAACTTAGGGCCCGAGAGGCTTGAAAGCGCTTATGGGCAGTATACTTGCGTGTTAGTGGTTGCAATACAAGTTTAGTAAAAATTAGACTTAATCACTAAATTGTGTTTATCTTTTAATTGTATTTTTTGTTTACACACAGAGTTGCGCACATACTACTGGTACAATTATACACTGTACCTTGTATATGCACGCTCAATAGTGACATTATGTAACGTTTATTTGTTTGTTGCAGCCTGGAAGTTTGTGAAGCTGATGGAAGTGACCGTGTCTCCGGACCCTGACGATGCCCACGCTAGCGGCAGCGTACCACTTGTTAATGGAGGGTCAGTATTGACCACACTCTTATTTGTGGACCTAACTGTAAAGATAATTTGACATACATATTGTTATTGGTATCCAAGTCACCACTTCGTTATTTATAAATTAATAAACTACCGGTACCTAAAATCCATCGTGTGAATTCGTTTTTTTATTTAAGATGACGCTTTTAGGAACATATGTTCCATCTTCAGATTAATTCACTCAGTTGAGATTGTTAAAATCACATTACTTTGTACTTACACACGTCCATATGGGTGCGCACACTTTGAAGGCCGACCGGATAAGCAATTTCGTTCTGAATTTTCGTCGTTGGCGCTAAACAAATTTTGACAAAGAGTCACACCACGGTGTTTGATTTTGTCCGTTTTTCAAACACGCATGACAGGTCAATTTTAAACAGCTTCTAAACAATGAATACATTGATAGATAGATTTGTACATTAGTAGGAGTTCACATAAATACAAATCTTGCAGCACACGAAAAATTTTAGTTTTACCACTAAGCTACAGTTGTCGCTCCGCAAACTTTTCACTGACCCTCGTAATTTGTTGACAGTGTTGTTACCACGGACCAACTTTACGGCAACAAACCGTAGTTATAATAATGACGGACTACAAGGCTAGGCCTAACAGTCCTCGGCAATTGTTTACCGGCAGTGAAAGCCTGCTTTTTTATTGACTCACGGGATGATTTCAAATTTTGCTAACGAAAAAGATATTTTTTACACGTCAATCACTTTCTATGACGTCATCTTTTAGCATGACATACATCACTCAAAACACGTGAAAATAATGTTACGAGTCTCTTCCTTGTTTACGTCACGTATAGCCGAAGGCTACAGAACAACGGACGGGGAAGAAAATATTAAAGCCTTCAAAGAGGATATGTTGCGGTATTGAATACGGAATGAGGGGGGAGGCGCGCAATCCTCCTTCTGAAACTGTCTGTGTGTGTAATGTCTTTGTAACATTGTTACAACATCGGTTGAGAAAACATGTCGGTCAAAGTACTGAGGCGATTCGATACGACAAATCCGGAATCCACTCGATCGCACTACAATATGGTTTACAAACACGTCAGTAAAGTCACAGAGCAGATACTTTTCCAGTCGGGCGGTCACTCGTAACTTGCACCAGTCATTACACATAAACACTGCAAGCAATGATATCCAGGCGGGAGAATTGCTAGTGGTAATCGATGTTACTATGCCTACTCAAATTAATTAAGTCGAAAGCACTGAATAAATCATTAAAAATTAAAAATATACAAAAGCATAATCAGACCAGTAGTTGCAACTTACGCTTGTGAAACTTAGGTGTTAACACAAAAAGAGAATGAGTATCCCAGAATATCTGAACGAAAACAATGACCAGTGAGAACAAATTATTGGACCCGTGAAAAATAACAACAGCTCGTGGAGAGTACGAAGGAATCAAGAAATAAAAACCCAATACATACACGAAGTTTTTTTTTGATTCTTTGAGACTTGTCCAGAAAGACAAGTATCGGGCTGATCTGGGACAAACCCCCTTCAGCCGAATGGAAGGATGTGAGGAGACGCAGGCCAGTGGAGGATACATGTAGTCGACCAAGACAGGGGCGAATATCGCAGGTGGCGAAATCTGGAAGCAAGCGGCAGAGAGGCGTCAAGGTAGGCGGGGGACACAAAGAAGAGGGCTAAAGACTTGGTAAGTAGTTAGGAAAAATTTAAGTTTTTATGTGATCTGGAAGGATGTCACGTTGAGTATGTTTGAAGATGGGAATTAACTGCTTCTATTTCTATTACGATGGCGGCGAGGAATTCTGGAAGGAGGTTCATCGGCTATGGTAAGGAGGCGGTTGGTTTTGCGGGTAGTTCTGTTGATGGAGGTGGTTACGGATTGTAGGGAAGTGCGTTGTGTAAGGTAAGGAAGGAAACCTTACACGAAGCTGATATAGTAAGGTTTATAAAGAGTAGAAGTGTAGCCTGGCTGAGACACACAATGAGGATGGAAGAACACAGAATTACCAGAAAAATTGTAGAATGGACGCCAGTAGGTAGGAGATTAAGAGAAAGGCCAAGGAAGAGACGGATAGAGGATGTTGAGGAGGATATGAGGAATATGGGGATAAAACGATGGACAAGCTGTATAATCAGAGGGTCGAATGGAGAAAAATGATTGAAGAGGGTAAAACCCGTGTATTGGGTTTTAACGCCAATAGAAGAAGGAAGTAAGGAAGGCCTCTTCCTTGTTTACGTCACCTGTGGCTGAAGGCTGCAAAACAACGGAGAAAATATTAAAGTCTTGAAACAGAATATGCTGTGGTATTGAATACGAAATGAGAGGGTGGTGATCGCATTAGGGAGATGCGCAACTCTCCTTCTGAAACTGAGGAGCGTGTGTGCGTGCGTGTGTGTGTGTTGTTTTTGTAACATTTCTACAAGATAGGTTGGGAAAACATGTGGATAAATATATCATTATTAGACGGTAACCAGGTCACAGATTTAATTATAAATTTACCTTAATTCCGTCTTGTGACTTATTTTTCTTGTTGTTTGTTATTTTTGACGCGTTTCGGAGCTCTTCAGTGCTCCATCCTCTGAAAATCCGTTGCTATACTTCGTCACGTTAATATTAAAATTTTTTGCATTGAAAACATATGTATAATATTAAAACACATATTATTATACACTATACGATGGTCACATATATAAAACTACATAGTTCGGGTGCACCCAACACGTAGAAATATGATACTTTATATCATATTTATGGGTCTGGCATGTGACTGTGTTGGGTGCACCCGAACTATGTAGTTTTATATATGTGACCATCGTATAGTGTATAATAATATGTGTTTTAATATTATACATATGTTTTCAATGCAACAAATTTTAATATTAACGTGACGAAGTATAGCAACGGATTTTCTGAGGATGGAGCATTGAAGAGCTCCGAAACGCGTCAAAAATAACAAACAACAAGAAAAATAAGTCACAAGACGGAATTAAGGTAAATTTATAATGTGGATAAATGTTCTGAGGCGATTCGAGCGTCCAGTCGCGCCACAATATGGTTCACAATGTCACCAAGAAGAGACTTTGTAAGATGCCCCTCTGTACATGTCGGTATAATGTTGTTATTGAAAAAATCTTTACTGTACATATTGTGTTGGGGGGGGGGTGATTGATTGGCATCTTTAGAAATAAATCATACACATAACAAACTGATTAATCTGCGGGCTGTTGGGCAGTCGTCCACTCCTGTTGTTGCTAACAGACGTTGGCTCCTCTCGATGCCATCTTCAGTGTGCAAAACGATTCGCTAACTGACACAGTCTTCGCTAGTTAACTACAGTACTGTGGCAAAAGATGTACCGTTGCAAACCATGGTACATTTGCACACTGAAGATGCTCTCCAGAGGAGAGGCCGAAACGTCTGTTAGTAACAACAGAAGTGGACCACGGCCGTGAAAGCCTTACGTACAGAATACAGAATACATATATTGCTGCTTCTTCTTCTTCTTCTTCTTCTTCTTCTTCTTCTTCTTCTTCTTCTTCTTCGTCTTCGTCTTCGTCTTCGTCTTCTTCGTCGTCTTCTTCTTCTTCTTCTTCTTCTTCTTCTTCACTTTTTCTGCTTCTTCTTCTTCTTCTTCTTCTTCTTCTTCACTATGTTAGGAACTAGGTTCTTCTAGGAAGGACTTCTTCTTCTTCTTCTTCTTCTTCTTCTAGGGGGACTAGGTTATATAAACCTGTTGCGGGATACAGTGAACCTGTTCGAATTTTACAGTGATGTGTCGATTGTTATACACCGTTTTTAGATATGCTAATAGTCAAACGTGTGTACTCAGTTATGAGTATATTCATTATATGAATATTATGATTATTCATTATACTAGTGTAGATTTTACGTCTTTATTATTGGCATTATTTGCTTGCTTATTATATACACTACATTTTTATGCATTTTATAAATGAACGAGCGAAGCAATTTCTCAGATTTAACTCAACCGTTTGCCATTTGACTATTTGGGGGCATGTCTCACGATAACTGTTTGAATACATCTACCGATTTTAACATGATAATGTTTTTAGGCTGGGGGTCATTCCACAAAAATATAACGTCATCGAAAAATGTAACGTTTCCACAGTTTCGATTCCCCACAGTCTAGAAATCTTCGGTCTCTGTCGTTTTAACATGATAGTGTTTGTTATATAGTAAATATATTTGTTATATAGTAAATATATTTGTTATATAGTAAATATTTGTATTATATAGTAAATATTAAAAACATTATCATGCTTCGATGTTTCGGTTTCGTCGAAATTCTTTCTTTTTGTAAAACGTGATATGCCTTGTCCATAGATACTTTTACCCTACAAAAAAACCATATTGTTTATTAGATTGACCCCCCCCCCCAAAGAATAGGGGTGCGAGAGGCAAAAATTTGAGGAAGTCAACATTTTGAAAAATCGCAAAAGTCCACGTAAAGTATCAAATTAAAGGGAATTTTAACCAAAATATCAATTTAACGTTATTTTTTGAAAATTCAAAATTATAGAACGCCGGAGGAAAAGTTGGTGTGAATTTTTTATACAATCACAAAAATTCATGTGCTGTATCAAATTAAAGGGATTGTTAACTAAAGGCATCTTAAAATGTACCCTAACTAATGTTAATGTAATCTTAAGTATAAACAATTTAAAAATTTTGAGACCTCCAAGGCCCTAAAAGTAAGAAAAAACTTGGAAAAAAATGGAAATTTCATGTGGGATACTAAATTAAAGAGTATTTTCACCAAACGTAATATAGGAATGAGGGGCAAGAGTCCGCACTTAAAATACAATAACAAATTCTCAGCTACTGAACCAAAATAAAGTTTATTGAAAATTACTGGCTTATTTGTTACACTATATACTAACAAATGTAATGAGTACACAACAATTTTGACTACAGTATTTGATAAAAAAAATTAAAAAACGAAAGCATGTAAAATAGGAAAGTTGCCCCAACCTTGGGGCAAGAGTCCGGGCTGTGTAGGGTAAGAGTCCTACTGACACTTATCACACACGAAATGGCCCAATCCACTGTAATTCGTGCACGGCTCTTCCCACCACGTACTACACTGACGACACATGATCCAGTCGACTATAGGGGGGGATTCGTAAAGGTGCCCACAACCTCCGCAATAATAATCAACTTTCCCGAAACACGATATTCCTCTTCTTTCTTTGAAATTTAGACTTTGAAATCAGCGGGACACCCCAGCACACACTTCCGGAACGCTTAACAACAATTGTAGGCCTAATGCAAGTTTTATTTAATTGTAATGTGAAGTTTGTTTATGTGGGGTAAGATTCCGCACAGGAAACCAAGAGGACTCTTGCCCCAGGAAACTTGCCCCACTGTGTTCTATACTTTTTGCTGACTTATTATGATTCAATAAAATAAGATTGACCACTGACTTTAAGTTGATATGTAACCTCAGACTTAGCTTTTAATAATGTACTGTCGAAAACAAATAATAAGAAAGTATATATTTGTATAAATACTCTTAAATTACACTATAAAATAGCTTCATCTTCCACAAAATTAAACAACGTTACGGTTCACTCACCGTAATGGCGTTAGACTCCTTGTTTGCTGTGTCCAGTCAGCAGAATGCATTTCTTCAACAGCCCAGACACCAACTCATGACAGCTATTAAGAAAACTATAGTAATTACGACGTATTAGGAATCTTGCCCCGTGCGGACTCTTGCCCCATACTACTATACGTATACGATTATTCATTATACTAGTGTAGATTTTAAGTCTTTATTATTGGGATTATTTGCATGCTTATTATATACACTACATTTTTATGCATTTTATACATGAACGAGCGAAGCAATTTCTCAGATTTAACTCAAGCGTTTGGCATTTGACTATTTGGGGCATGTCTCATTTCTCACGATTACTTTTGAATACATGAACCGATTTTTGTAAAAAGTGCCATGCCTGTCCATAGATACTTTTACCCTACAAAACCATATTGTTTTTAGATTGCCCCCCCCCCCCCCAAAGAATAGGGGTGCGAGAGGCAAAAATGTGAGGAAGTCAACATTTTGGAAAACCGCA
This sequence comes from Magicicada septendecula, assembly GCA_034769895.1. Classification (NCBI taxonomy): domain Eukaryota; kingdom Metazoa; phylum Arthropoda; class Insecta; order Hemiptera; family Cicadidae; genus Magicicada; species Magicicada septendecula. The sequence continues at coordinate 24,350,651 of CM068368.1, forward strand.
AAAGTCCATGTAGAGTATCAAATTAAAGGGAATTTTAACTAAAATATGAATTTAACGTTATTTTTTGAAAATTTAAAAATTTTAGAACGCCGGGGGAAAAGTTGGTGTGAATTTTGCACACAATCACAAAAATTCATGTGCTGTATCAAATTAAAGGGATTGTTAACTAAAAGCATCTTAAAATGTACCCTAACTAATGTTAATGTACTCTTAAGTATTAACAATTTAAAAATGTTTAGACATCCAAGGCCCTAAAAGTAAGGAAAAACTTAGAAAGAAAAGGAAATTTCATGTGGGATATTAAATTAAAGAGTATTTTAACCAAACATGATATATGTATTGTGCATTTTTAAAATTTTTAAATTTTTTTGACCTAGGGCTCAAAAATGTGATAAAAAATTAAAAAAATAGTAGAAAATATCTCTCCTTGATTGAAATTTTTAGTGTTTGTTGCATGATTGCTCAACAATTGGTACTTTACTAAACAAAAAATAGAGAGTAAACACACACGCGCGCGCGCACACACACGCACACATGTAGACATTATAGATTATATTATTATAGTTGATTAACTTGGATTAATTGAATGAGCGAAGTGAGTTCTCAGTTTTAATTTGACCGTTTGGTATTTGTCTATTTGTCAATCTCTTTATCTGTTTGGAGAGTGTCTCAAGTATAACATGCGTATCTACACATATAACCTACAGAGCCCTATTATATTTGATCTCCCCTAAAAAACAATAAGGTGGCAGGGGTCAAAAATGTTGGAGGGGGGGGTCACAATTGCATCATGACCATCTGGGGCATCAAATTAAAGAGAATGTTTAATTTAAAGAGAATCTTCAGACTACAGTCTGAATAGTTTGAAAATTAAAAATTTTTAGAACCCTAGAAAATGTACCAAAATTTTGAAAAAATTGTGAACCTTAATGCCTAACATCAGAACAAAGAATTCCAAATCCTACATTCTGGTATTACAAGAACTACATTCCAAATCCGATTGTAGAGTTTGCTTTGAAAATTTTTATCTTCATGTGCACCACGAGCTAAAAACGGAAGTCAACATTTTGCAAAATGTCTGAGCGAGTTCCGTTGCTAGTAAAATTTATTTGTAAAGAAACAAATGGTTTGCATTGCAGGTGTCGCAATCGAGACTTTGCAACCATCATCCCGCACCAGCCGGCCCGTTACAGGGACCGTCACAACGAAGTGTTCCTGGACTTCGAGGCGTTCCTGCTCAGCACCATGCGGGAACGGTCCACGCTGTGGATACACTCGCAGATCAAGGCGTGCATGGACTCCGTCGACTGTCAACCTGTAAGTGAGGCGCGACGAGGCACATGTAGAGTAGTGAGACAGTAGTGTATTTGTATACATTTTAGAGGATATTACAATTTCTCTCTCTCTCTCTCGCTAATATTACGGATGCTTGGAACAGTATTTAAAAAGAAGAGTGTATCAACACAAATACAGCTGCGATAAAATAGAAACTAATAAACACGATCCAGAAGCCTTAACACAACACGCTCGCGTACATGCCCCCCTTCCAGTTTGACAAAGTAAAAATAATACAGTACATACAGAAACTAATCGTTTGAAACGGCAGTTCCTTGAAATGATAACTATACAAAGAAATAAGCAAAATTCCGTAAACAAAAAAAAAAGACTTACAGAGCCTCAGTAAGTGTTATTCAAACCTTATACATTCCCCGAAAACAAACATAAAATAGAAATTTGACAAGTCAACAACCCCATAAGCCCCTTCTCCACTGGTACCGTTATACCTGACAATCCTTTACTTTGTGCGTCCGCTCCTTCTCCAGTCACGTAATAGATTCACACACTGTGTCAATGCAGTATACAACATGAGAAAAAATGTAATTAATATTATGTATCATAATGTTTTTTGTATCGTAGTGTAGTGTATAGTTTTGTGTATGTGTGTATCTGTGACTTAACAATATATGTAAGTACTATTAGTTATTCTATACAACACAACACCACTGTTAATACCATACAACTTATATATTATAATTAACTCTCATTACAATTATATTACTCTATATTTTATGTTGTAGGTATGGATATGAGACAAAATAAATCTCGAAACGGCGCATAAAAACTGCATTTTTATTAGACCGAAACTCAGTATCAACTAGAAATTATAATTAACACGGTCAATAAATAATATTCTTATATGTATGCACGTATATAATTTTTCAATGATAGATTACGTCTGCATACTAGCCTATATTTTAATTTTTTTAATACAAAATCGATAATTCGTTAGTTCACATTGAAACCTCTCACCATAGAGATTGTTCCGTGAAAATGCAACAGATTTTATATACATATTTGTTGGACGTGTCAAACACAGCCAATTGCGTATGATGAAGTCTTAACAGCTCTCTGTTATTGGTAAATTATTTCCCGCCTACGTCTTTAGGGTCCAAACAAGTAAAAAATCGCCAAATACATCAAAACAAAACATAGCTTACTACAATCAGCTGTTAAATCTAAAGTATACCTCAAATATGACTGAGTAATTAGACAATTACAAAAGACAGGTTTACCAACATCATAAAAAACCAGTTTGTGAAACGTATATTTCTAACGCGGGAAATTCAAAAAATTCTACAAACGTTTTGATCAAACCTCCTATATATATATATGTATATATATATATATATATATATATATATATATATACACGTGTGTGTGTAAATGTGGTTCAGAAAAAGGGATTTTGTGATAAAATTCACAGGACTTATGCAAATTACAAACTATTTTTTAACTAATTACTTACTTGTTGCAAAACTAAGTTGTTTATTAATCCAATTAATATAAAAAATGTCTTTGACAGTGGGGTGGCGTGAGTACATAACAGCTGTTGCCGGTTGAGTTAGGTATATACAACTTAGCCTAAAAATTAATTCAAATTTTTCCTAGTGTCAAATACTGTATTTCTTTTAGTATAGAGCAAAAATATATTTTTATTGTGTTTTCTATCTAGCACAATAAGACGTTCCTGGTTTCATGGAATATGAATCCATTATACTTCACAGAATACTTCACAAATAACCAAATCAAACATAATTCAGAAAGACAGAGAAATGCACAACTAAAAGAACAAAACAGAGAAATAGGTGCATTGTAACTGCTCCACGTCGGTTCCGAAAACGAACACAGCTGCTAACTGAGCGTTTTGCCGGTTTATACAGCGGCAACACATTGGGTGGACGAATGTGTTCCCTATGCTGTAGTCTGTACAGTGACAACCAGTACGAGGTCAATGACCGTACGCAGGAAACCGGTTGCCGAAGTCTGAGTCGGCAACAAAACATTAAAATGACGGTGCAAGTGCCCAACAGTTCGAAAACAATGCTATGAATTTCAAGTGCAATGGAGCATCGCAGAAAGGTGTATTTGTAGCCAGGACTACATGCTTTTATACCAATTTATGACGTTATAGACATGTTGGAAATTGATTTTGTTTACATTTTGTAAAATAGCTATAAGTTTTGAATTAAGGAATGGGTAATTAACTGTTATGTGTCAAAATGCCCATAAATTTATTTTCTGTCATGTCAAGTGCGAATTTAGTGCGCGAGTGCGCGTGTTATTCGTATTTACGTGAATAACTCTGGTTTAAATTAACGTATTGAATTGAGACTTGGACAGCTCATGCTTCTAAATTAGCGCTAATTTTTTCGTATGTCAAAGACTCAAAACATATTATTTTAATATGTATCTTTTAACAGAATTCATCTTTCTAAAGAACCCTTATCTTCTGAAAGTCATAAAACTTTTTGATGAAATCTATACATGCTTTTGCAGACTTCTGCCAAATTGTGCAGGACTTCTGTCTATCAATTTAACCCATCAATCACGTGCTAGGGGTTTTAACCAATCAGAGGCCCCTATTTTCATAGAGACTAGGTCTCCGCAAAGGACGTTTCAGCCAGTTCGACCTATCAGCTCGACCTAAACAGACGTTGTCTCTGTGCGAGTTTTTCTTATCAGTATACGTTTCTATATAAGGTTTACGAGTACGGAATCTTAGCAACTAGTTGCCCGTTTGCTAAAATCCTATTGGGTAGTAGAACTCAAATAATATAAATTAAATTATTAATTAAATAGTGCTATTCTCGCGAGAGTCAAGATATCCTCTTAGGGTCTGGTGTATTTACCGCAATACATCTGTGTGAACGCGAGGACGCATCAAGACTCGGGAAGGTGTACGTACAATACACCGAAACCACATTAATTTAAATTAAAACCCATTATCGAGCCCTGAGTAAAGAGATAAACGCTATCGGTGTATCGGCGTGCGTGCGTGTGAGTGGAGTGTCCACGTGTCATCAGAGCAACAGATTTCAGCAGGCGGCGAGTGGTAGCAGATTCAACAGGCCGTGAGAGGTGGCATTCAACGGTTCAACGGTGTCGTAAAAGGAATTCAACGACCAAGTAAAAATAGACATTTAAGGAAAGAAACTTTCAAAACATTTTACAGACATTAATAAATTCAGAATAAATAATATTTGTCAATCAGAGACCATTTTAAATTTGTTTAAAATATATACCTTACTCCACATAAAAGACTCTATTATTATTGTGTTTTTTAATACTATGCCTTATATTTGTTTTGTTGCACAAGATTTCATTAATACTGTTCGCAATTCAAATTATTCAATAACTAAAATATTTACTCTCTGATATAATTAATTTTATTTTCTTCTATTTACTGTAACGTTGCCGCCGGCAACATCGGTTACATGGACACCATGTCACATTACGTATTTCGCATGCGTAGGCTATTCCAAAATATCGTCGTTTTAGTAAAAGCACTACAAAATAAAATGCTCTGTAGCCGTTTGTCTGCATGTTCACGTTAGTATTAAGTGCTAAGTGTTAAGTGTTAAGTGCCACACCACGCGTTTTGACACGTATTTTACCCCACACTACAGACCAAAGAAGGTTGAGGTGTGTAAAATCTAGATCTAATAAGCAGTGACAGTATTACTGAAGCAACTAAAAAAAAAAAAACAACAGTTTTTGCCACTACGTCAGAGTAACGTAAAAAAACAACAGTTTTTGCCACTACGTCAGAGTAACGTAGTACTGCATAAGTGTACTAAAGGTTGTGAAATGAAACCTTCAAGTTGTCTAAAATTGTAGAAAGTATGGTTTTTATATTCTACATGCTAACACGATAACTGCAACAATAGTGTTAAAACTGAGAGAGAGAGAGAGAGAGAGAGAGAGAGAGAGAGAGAGAGAGAGAGAGAGAGAGTGGCTAGAGAAGGCAAAAAATTCTCTCTCTCTCTCTCTCTCTCTCTCTCTCTCTCTCTCTCTCTCTCTCTCTCTCTCTCTCTCTCTCTCTCTCTGTATCTCTCCCTCTCTCTATTTATGCACCTAAGCATTCAAAAAATTTCGACGAAACCGAAACATTGAAGCATGATAATGTTTTTATGCTTTTTTAGGGAATCGAAAGTGTGGAAAAAATATAGTGTTAACATCACCTGGAGCGTTACATTTTTCGATGACGTTACACATTTTGCATCATGCATTTTGTGGAATGACCCCCCACCCCTAAAAACATTATCATGTTAAAAAAAAAATGGGGGGAAGTATGGGAGGAGACGACATGGAAGTATCGTGTACGAGGAAGCGTTACAACGTCTCCGGTTTGTCTCCAAAGGCGAGGAGTTGGGGGTGGGCCGCACTACTGTAGTAAACAACAATTCGTTAGTGTAATACAATGAAACTTGTTCAAAGCGACGCACTGAATTTTTGTTAATTAGGTAACCTTCCGCATTATATAAAACTGAGACACTAGTCGAGTTCTGCACGTGTACTTTTTTTTATACGAGGGTCATTCAATAAGTAAACAGACAAACAGTTGTAGAAAAGAAATTAATTGTAGCAGCTGATTGAAACTTTCAGGAGTGTTACCTGGCAACGTCGTTGTGAGTTTTGATCAGCAGTTCAATAATATATTGCATAAACATAACCAATACAGTTTTATTTACGATGGCGTGTCCTCTTGAGGACAGTACTTTCGAAGAACAGCGTTCTGTTATAAGATTTTTGGATTTGGAACCATTATAACCACTAACTTGGATTCACTATTTTGAACCTGAGTCAAAGCGACAAAGATTGAGTGGAAGCATCCCAGTTCACCCGCCAAAAAGAAATTCAAAACCCATCCATCGGCTGGTAAGGTGATGTTAACCATCTTTTGGAGCTCCCAAGGCTCAATTTTCTGTGATTACCTACAAGACCAGCGTACCATCAATAGTCAGTACTATTCTGACATGATTGTGAACAAAGTTGTTCTGCATTGAAGAAGAAATGTCCGGGATGGCAGAGGAAAGGTGTGATTCTTCTTCACGATAATGCCCGCCCACACACAGCAAAACTGACGCTCGAAACAATAAAAAAGTAGGTTGGGAGATCCTGCCTCATCCCCCTTGTAGCCCTGAACTTGTCCCATCTGACTTTTTCTTGTTTGGCCCACTCAAGGAGACTGCGTGGTGTCTAGTTCAACAGCAATGAAGAAGTGAAGGAAAAAGTCCAAAACTGGCTTCGACATCAAGGTAAAGAATTCTTTGCTCAGGGAATAAGAAAGCTTGTAAAGAGGTGCGACAAGTGCATAGACGTTGCTGGAGATTACGTTGAAAAGTAAAAAAATTGTATTGATTGAATAAAAAGTTTTGCTCCACAGCTGTTTGTTTGTTTACTTATTGAATGACCCTCGTACATAGGAGATATTACATATATTTTTGTCGTAATAATTCCTTTGTAAGTAACTCGTTGATTTTCCTGCAAGTCTCCCATGTAATGTATTCAAATAAATACACTGAAAGTAGTTTTTTTTTCACCTGATGCACGTTTCACAGAAATTATTCCGTATCTTCAGACGTTTGTTTGAATTCTAATTGTATGTTTTGCTTACAATATAGTTAACGGACAACCGATTTTACTTCTATTCTATTTTCGATCCACCACCACTACCGCCAAAGGAACACGGATCCGATTAAAAACTTTACTCTTTAAACGGACTGGCGTACGACAATTTAATCTGACCTTTACGTTAGCCGAACAAAATATATGTCCAAAACAAACTGGCGAAAAATGAATATAGGCCAAGGTTTTTAATAAAGATTTTTCCGTAAGCTAAAGGACACACGTCAAGTACTGAAAGAGTGCTGAAATTAAATATAAAAAAGTATAAATGTATAATTAAGGCTTTGTTTGGAGTAGCGTGCAATAAATCAGCTGTTTGCTTTCGCGCACAGCTGACGACTGTTGAACTACGTAGTAATTTGTCAGACTTTAATGCGGAATTGATTTGTTTACAAACTTGCGCAATAAATTTACTTCTTCACACAGTTTCTCACAATTTGTTTTATTTAAAACTAAACAACGTCTCACGTTCCAGTACCGATACAAGTTATTTATGTAGTTTTACTCAGTGGGTACATAACACCTGTTTCGTTTTTTTGTGGTAGGCCTAAAACTTGACCTAAAAATTAATTCGAATTTTGTCTTGTACGAAGTGTTCTTTTTAGAGCATTTTCTACATTCGCTGGGAGAAGAGAAGAGGGTCCCGGTTCAACGGGATCTGACTCTCATTATACTTACTCAGAGTAAATCAGAACACAAATAATCAAATTTAAAATAATATAGACAAACAGAGAAACACATGACTAAACGAACAAAACACAAATAGGTACGCAGTATCTGCTGGACGTCAGTTCCGACAACGAACATAGCTCCTAACTGAGCGGTTTGCCGGTTTATACAGCGGCAACACATTGGGTGAACGAATGTTTTTTCCCTCCTCCAGAGTTTGTACAGTGACAACTACTACGAGGTCAATGACCGTACGCAGTATAACATAGCCGATATCTGAGCCGGCAACACAAGACGGTGCAAGTGCCCAGCAGTTCGAAAGCAATGCTACGCTTTTCTTCAAGTTTACCTACTAATATTATTCGGATTTAAAATTATTCAATAACTAAAGTATTTATTCTGTAATATAATTAATATTATTTTCTCTTATTTTCAGTTCTGTTACCGCCGGCAACAGCCGGTTACATGGATGCTACGCTACTGAAGTTCCATAAATTATTTTTCTTGTGACGTGAGGAAAGTACCAACATCTGCTTAATATTGTATACTGTTGCGTAGATTGCGATATTTAGTTCGAGAAAATTAAATTACGCCTGAGACTTTAAATCGAGTCAATTATTGAACATATACAGAAATTTCAGCTACAAAAAAATTCTGTATTATTTGAAAATTCAAGCTCGCATGTTGCTGTAGGGTGAAAAGCATTCATGAATAACAACGGGTTTTAAAGCAGTTTTACATCACAAATCGTTAAGTCCAACATGCCTTAAAATGCTTTTAGAATACTAAGAATAAAAGAGGCTGCACAGGAAGAGGTACATTTTACAGTGAAGACATTCGTAAAGAGTTGAACATCTTTAATATCTAAGATCATATTGCAGAAAACAAAGGGTGATGGATTGTTCTTCTGAATAGGATACCAGAGAAGAAAACCTAACCTATTAGGTCTTGTATGTCTTGTATGACGAAAGAATAAAAAAGTACAAGACATTTTTGATGGAAGAAGACTTCAAAAACATTCTAAAGTAACATATACCTTATTAATTAATAATTTACGTTCATTATAGAAGTCAAATAACAGAAGAACTGATTAATTATAATAATATTTTTATCATAACTAAATAGACTACCAAATTTGTCACGAATTAAACAAAAACCATCCTTTTGTATGTTAGCAGCAAAATCACTTGCGGTACTGTTTCAATAATTTTCATTTAATTATTTGTTTAACAAATATTCATAAACATAAATAAATATGTGTATGGCTCACATTTATTTATTTACGTGTAATGTTTACGAGTTTTAATTTAATTATTTAATGAAGAAATTTGTGTTAGTGGTTGAAATCACAAGCAGAATGATCACTGTTGCACAGCACTATATAAAAATTATCCCGATTAGCGCTTTCAAGCTTCACAGCTCATCGTCAGATCGGAACAGGTGTTCATTCTGCATTTAATTATTTGTTTAACAAATATTCATAAACATAAATAAATATGTGTATGGCTCACATTTATTTATTTAAATGTAATGTTTACGAGTAAATAATTGGACATACATATTATTTTCTTCAAACCCAACGATTTTGAGGACGAATAACGGTCTGTTTTTCTCCTTTACAAATAAAATTAGTGGAGAAGAAAGAAAAGAGGGAGTGAGACAGGGGGTAAGCAGGGAGCAAAAGAGGGAGTAAGAGAAAGAGGGAGTAAAAGGGAGGCAGACAGGGAGAGAAAGAGAAAGAGGGAGTCAGACGGAGGCGGAAGGGAGAGAAAGAGAGAGAAAGAGAAAGAAAGATTGAGAGAGGGAGCAGGCAGGGAGCAAAAGAGAGAAAGAGAAAGAGGGAGTGAGACGGGGGTAAGCAGGGAGTAAAAGAGGGAGCAAGAGAAAAGGGGGAGTAAAAGGGAGAGAAAGAGAGAGGAAAAGAGAGAAAGAGAAAGAGGGAGTGAAAGAGAGGCAGACAGGGAGAGAAAGAGAGAAAGAGAAAGAGGGAGTGAGACGGAGGCGGAAGGGAGAGAAAGAGAGAGAAAGAGAAAGAGAGATTGAGAGAGGGAGCAGGCAGGGAGCAAAAGAGAGAAAGAGAAAGAGGGAGTGAGACGGGGGTAAGCAGGGAGTAAAAGAGGGAGCAAGAGAAAAGGGGGAGTAAAAGGGCGGACGACAGGGAGAGAAAGAGAGAGGAAAAGAGAGAAAGAGAAAGAGGGAGTGAAAGAGAGTGGGCAGACAGGGAGAGAAAGACAGAGAAAGAGAAAGAGAGATTGAGAGAAGGGGCAGGCAGGGAGCAAAAGAGAGAAAGTGAAAGAGGGAGTGAAAGGGTGCAGACAGGGAGAGAGAAAGAGAAAGAGGGAGTGAGAGGGGGTCAGAGAGGGAGCGAAAGAAACAGACGTTCATGCTGAGACATTTTTACAAACAATGTTTAAGTGTAAAAGTATTGTGTCATGGCTACCTGCAAGGCGCGAGTTTCTCAATTCGAGTGTGGAGATTAGTGAACAGAAAATGTTTCAGTTCGAGTGCGCCCATTACACTAGATACTACAGCAGCGATCAATCATGTGAAACAGCTGACGTGATGCGATGCACTTGGAACAGCTGGAGTGCTTCAGCGGCCATTATCCAGTATAAACACAATCCATGTTTTACACACACTGCTAGCAAAAGCCGATTAAGTTTTAACCCGATAATGGCGTAATGTGTGTAATTACTGTGTTCAACAGTTGTTTGTCTCGAATCGATTGTGATATCTGGAACAGTCGATGTCGCAACTCGATTGTATTAGCGGGTTAAGATGTTAGTAATTGTGATTCAACTGAAAGCCAGACGTCTCTTTAGAATTAAATTTTCGATTTAGGAATCAGTTTCTATCTCAACCCTCGTCTATATTAACCCTCGTAGCACGAGCGCGCGCGTACAAGCACAAGCAAGGGGAGCACTTCTCGAGAAGAGATCTCTTCTGGCGTCCAGAAATATGTCCTTGGAAACGAGGAAGACATTTATGAAGAGTTTCATTTGGAGCATAGACACGTGTCTCTTGGTAACCTGGTCTTTGAGGAAAGTGGAGAGGAGCTACCTTGAAACTTGTGAGGTGTGGTGCTGGAGGCAGTGGCGGATTTATACATAGTCAAAGTAGGAAAATTACCTACGGGCAACAAAATTTTAGGGCCGGAAAATTTTGGAAAGGTGGAATTTGACGGCCGTTATGTTGTTTTTATACCTAAGAGATGTTTCAAATGCCGCTCCATTTCGTCCCAATATGATAAGCTTCCCAATCTTCTGATTATATGAAGTACATCGTTTTACATTATGTAAATTGTTCTATAGAAATGTATAAGTAAACATTGGAAAAAAATAATATATAAAGAACAAATTTTAGTGAAACTGAAAATATGAAGGATTGAATTAAACCCGTAAACGCACCCCTCCCCAAACAGAGATTTGTGTGAGGAAGGAAAATGTATACTGCCTACGGGCGGCAAAATGGTAAATCCGCCCCTGTCTGGAGGAGGGCCTTAAGTCTACCACGGACGGAAAGAGTACCTAATGATGAGATTCTGAGCAGAGCGGTTGAAGAAAGGGTGTTGATGGATCCATCAACATCAATGGATGACCATACGGCATTTAGACTGGTTCACCACCCTGGTCGAGGGGCGTTGTGTGAAGAGAAGGCCAAGGGAGGACTACACGGATGGGGTAGAAGAAGGAAGAAGTTATATAGTGATCAAGAGGCTGTCCAGTCCGGAAAGGAAGAAATTGCAACCTCTGAGTTGAGGAGATGAAAAGAGAGAGAGAGAGAGAGAGAGAGAGAGAGAGATTGGAACAGGCAAGTTGACGGTGTGACGGCTTGGGTAACAGTTTGACGGTCAGAAGCGTGACGGTGTATCGAATTTTCACTGTACTATAATTAACAAAAATTGTAGGAAGGAAAGTTTATCGTTAATTTTCCACGGCTTAAGTTGAACCAGTTTGCATTTATTATTAACTTTTATAAATCTAAATTATTGTTTTTTATAACTCTGCATAATCATTGTATAAAAAACCTGCATTGACCAATTTAACATTATTTCATTGTTACAGGAGTACTGTTTGGATCTGTTTGAACCGTCCGGTCATGGAAAGCGGCGCAGGAGGGAATTGGAAGCGCGGTCGGCGCAGACTTCCAACGCCAGCAACAACGAACTACAGCCACACTACACCAAGTTCCATGAAAACATTGAATACACTGTTCTGATGCCAGGAGGTATGTCCATGTGTTGTGATGTCATGTAAACAATAAAGAAAATCAAACATACTAGAGAAAAATGGAGCTTATAAAATACACTGTGCAGAATGCGATATTTTTTATATCTGACAATGTGGCCGTGCTCTGAAACATCGCATTTCTGAAAACAAGAAAGCGATTTTAACTAATACAGCCAATACAGGTTTTACAGATCATTGATTACAACACAGTCACTTCATAGATACAAAAAACATAACATTACTGCACAACATACAAAAAGATAAAAAAAGTTTGGGTGCATGTATCAGTAAGTGTGTACACGCGGAAGAAGTGAAACTTCTTTGGGTTATATCCATTATTTTTTGTTTATCCATTATTATTATTATTATTATTTTTAACTGTATAATTAAAATTTAATAGGATGGGAGAGGTATCAGTATAAGAAAAATTTTCATTTTTAGTAAATTAAACATATTTTATTATATACATTTACAGAAATTATTATTATTATTATTATTAATCTATTTCGTTAATATTTAGTGATATTTCATCATACACTTTTGTAACCAAAGGCTTATGGTAACTAAAATAAGAAATGTATGTTTTACATTCAATATTATCCAGAAACCTTGTGAATACTGCATCAATTGTCGTATTCGATTTTGTCGTAGATATTTTTTTATCTTTTTGTACAGACAGGTTTAAATTATCTTTTAAAAATTCAACCAGTTTTATAGATTTGTCTAATGCAAAATTGACATTGAAATCTCCACTTAAAATCGTAGGTATTTTATGATAATCTTTACGAAGTATGGCGGCACCTTGTGATGTATACGATAATAATGAATGATGGAGAAAATCAGTAATATCATCTAATGTTGTATTAGGAGAAATATACACTGCTACAATCGCAACTTTTTGCCCATTTTCCATTTCACATTCACCCATACACAAATCGCCAACTGTAGATGCCATTGAACCATAGACATCAGATTGAGTAACGGAAAAATCCATGGATGGAGTTATAATGTTAATAATATCGTCAGAATTTCGAAATATCCCGACACCTCCCGCTCTAATACTTGGTCGTTTATATTTCACAATGCAGTTGAAATTAAGAACAGATACGTCATCTTCATTGGCTAGCCAAGTTTCTGATAAAACTATGACATTTGAATTTTTCACAACTATATCTTTTAGATTAATAGCATGAGCTGTAAGACTTTGGCAATTAAAAGTAAATATTGATAAACCTTTTCTGTCATTGATGAAATTAACTAATTTTCATTTATAATTTCTAGTTTGTTTAGTGAAAGTCGTTTAAATTCCTCTTGCAAATCAATTGTTGATGATGATCGTCTTCGGCCATGGTAGAATATCTTCTCGTTGTTCTGTGTCGTAATATGTAATCCTTCAATACTCGTCACACGTGATAAAGCAACGTATAATAATGATTGAGAATGACGTCGATCGTATTCATAAACAATTTTTATCATATATGTCATTAAATTATGTAGGACTAGGTAGATTATTGTTTACATATCGTTAACTTAAAATATTCGTAACAATAATTATATATAACTGTACATTTCCTCATTTTGGTATACTACTAAACACATATACACACACATGCATGCATATAACGCATAACGCGTAACGCGTAACGAACATCGTTCCTACCGTGCCCAAAGAAGTTTCATGCATATAACGCATAACGCGTAACGCGTAACGAACATTTTTCCTACCGTGCCCAAAGAAGTTTCATGTATATAACGCATACCTAACGCGTAACGCGTAACGAAAATTTTTCCTACCGTGCCAAAAAAAGTTTCACTTCAAAAATGGATTTATTTGAAATTCTAGAAATTAGAAAAGCAATAAACAGGAACAACAATTTAACAAACGAACAAACTGAATTCTGTGTGTCCCCTTTATTAAAAGTTGTTATTTAGTTTAGTTAATTTTTATATTTTGCCTTCCGATTTTACTTAATTTTTACAGGCACTTGACCTTCCCACTAGCTTCCACCACTCCATCATACCCCACACATGTCCGAACCACACCTTAAACACATGTTCACCACCCTTACATTCTTTGTTAGTTTAGTTGTTCCTTGATTCTCTTTGAGAATAGCTTAACAAGCTGAAACAGCTTCCAGAGTTAAATAAAAACTGTGAAGCCTACAAAATATTTATATATTTTTAAAAACCTTTGTATTAATATGTTTCACCAAGTGCCCAACGAGTCGTCAATAAATACCGTGAAAATGATTCTATATTGTTTTGTGTGTTTGTGTAGATTTTTACCACAAAACGTCAGCGATGGAGCACACGTGCGGAACGTTCGTGCTGGTGTCTGGAGCGCTCGGGTGTCTGCTCATCATGTCGGCCATCCTCATGTGTTACCTGGCGTCGCGACTGCAGTCGGCGGTGGCGGCGTCCGACCACAGTTCGTCCATAGACCAACTGGTCAGAGAGCACAACAGGAAACAGTCTCTGGCGTCGGCGGCGTCGGAAGCGATGACGTACACGGGACGGACGACAATGCAGTGACCGGTTTGAGAGACAGAGTGTGTCGTGATGGGTGTAAACCGTACCTTATAGCGGTGTGGACATGTACAAAACATAAACTGTAGGACGGAGGAACTCTCTGGTTGGGGTTCGGGTTTTGCACCAAGTCATACAGTACGTGTAAGACAATACGTTTGTTTGTACTGCCTCTAAGATTTCTACTTCTTGTTGTAAGTTTATACTGTGATTATTGCACCAGGTTTTCGTGGGAGGATTTTGAATTTGCAAATTTATTGCAAAATCTATTGTCTTGTTGCATAATTGGTTCCTTCATAAGGGACCAAAGATATTGGTTGCATATATTTTTCATAAGGGCTTAGACGCATTTTAGAAAAATACACAAGCGTATAAATTTTATTTTAACAACTTCAACTCTTCCAGTTAGGCGGTTCTTCAATACTCTGCCTCGATACCAGCTTTGTACGTACACATTCTTCTTCTGTTCTTCTGATAGTTCATATCCGTTTCGTATGTTGGATATCATACAGACTATTTTAACTTTCTGTACTGCTGCACGGAATAAGTCAGTTGTATTCATGCCAAACAAGGTCCTTAATTTCTTAGCCATGAGATTCTCGATCGCCCAACTCCTCTCTTTCAAAGTACCTGGACTGTATCTGGACTCATCTCTTTCAAATCATCCCTGTAGTATGGACTGCAATAAGTAAAATCTCTGTTAATTTTTCGTGAGATGTCCCAGGTACTGAAGCTTTCTTATCTTTTTTTATATAGTGTTAATAACTTCACTATCTTTCTTCATCTTTTTAAGACCTTCAACATTAGTTATATGTGATGTTCATGAAATGCACAGTATTCTACGGTAAAGCCACATTTCGAAAGAATCTACACTTTAGTCAACCTATATTCGTTTTTCCAGCTGTAAATTTGTTTGTTGCTAACTATATTATTCTCACATGTGTCATGAGCTTTCATGAACTCTCTCTCTTTCTCTCTCTTTCTGTCTTCTTTACCTCAACCCAGAGGTTGGTGAGCTAGCAGTTTCTTCCTTTCAGTAGACAGCCTCTTGACCACCACATATCTTCTTCCATGTTTTACCCCATCCATGTACTCCTGCCTGGGGTCTTTCCCTCCCACTACGCCCTTTTCTTCTTCTTTTATTTAGGCTTAGCCGTCTGTTTTCTTCACGGGCCAAGAAGATTCGAGTGCTCTATTCTGGTACTTAGAACGGTCCATCCATGTACTCCTTCCTAGGCCTTCCCCTCCCACTACGCCTCTCGATCAGGGTGGTGAACCACTTTGAATAGCGTACCAGGTGGACCAACCGTATTTCCGCAATGGAGCCGATCAGCGTCGTTCTTAAACCTGCTTACGTTATCAATCCATTATTTTACCTGCTTTCAGTCTAAAGTGATATTAACATGATAATGTTTTTAGGCTGGGGGTCATTCCACAAAAATGTAACGTCATCGAAAAACGTAACGCTTCCACACTTTCGATTCCCCACAGTATAGAAATTTCATATGTAAACGCATCAAGACAGAAATAATCGCTGCTGACGTTGAGTTTAGCAACGTTTTAGTGAGAATAAATTTGGTTTTACATGCTCTGTTTGTGATCGTCTGTGGTTTGGAAATGATTTACGTAATCCACCAAACGTAATCCACATTATACGTTACAAAAGCCTAAAAACATTATCATGCTTCGATGTTTCGGTTTCGTCGAAATTCTTTGAATACTTAGGTGCATAAATAGAGAGAGAGAGAGAGAGAGAGAGAGAGAGAGAGAGAGAGAGAGAGAGAGAGAGAGAGAGAGAGAGAGAGAGAGAGGAGAGAGAGACAGACAGATTTTGTTTATCCTATTTTGTTGCCTTAATCTGGCAACTTGCTGTTGCTGTCAAAACTTTTGTCTTACGAGTTTCAAAAGTCGTCTTGCTTCAGTCGTATCCGGCCTTGTTTGTGAGCTAATTGGAGTCATAATCGACCTGTGTACGCTCATTCTTACTTTTGCATCTACACTTAAAAACCTTTTTTGTTTTCAAAAGGCTCCTCTTAGACGCCTTGCAAATTTTGTCGGCTTTGTTTATTTGATCAAATACCCGTCTTCCTTTAGACTTTCACGGTTAGTAACTTTTGAATTTAAACTTCAGTGATGACTATCCTTCAGTACAGTATCCTAACAGATGGCTGCCATCTTTAGTGGATGTAACGAGTCAAACCTAACGCGGGGTATCGTACGTTAGGATCACAGTACTGTACTGTTAGGATCACAGTACGTTAAGGCAGCACTGTGATCCTAACGTACGACACCCCGTGTTAGGTTTGACTCGTTACATCCACTGAAGATGGCAGCCAGTGGTGCTGCTGAAACGTTTGATTTAATTGCAAACCTTGGACCACGGCCAAACAGGCCGGCAGTTAGTTTAAATTCAAGTGACACCGACCGTGAAAGCTTTCGAACAATTAGTAGCATTTGTTTGTAGCAGATATTGAAACGTTGGAATTTGCTTGAAACTATTATTATTATTATCATCATCATCCACGAATAACATTTGTTTTTCTGCTAAGATACAGGCCCATATGTTTTGCGGTCAGTTTAATCGGGTAAGTCAGCGGCTGCAGGATGTCCGTCAGTCTAAGCGAACAAACCCGCGGCAGCAGCACGACAAGAAGCGTTTAGTTAACTCCTATCTGGTACGTCCTAAGAGACTATACAGCACAGCATCTTACATGCGCCACCACCACCACCACCACCACCACCACCATCATCATCATCATCATCATCATCAAGAAGTAAACCAAAAGTGGTTTGTTCTGGTCCCAAGCAGATAGCCTACAGCTGTTAACTCCAACGCTTCTTAAGACGTTGTAATACAAAAATGTTCATTACAATTTGTTTCGTAACGCTCTGTTAATTTTAGTATATTTTTTTTAATATTTTCAAATGTAAATAGTTAAAAGATGTATTGTATTGAATAAATTAATAATGTTTGAGTATTGTATGTAGTGTTTTTTTTTTCAGTTCCCCCTTGCTATTCACCGTCATCAATATTGATCCGGGTTCTATAGTTTCCTTGCGGTTGCAAGCCTCCTCCATATTTCTCCTCTCTAAGATCTCTCCCTCGCTCTCTCTCTCTCTCTGTGACACACATAGCTTTCTTGATTTATTTGTTGTACTATCTCGAGGTCACTCAACGATTTTTTCAACGGTCATCATCATCATCACCGCCACCCTCCTCCACCTCCTCCTCCTCATCATCATCAGGATAATCTGTTTTTAAGCTCCTAAAATTTGCAAAGAATACAATATGAAAATCTCCATTATGAAAACCAAGGCAATGGTATTTCGAGGCAAGGAGCCAATAAGAACAAGAATAATGATTAGATAGAATTGTAGAACAGGTGAGTCGCTTTAATTATTTGGGAAATCATATTGGCTATTTGCTTAGGAGGCAGGAGGATAGAATGTATAAGATTTGCTGACGATATGGTAATATTAGGTGACAGTGAGGAAGAAGTATGTACGATGCTAGATGACTTAAGCAGTAAGTGTGAACAGTACGGAATGAGGATTAATGAGAAAGAGACAAAATGTATGGTAGTTGGTGGAAAAGGGGAAAGAATAAATATTAGAATGAATAACGAAAAATAGAACAAGTAAACAGTTTCAAATACTTGGGAAGCATAGTTACAGATGACATAAAAAGCACGAAAGAAATAAAAACTAGGATTGTTGCGTACTGGAAACTCTTGAAGGTTCTCGATTTATTCCTAGAAACCGTGAATGAAGAGGGCTGGTTGAAAGTATAATGAAGTGGACTGTATAATTTTTTATGTAATGATCTTTTATTGAAAACGGTTAGATTTTGATGCTATTGCTGACACGCGCAGAAGTTTACTCGCCATAATGCCCGTTAATTAATCATTAATAAAAGTCAAAAGACATAATGAATGAGGTAGAGATCGCCAAGTATAATCAGTGCATGTTGCACATAATGAATGATTAAATAAAGAAATCCAGAAGCCACGGCTGGATGAGAAATGTTACGAGTGCTCAGCTCGGAGTATTTTGAATAACTAACTAAAATTTAGCTACAGACCGCCCAGCCGGCCGGCTGCAAGCGGAAGATAAGAAAAACGTGACGTCATCTGCGTGTGTCGCATTATAGCCTTTAAAGTACAGAGTTTACAGGTACAAAGTCCGAACAAGGATTGCAATGGCAAAAGAAGCATTCAATAAGAAGAAAAATTTGTTAAACGGGCCATTAAACAAAGAACTAAGGAAAAGGTTAGCAAAGTGTTATATATGGAGTGTGGCATTGTGTGGAGTGGAGACGTGGACTTTAAGGAAGGAGGATGAAAAAAGGATTGAAGCTTTTGAAATGTGGATGTGGAGAAGAACGGAGGGAGTTAAATGGCAGGACAGAGTACGGAATGAGGAAGTGTAAGGAAGAGTGGGAGAGAAAAGAGAAATATTGAAAGCAATACGGACGAGAAAGAAGAACTGGATAGGACACTGTTTAAGAGGAAATTCTATTATAAAAGACAATCTAGAAGGCATGGTTAGAGGAAAAGAAAGAGAGGAAGAAAGAGACGACAGTTGATGGACAGCATCAAGGTAGAAAACTACATTACCACGAAAAGGCTGGCAGAAGACAGAGAACAGTGGAGGAGTTCATAAAGAAAACCTGCTATACAGCAGAAGAACCGATGATGATGATATTGGCTATGATAGGATTTATGATATTGATGTTAAGTTGGGTACGTTCCGGACAATCTGTGCGACAATCAAAGTACGTCGTGATACAAAACTGACCTTGAACTGACCCGTAGGTGTGAATTACGGACAACCAAGAAACAAGACAGTAAAATACAGCCCTCGGAAATGGCGTTCTTAAGAGGAATTAATAGGTGTTCTAAACTGGACCGTATTAAGAATGAAGCCGTGAGAGAAGAGTTACAAGTTTTTAACTTGAACGAAAAACTAAAAGATTACAAACGACGGTGGAAAGAACAGTTAAAAAAGAATGTCAGATTCTAGACTGGACGAACAAGTCTGGAAGTACAAACCTATAGGACACGGATGGGTAGTTAGACCCAGGAAGAGGTGGCTGGAGAATCTTTGAAGGTGAAACACGGCAGCATCTTCCCTATACCGTGATGTGAAGATAATAAATATCACTATTGTTTGACGACTCGGAACACGAAGTTTTTTATAAGTAAAAACGTAAAGTTTTACCTTACAGCCTAAACCGGCTTTCACCTATAGAAGGCTTCATCAGAGGCTGTCGTTAGTAGCGCTGCTCGTCTTGTTGTTGGCGACGAGATACTGTTTCGAAAGATTGAAGCTGTGTGTGTGTGGTGAGATGTGTTCGAATAATGCGTGCGATTTGAATTGTGTCTGTTCGTTTAGGATGTCGTTTTTATTTGTTTTTGTGTGTTTGTATATTTCTAATTGTTCTAGAGTGTCTAGTTTTCGGCCTTTTGTGTGTACGTGTAGTATGTTCATGTTATTGTCGATGTTTTTATATGTGTGGTTTGCTTCAATGAGGTGGTTTGCGAAGGTAGATTCTGTAGTAGTGTGGAGTGCTTTTGTGTGTTCAATGTATCTCTGTTTGAAGCTACGTCCTGTCTGGCCTATGTAGAATTTACTGCAATTTGAACAATTTAGTTTATATACACCGGGTAGATCGAATTTGTTTTGTGCTTTGGGCATGCGTTTTGATAGTGTGTGTTCTGTTTTGTTAGTAGTTTTGTAAGCGATTCTGTATCCTGCTTTTTTGAATTTGTGGGCAATTTTTTCTGTTTGTTTGTTGATGTATGTTAGTGTTATGAATTTGTTGTTTTCTGTCTTTGTCTGTTGTTTGTTTTGTGTTTTGTGTAGGAGTTTACTGACTATTGTTCTGTCATAACCGTTAGATTCTGCTAGATATTTTATCGTGTTTAGTTCGTCTTTGTAGTCTATTTCATCTAAGGGGATGTTGTTAAGTCTATGTATCTTTCGCCTTCTATAGGTGAAAGCCGGTTTAGGCTGTAAGGTAAAACTTTACGTTTTTACTTATAAAAAACTTAGTGTTCCGAGTCGTCAATATTATAGTGATATTTAGTTAAGTAACGGACACGTCATGGACAACGAAATCCAAGAAGTGAAGATAATGTTGATGAGCAACTTGGATATATTAGTTTTACTGGTATTGCGGCTCCTCGCTTGGCTATTTTGAGATATATATCGAATTCAAATATGGTTCGTCCAATTCAGCCTGTTTTCAGCACAACTACCTCGACCACACCACTCCCTACTAAATCTAGACAAAAATATTTTAACATTGAAAATGTTTATAAGGACGTTTCGCATATTTGCGGCCGATCGCTGGTGCGTGATCGAAAATGGGAACCGGTGAGTTTCCACAGAAACTACTTCTTTGTTGTCAATAACGAAGAAAATTTTGAATTTTTTTGGTGAGTTTCAGTGCCATATCCCCTTAAATTTATCTTAAGGTAGTACATCAGACAAGAATTTATTACGGAGCGATGGATCAGGAGGAAGCGAGTGGAAGTACAACTTGAAACTGCCCGAAGCTGGACGACTGCTCGCATATTTGGAAGAATTTTATTCGGTACGTTTAGCATCTGATCGAAATATCATAACCAGTCGTAATGGTACTACGATTGATGGTGTATTTTATAAGTTGCGACCAACCGAAGTGGCCCCAAACGCTTCATATTTCACTACGCATCGTCCGATGATTATACTTCCAAGTGAAATCGATGAATCTCAAGAAGAACAGCGAGCTTCTCTCCGTGCGCGCTTATGAATGCGACTACATTTAACTTATAATCTGTACATTGGTAAATGAAGAAAAATAAATATATATATATATTTTTTAGATTTATTGAATCATTTTCAATGCTCTTCTCTGTGCACTGCATTTGTGCAATGCCTGTAAATTTTGTTATAGTTAATTAGACGCCCACTTTTACTAACAAAAATGTGTAAAATCGTTATAGCTAAAAACATATATTAATTCCGCTGTCGACCACTCGTTCCTGTGAATGTATTTTCCACCGTGTTCTCTTAATTAAAACACGTGTATAAAATTTGAAGTCGATACCCTGCACGGTTAAAAACAGCTGTTAGCAGTGGCCCCTGAAACAGTCTGACTAGACGTAATGACATATTGGCTGACTCATGGCCGCTCTACTAGAAGACCGGAATATTAATCCTTGAAGAAGATGATGATGATTATCATTTCTTAGTTGGTGATAGTCCCACTGTTTATCCGAAAAGTCTCATTTCATTAGCCTGTATTTATTTTCAATGTCCACATACTTTCACTCCCACAAATATCACACAGCACTGCCGGTTCTTTGTAAAATACGTTAAAAAAAAGTAAATAAAATTTAAGTTAGAGAGAAATTAGACTTTATAAAGAATTTTATAAGGACAAAAAGTGTTCATAGTGTAAAAGTTTGGTGTGTGTAAACGTGTCACAGTATAAAACAATAATGTAATACGTATGTTGGAAAGTTTGTTGTTGGTAGAACTGGTGGGCGGTAATTCACAGTTCTTGTCGTGAAAACTACGTAAACAATGTCGCGTAAGAAGATTAATTAATTTTAAGACTCTTACAAGTGTTAGCTCACATGTAGAGCGGTAGTTTTTATTATTAAACAAACTATGGAAAAACTATCTGTAGTGTACCGAGTAACCTAGCTACAGAAGGGTCTACCGAATTAGTTTTCATCAAGAAGATAACAGAGAACAGAAGGAGGCTGTGGCGTAACTTCGGGGGAGCATGGGCTCAATCCCTCCCCAGAGCTATTAAAAATTTTAATGAAATTCTATAATCATTTAACGTAGGCAGGTATATTTCTAAGCCAGTAGCGTGTGTTAAAAGAATGGTTATAAATAACTGTATAAATAATTATATGAGAAGAAACTTGAATATCTCATTCGTCGTTAGGAAAATGGGGGAGTCCAACCTATAAGGTATTCCCCTCCCTGAAGTAGCTCACAGTTACGCTACTCAAAGCGGGTACAGGCCAGTGGCGTATCTAGAATTTCGCTTTGGGGGGGGTCCGGGGTAGGGTCGACTTCATAAAAAAGAAAAAAAGTGGCTGAAATTAGTCCCATTAAAGTAAACGGTAGTAACACAATAAAAATACGCGTTATTGAAACATTGTTTACAAGAATGATTTATTGAATGAATTGATTGTTCTATATTTTATAGTTCAAACGTATACTCTAATGCTGTGTAGTAAACATTTTTTGTATATTTAAAAAATAGATACTACTATATTAACGTACACAGCTGAAAAAATAAAATAAAACAGCTTAAAAATCAAGAGATTAACAAAATTCTTCAACTTTTTTGACCCTCTGGGGGTCCGGCCCCGTTGCAAATACGTCCCTCGTACAGAAGTCCCTATAATTCGAAGTTCCTTGTAATTCAAATCTTTTAAGTAATGTTGTTTATTTACCTTAATTTATTTTGATCTTTTGATTTCCGCAAGATGACGTGACGTAGCAGCAGAAAAACGTTGCAGGGATCAGAAGGTACACCCTTTAAACCTTTTATAGTGTACGTAAATTAAAATTTATTAAGTGGTTTCGATGATATAGGATTGAAATAATATTCACAGAAAGGAAAACAACATCTACTCGCTTTTACAGTTGACTAAAATAAATTAAAAATTTCATACCGAGGATAGCAAAGCGTTTTGTACCTTATGGAGCAGCAATGAGGACGCAAAGGAACAAATTTATACTGTCGCGCAAGCGCAGTCGGTTTAAAATAATTTATTCTCCGTTATCCTGGGAAAGGGATTCACTTGTTGTCAACTTTGCAAACTTTATTCGCAGTGTAGAACAGTTGAGTTCGTGCCACGAAGATTAAGTACAGACCTACTGTACATTGTAAACCGCCGCCGGGACCACTCTTGGATCAAACGGAATGCATTACTGTCCGTCAAGTGAAGCTTCCATTAAGTGTAATACGAGAGACAACAGCGCAAACACAAAACAACAGTCGAGACTGTGGCGTGGGTGTGTTTTGTGTCCCCAGGCGAACAGATAGTGTTTCTGCAGAATAATAAGTGTTGAATCGTTTTGCGCTTTGAACAGCAGTGTGAAGATGACCTTAAGTGGGCGGGCAGCGTATGCATTTGTTAGACGAGATTTCCGAAATAGTAATACGACACATCAATTACCACTTGTCACTGACTACTTAACGCTTACCATTAATGACTGTTTCAGACGAACATTCGTCAGTAAGTATTTTCATAATTGGTATATTATGATAATTGGAAACCTGGCAGATGTGTCTTCCAGAATACTTTATGATTGGTCATTCTACAATTGACACTTTGTTGTTTACGGACGATCAGGCTATTCTGTCGGACTCTGGAAACAGATTGCAGATGGACATATATTTGTTAAATCGAATCTGCAAAGACTCTGAATTACCTCTGAATTACAGATATCCACACGTAAGACCAAGGTGATGGCTTTTCGTGGAACTGATCCCGTACGGGCAAAAATTGTTACAGTTGGTACTGTCCTGAAACAAGTTAACAATTTTAAATACCCGAGCTACAGTGTGTCTTATAATGCACGCAGCGACGCTGTGAATAAGTTGCATAAGTTCAACATTATGTGCGGGACCATTAGGCGGACCCTTAAGTCAGCAAGTAAAGGAACACGGCTAAAATTTTACAAGGTGATGGCTCTTCCCACACTTCTTTATGGGTCTGAAAATTGGACTTTAACGAAAGGCCAGGCCAGTTGGGTCCAAGAGGCTGAAATGAGATTTCTCAGGCACGTGGCAGGGTATACTCTCCATCATCATAGAAGAAACACAGATATACAGCAGGAATTGTATATTATGAGTACACTCTACAGGATCGCCCATTATCGGCTGAATTGGTGGGAACATCTTTGTCGAATAGATGACTGTCTCATCCCCAAGCAACTATGGAACTATAAGCCGAGGGGACGGAGAGGTATGGGACGTCAGAGGAAGCGCTGGAAAAAAGACGTGGCTTTATAGTGGAAGTGAAGTTCATGTGTTTCTGTAGCTGTATACGTCAAAATTTATTGATCACACACTTTGACACAAACAGCAGACACTCTAACAATATAGCAAGCAGCAGCTATATAACAAGAATTAATTTTTTGTACGTCAAATTTTAAATACAAACTAATGTCAACTAAAATACAAAAAAATTTATTTTTATTACAACCGAGTACTACACGTCTAGTAATTTACATTTCATAATTAAAGACACTAATCAAGAGATATAACCCATTGACTATAATCTCCCCATTTAACTAATATCCATCAGATCAAGTGGTTTAGTTCGTCTCAGCCTTCTAGCTGCATTAGTTGTATCCAGCAGTCGCCGTATCCCAGGGTGTACATGCAGCAAGACGCGTTGCCCATGCTTCACTGCCTGCTTTTTTATTTCCTCAATGACAAGTTCAATTTTTAAATCCCTGTGTAAGTTGTCGTTTCTTACATACCATGGTGCATCAACAATGCACCGAAGCACCTTGTTTTGAAATGTTTTAATTATATTTATATTTGATTTCTTTGCACAGCCCCAGAGCTGAATCCCATAGGTCCAGATAGGCGTTAGCGCTTGCTTATACAACAGCAATTTATTATGGATTGAGAGCTGGGATTGTCTTCCCAGGAGCCAATACATTTTCCTGAACTTTAGATTCAACTCCTGCTTTTTCTTTTTGACGTGCTCCTTTCATTTAAGTTTTGCGTCTAATGTCATTCCTAAATATTTAGCTGTAAAAGGCTGTAAGCCTGTTTTTTCTTCAATTATAAACTGGTTTTAGGCATTTATAAACTGGTTTGCAATGATTGTAACAGCTTCTATATAGGTCAGACCGGAAGAGGTTTTTACAAACGCTTCCGTGAACACTTACCAAAAAAGACCCATAATTACAATGATATAAAATCGAATTACACTCGTCATGTGACCCAACACAATCACAATTATACAGATTTTAAGTCCAATCTAATGCCTTTGCATATATGCAACAAGGGCCGTTTTATGAATGCCTTGGAGGAGCTGGAAATTTATAGTGCATATAATAATGATAGCAGTCGTGATTGTGTTCTGAATGAACAATTGAACTTTGTATCCAACCGCTTGTATGATACTGCTTTGAGACTGCTCAACGAATTCCAATCAGTAGCAGACAACACTTGAACGGGTGCGCACCCTACATCACGTGCACATAATATGCTTGTTTCTGCAATTTTATTTATTTTTTGACAAACGCAGTTTTGTGTGATATATGTGTTTTTGGTTTTAAACGTCTGATGATGAGGCATACGCCTTGAAACGCGTAACGCAATAAGTTTGAGAAGTCACACGGCGGACCGCATACAGGTAATCACTTATTATTACATAAAAAGTGACTTGGATACCATACGAAACATGAATGTTAAATTGTCATATTACTAAAGAAATATTACAGTAATCGAGATTTATGTAATTTTTTACGTAATTAAAAAGCTATTGAAGCTCCGTAATTGAAAAATTATATAATGTGGAAATTTATGTAATAATAAATTACTTACAATTGTGTAGACCTAAAAAGTATTCTTGTACAATGGCATGAGGACTGATTTACAAAATATTGGCTTCAAAGAATTTTACCAAAACCTCACTCTCAATTCTTCAAAATAAACTAATATTCAAAGAACACAACACACCAAACTTTACACACAATTCTGATGCTAACTAACGATATATTAAAACATGGAACGTTCTACATAGACTGAACAGGAACGAACATTCAAATGCGTAGCGGTTAGATCTAGTACAACAGGGAACAAAGAGGTTCACGGCCAGATCGAATCCATGGCGCACAATTTGTCGGTTAAATACGTAATATACATTATTGCAAATGTCGAAAGTTTATAATAAATGATTTTTTTTGTACAATCCATCACTTTACTTATAAAACATTTACACTGTTATTATTACCCCCACTTAAAATTAAATATTAGTTAACACGTCTAATAATGTATTTTTATTGAACATTTTCTATAGATACACCAATGACTTGGAATTAGGTTAAACTTATTTTTGAATAGGAAATTACACCTTCTCAAAAACTAAAAAGTGTTGTTTGTAACAATGTTTAAATGATAGAAAACATTCACACAATGTCAGTTTGAAGGCAATACAACAGTTGATTCCTCAACACACAAAAATGTGGTTGCAAAAGCTGACATTTTATCTATTTACAGACATTTCCAAGGATGTCTGGATCAGGTCTATGGGAGTTACATCTTTTATTTTGTATTTATTTAGATATAAATAGAAATTGTAATATTTGAATAAATAGAAAACAAAATTAGTTATAACAATGAAACCAAAAACTGCTATCAATATCAGCCAACAGGAATATTCGCGCGCGCGTGCTTTTGTACATAATTTGTTGTAGTTTTTCTTTGTTTAAAACAATTAATAAGCCTCGTGTTTGTTTTATTGTCTCCGTATTAATTTTCTTTAAGCTTGAAGATCCTCAATAGAACCTATAATGTTATTGTGAAAGTAATATTATAGTAGTCTTTCACATTAGAAAATTTTGTAAAAGGTCATTCACACGAATGAGACTTGCCATTTAGATGTAGACAAGAAATTCTGTTCATTGTTAAGGTTAGCAATAAGACAGTAAGTGGTTTGCGAGTGCCTGTCTAGCGCCTACAATAATTTATTTGAATTACTACTTTCAGGAAACGCCAACTTCTGTATTTTTTCCGGAAATTTATTACACGTAAAATCTATCAGCTTTCAGTTCGATTCAACATAAATTATATCTCTATTTCAAGCAACATCCATTATATATTATTGCAAAAACTATTCAACGTCTCTTACTAAATTAAATAAATTATTTTCATAAGCTAGAACAAATAGTTCCCTTTAAATGTGCTTTCCTATTCTCCACGCTAGCAAGACAACGTTTATCTATTTTTCAACCCTATCGTGTTATTACATAGTATTAAGTATCTTAAATTGTCACTATTTATATTTAAATCTTCTTTATTTCTGTCCTCTTTCTTTTTCTTATCATAACATTTATTAACAATTAATTAATTTACAAATTTAATATTTAATTTAAAGAATTTCACAGTTCCTTTTTCGAGATCCAACTGAAGAAGTACGAAACTAGAGGATATAAAAACGGCAGTTTTTAGCAAAATACAAACCTAAAGAAGTAAAAGAACAAGGTTCATTAAAAGAAGAAACCAAATAAAAGCAATGATTAAAAAAGAGAAAGATAGGAGATAGGAGATAGGAGAGAGAGAGAGAGAGAGAGAGAGAGAGAGAGAGAGAGAGAGAGAGAGAGAGAGAGAGAGAGAGAGAGAATAAGGCGGAGAAAGGGCGTTTATTAGGTATGTATTTATTAAATAACGTTACACACTATAAACAACTGCACATATAAAATTTGTAATAAATAATACTTCATATTTTTAAAACAAAAATAAGCCTATAATTTTTATTGTTTTTTTTTAGTGTTACAACCGTTTTAAATTACTATAAATTTATATAACGATTTATTTGTACATTATACTTTTGATGATGACAGTAAATTTTGATGAGCACTGTAAAAACTATATAAATTATTATTATTTTTAAATATAAAGTATTATTTATTATTAATTTAAGTAACAAGAATAATGTGAGTGATTATGAATAATAGAAAATTTGATATTTTTGTACATTTGGTGTGCTTGTAGAACGCGATTTACCAGGATTAGCAAAAAGTCGATATTATCAAAATGTAGTAGTTCGTTGTTAACACTCTAACAAAACTAGGTTTAGTTGACACAATATTTGACACATTATCGTTAGGTAAAGAAAGTAAGACTTAATGCAAATAGCCTCGTAAAAACACATTTATAAATGGCAGAGAAAACTTTAGTCATGTTTAAACAAAATTCCTGTTGGCACGTGAATAAACACATACGTTGCATTACGTATAGATGCATTTCGTAGCATATGCTTTCGTAATATGAATACGTTATTAAATAAAATCGTCACGCATATAGGTCACGATATAAAATGCTCTACGTCATTAAATCAATTCATCTGTATGATAACTGTTTAAGTGATGAAGAGTAAAATTTATTTTACAAATCATTTCAGAACTTTTCGAAATTATAAAATTTTAACAAAGCCTTAATAAATTCTCTTTTTAAATTTACGTTGTAAATAATAAATTTGTATTTGAGTTTGCGATTAATTAGAGTCTAATTTAATAATAATATAAAACCATTTGCTAGGCAAAAGTAATTAAATTTATGTTGAAACCCCAAAACTACAATCGGTTTTCAGTTTATTTTTTTCTGTTACTTTCAAGATACAGTATACTCATCAAAACAACAAAATTCCCATAATATGTTTTACATTAGGACTATCAGGAGAACTCTAAAAGAATTGGACTTTAACGAAGTCCCAGGCCAGTCTATTCAAGCAACTGAAATGAGTTTTCTCGAGCACGTGGCAGGATAAGATCGTAAAAGAAATGTCGATATACGGCAGGAGCTGAATATTATGAGTTTATTTTATAGAATTGCCTAATATCGGCTAAAATGGTTGGAACATACTAACCGAATAGATCACTACCGCATCACGAAACAGCTACGATATTACAAGTCGAAAGGTCAGAGAAGTGTGGGGCGCCTGAAGAAGCACTGGAGTGAGCAGCTCTAGTCTGCCTCCTTGGGACCGGAACAAACCACTTTTACTTCCATGTTCCTTAAGGAAATGGAAGTATGGTGATGGGAAAAAAAATCGTGTTCGAGATTATTGCAGATTCTGATTGTACTACACTCAAAACATGAAAAAAGTCGTTTTTCGAAAAGTGTGTGTGTGTGTGTGTGTGTCTGTCTGTCTGTGTGTCTATCTGTAGATTTTTTTCTATGGCAAACGATAACAGCCGCAAATTCAAACAGAATCAAATAATTTTTTGCATACAGACCTGATTTGTAGAGTACTCAAGACCCTATTGTTTTTGGTGAAGATCGGTTAAGGGAAAGGGGTAGTTTACCAGCAACGGTTTTTTTTAATCAAGGGTATTTCCTATGGCAAACGATAACAGCCGTAAATTCAAACAGAATCAAATGATTATTTGCATACAGCCCTAAATTGTAAAGTTCTCAAGAGCTATTGTTTTGGTGAAGATCGGTTAAGGGAAAGGGGTAGTTTACCTGCAACGTTTTTTTATCAAGGGTAATTTTTTTTTTTGCAAACGATAACAGCCGCAAATTCAAACAGAATCAAATAATGTTTTGCATACAGCCCTGAATTGTAGAGTTCTCAAGACGTCTTGGTTTTGGTGAAGATCGGTTAAGGAAATAGGGTAGTTTACTGGCAACATTTTATGTTTTAACAAGGGTAATTTTTTCTATGACGAACAATAACTGCCGTAAATTCAAACAGAATCAACTACTCTTTTGCATACCTGTTTGAATTATACAGAACTCAAGGTCTGTTGATTTTATTGAAGATCGGTTAAGGGAAAGGGGTAGTTTACCTGCAACGTTTTTTATCAAGGGTAATTTTTTTTCGACGAACGATAACTGCCGTAAATTCAAAGAGAATCAAATAATGTTTTGCATACATCCCATAATTGTTGAGAGCTCAAGGCTTTTTGATTTTGGTGAAGATCGGTTAAGGGAAAGTGGTAGTTTACCAGCAACATTTTATGTTTTAACAAGGGTAATTTTTTCTATGACGAACGATAACTGCCGTAAACAGAATCAACTACTCGTTTGCATACCTTTTTGAATTATACAGAGCCAAGGTCTGTTGATTTTGTTGAAGATCGGTTAAAGGAAAGGGGTAGTTTACCTGCAACGTTCAACGTTTTATATTTTAACAAGGGTAATTTTTTCTATGACGAACGATAACTGCCGTAAATTCAAAGAGAATCAAATAATGTTTTGCATACAGCCCATAATTGTTGAGAGCTCAAGGCTTTTTGATTTTGGTGAAGATCGGTTAAGGGAAAGTGGTAGTTTACCAGCAACATTTTATGTTTTAACAAGGGTAATTTTTTCTATGACGAACGATAACTGCCGTAAACAGAATCAACTACTCGTTTGCATACCTTTTTGAATTATACAGAGCCAAGGTCTGTTGATTTTGTTGAAGATCGGTTAAAGGAAAGGGGTAGTTTACCTGCAACGTTCAACGTTTTATATTTTAACAAGGGTAATTTTTTCTATGACGAACGATAACTGCCGTAAATTCAAAGAGAATCAAATAATGTTTTGCATACAGCCCATAATTGTTGAAAGCTCAAGGCTTTTTGATTTTGGTGAAGATCGGTTACGGGGAAAGGGTAGTGTACCTGAAACCTTTTTTGTGGTAACAAGAGTAAAGTTCTTAATTTTGATAAATAAATTATCATGATACGAAGATCTTAATAATCCACTGTAGAAACGTAGATGAAATATCTATAAATGAAGAGGTTAGGTGAACGGGGTGGGGGTAATTTTCTATTAATGAAAATTATAGTTGAAGGGGAAGGGGAGAATTTTTTATATGTGTATTACGTTATCGGCAACAAAGAAGTAGTTCTCTGTTAAAATTCCTACCCGGGCTGTTTAGCCGTAGTCCAATGTTTCCTTCAAAACCAGACTTTTCGGCAGTGCCATAGACTGCCATCATCAGTGAAAATCGAGAGCGAAAACGTGAGGTGGTATACATTAGTGACAACAGTACTGTGGTTAAGGCTGAAGGAATAAGTAGAAAGAAGTAGTTTCTATGGAAATATTTCATTTCGAATATGATTTTAAATATAAATCTTAGAACATGGAAGTCATGTATGGATCTCCATACCGATATTTTACTTCCATGTTCCTTAAGGAAATAGAAGTATGGTGATGGAAAAAAAAATCGTGTTCGAGATTATTGCAGATTCTGATTGTACTACACTTAAAACATGAAAAAAGTCATTTTTCGAAAAGTGTCTCTGTGTGTGTCTGTGTGTCTATAGATTTTTTTCTATGGCAAACGATAACAGCCGCAAATTCAAACAGAATCAAATAATTTTTTGCATGCAGCCCTGATTTGTAGAGTACTCAAGACCTATTGTTTTTGGTGAACGTCGGTTACGGGAAAGGGGTAGTTTACCTGTAACGTTTTATGTTTTAACAAGGGTATTTTCTATGGCAATCGATAACAGCCGCAAATTCAAACATAATCAAATAATGTTTTGTATGCAACTCTGAATTGAAGAGTTCTCAAGATCTATTGTTTTTGGTGAAGATCGGTAAAGGGGAAGGGGTAGTTTACCAGCAACATTTTTTGTTTTAACAAGGGTATTTTCTATGGCAAACGATAACTGCCGTAAATTCAAACAGAATCAACTACTCTTTTGCATACCTTTTTGAATTATACAGAACTCAAGGTCTGTTGATTTTGTTGAAGATCGGTTAAGGGAAAGGGGTAGTTTACCTGCAACGTTTTATATTTTAACAAGGGTATTTTCTATGGCAAACGATAAGAGCCGCAAATTCAAACAGAATCAAATAATTTTTTGCATGCAGCCCTGAATTGTAGAGTACTCAAGACCTCTTGGCAACACCAAGATGTTTTTGGTGAACATCGGTTAAGGGAAACGGGTAGTTTACCTGCAACGTTTTATGTTTTAACACGGGTATTTTTTATGGCAAACGATAACAGCCGTAAATTCAATCAGAATCAAATAATGTTTTGCATGCCTCTCTGAGCTATAGAGAAGGCAATGTCCGTTGATTTTGGTGAATATCGGACAAGGGAAAGGGGTAGTTTACCTGCAACATTTTATGTTTTAACAACGGTAATTTTTACTTTTTCTATGACGAACGATAACTGCCGCACATTCAAACAGAATCAAATATATTTTTGCATACGTTCCTCAATTGTAAAAGACTGAAGGCTTGTTGATTTTGGTGAAGATCGGTTAAGGAAAAGGGGTAGTTTACCTGCCACATTTTATGTTTAACAAGAGTAATTCTTTGGGGGGGGGGTCAAGCTGATACCTCCCCGTGGTGACCCTGGATAGCAACACAGTTGTGAACCAAATCAGCAGTCGCTTCTTTTAGAAGTCCTCCGTCGTATTTGTGTGATGCAAACAGACACATCCAACAGTTCTTCTCAGAACTATTTTAGACAGCCTCACCGTAGGAAGCGCAATCATCCTGATAGACTAAAAGTAAACATTTGGAATATTGATGACGTACACATTAAAAATGTGCGAAAATCTTATAGTATTGACAAGAACATTATTATGAGACATCGAGGAATAGGAAGACTTAAAAGGATAGAGTTGTGGTGCCGCAATAGGAAAAGTGCAGAACTGTACACGCACATCAAAAGTATAAAACGTTATGTTGTAAACAAGCGACACGTCTCTATAGGAACTACTTACAAAGATCGGAAAAGGAGGACCAAACAAGTAATCACTCCGATCATAGAAAAACGATTAACATTTATGCATTGGAACGCGCGTTCTCTAATGAACAAAGTAGAGGAGTTGAAGCAAGTCATCGACGATCCTCAAGTTAAAGTTATCTGTGTACAAGAAGCCTGTTTACCTCTGGATGAAAAGCGACACCCTCGCTTTAAGGATTTTAGAATTTTCAATTTCTCTCGACCAAATAAAAGAGGAGGGGGTGTAGCCTCCATTATTCACAGATCGGTGGTGGTGAGCAATCATAAGCAAATTATCACAACTAATATGGAAGCGCTAACCTGTGATATAACATTAAGTCAGGATGTCGTGGTAAAGTTAATAAACGTTTACATTTTTAATCAAAACGTAACGCTGGACGAGTTATTAAAATTGGATTGTTCCACCAAGTACCTACTCATTATGGGGGATTTCAATGCCAAACATGCGGCATGGAATGAGGGAGCCGAGAATAGAAACGGCCCACTGGTGTACAACTGGATTCTCTCATCTAATCTTATACTCCTAAACCAGAACAAAGAACCGACGTATCAATCACCCAGTTCAGGATCTCTCAGCACACTGGACCTGACCCTCATCTCACCAGATATGATCGATATAATCAAAGATTGGCGTATAGAAAGTGACCTCACTAGCGACCATTTTCCTATTTTTTTCAGCGTCGATTCGGGAAAGAATGATCAAGCACGAAACGCCATCACCACTAAGTTCAAAGTGAAAGAAGCAAACTGGACTCTCTTTTAGCTCCACACGAGCAACTGTAACGCAAACAGTATTGATGAAATCGAAAATAGTATAATAACCGCCGTCTCAAAGTGCAACCCAACTTCAAAACCAAACAGACGGCAAAAGCCTTCTAATATTTGGTGGACGAAGGAAATATCGGCATTAAGAAAGGCAAGACAAAGGGCTAGGAAGCAGTGGAAGAAATTCCGGACACCCGCGTTCAGGAGTGAGTACAACAAAGCCTCTGCTAAATGTAAAAGAGCGGTGAAAGCACCAAAAAGAACATCTTGGCGTAACTTTGTTAATGGGATAAACTCAAACACTCCATGTTCGGCCGTATGGAAGCGATTCAGGGCAATCCACGGTAAAGCGGACCAACAAATTTTTCAAATTCAAACAGCCACTGGTCTCACGGTCACCAGCGAGAGGGAAATTGCTGAAGTTTTTAACAAGATGTACATGGGAAAATCAGGTGACGAAGCGATTTGGCCTTCCCATCTTAAACCTCGGAAGCACAGATTCTCGGTGGAGTTGGACGCAGTAATATCACAAAAGGATGACTGTGACCCACCGTTTACAAGCTCTGAAATGAGAGCTGCAATAGATCAACTCAAACCGTCTACTCCCGGCGGGGACAATGTGCACAATTTAATGATTCAAAATTGCTCGGAAGACCTGTTGCATGAACTACTGCTCTGTCTAAACCGTATCTGGCTGTCTGGGGAAATACCGCAGAAATGGAAACAGGCCATTATAATTCCTCTGTTAAAAACCGGGAAACCTCCGGAACTGGCTTCGTCTTACAGACCCATAGCCCTGACATCATGCCTTGGCAAACTTCTGAAGAGGTTGGTCAACAATCGTCTAACGTGGAGGCTTGAAAAACGCGCTATTCTCAGCCCGCACCAATTTGGGTTCAGGCCGAAAAGAAGTACGTGCGATGCCCTTCTATATTTCTCCGAAAGTATCTATTCAGGTTTCTCAAACAATGAATAACAGGTTTCTCGAACAATGACAGCAGTGTTGATTGACTTCGAAGCCGCATTCGACCGAGTTTCAAGGATATCGATCATAGCACAATGAATGAAAATTGGGTTGAAAGGTAATATTTTACAATACATTGTCCATTTCCTCAGAGACAGGACTATCAAAACCAAAATAAATGAAACCCTCTCCACCGAAGGAACTACTCTTAATGGAATACCACAAGGTTCCGTCATCAGCCCAAGACTTTTTAATATTGTTCTTCAAGACTTGGTAAATGTAATCCCAACAAACGTGTCTGTGGCGATTTTTGCAGATGATATTACGATCTGGTCAACGGATAAGGAACCGGAAATTGCGACAAGTAGAGTTCAAGAATCTCTCGATAAAATTTATCAATGGTCCGAAAAATGGGGTTTAGTCATCTCCACGGCAAAAACAGAAGTGTGTTTTTTCTCTAGGCGCCACACCCACAAACATTATAAGCCGTTGCTGAAACTCAATAAAAATGCCCTCCCCTATAACGCGAACCCTATACTTTTAGGAATAAAGCTGGATCCCAAACTCCTATGGAGGGATCAGGTAAGCTACACTATTGAAAAGTGTATCAGCAGACTGAATGCTCTAAAAGTGATTGCTAGTAGAGAATGGGGTGCAGACACGTACATTTTAAGACACTTTTATCAGTCTTTTGTAAGATCCAAAATCTTATATTCGTGTGAAGTGTGGGGAGGAGCGGCTGAAACACACATCAAGAAATTGCAAACTTTCCAGAATGTTGCGCTTAGAATTTGTTTGGGCTGCCCAAAACATCAAGTGTTCAAGCAATGGAAATCGAGCTGGCAATCGAACCACTGGATCTTTACATCCAAACCAGAAAGTGGAGGAAGCACTTCCAATTGCAAGCTATCCAGCCAGTAAAAGGCTTTAACGAGGTTAACATCCGGCAATCTCTATTCAACCACCGAAGGCGGAGTCTTAGAATTCATTCAGCCTGAGTTGATCCCAGCTGTTTTTGATATCCCGCCCTGGCGACGTGACCATCTAAAGGCATGTACAAAAATTCCTGGTTCACTGACCAAAGGACAAGACTTGCCAGCACTTCTAAGGGAAGTGTCAATCACACTGATTCAGGAAAAATATCATGGATTCGCCAAAATATACACTGACGGTTCTGTTGACAAAGTCAACAATAAAGGAGGAGCTGCTTATTATTGCCCAGAAACAGGTGACCCTTTTTCATTGCCCTGCGACGCGTCCTCAAGTATGAACGCTGAATTATTGGCCCTGAATGCTGCACTGGAGTTTTGTAAAACCATCGATGCGCGTGACATCTGCATTCTCACGGACTCCATGTCTTCTATACAGACCTTACAAGTGCAGAACACCACAGATTATTACTTTCGAACATCGGAAATCCTGCAACAACTTAATAGTTTAAAAGGTAAGAATGTTGTTTTTCAGTGGATTCCAAGTCACTGCGGGATTCATGGAAATGAAGTAGCAAATAGTCTTGCCAACAAAGCTTGCTGCATGGGCCCTGTACAGGCGCAGCGTTATTCTCTGATACAGTGTAAAGAAGCAGCCAGGAAGTTCTTCATTGACTCCTGGAAACGGAGATGGGAGAATTGTAGCACCGGACGCGAGTACTTCGCCATCCAAAGCTCCCCAAACCGCCCAAAAATCTATAAAGGGATGCCTCGATCTGTGGCGTCATTTGCGGCAAGAGCACGAACGGGTCACATCGTGACGAACAGGTACCTGCATAGGTTTCACCTAAAAGATGGTCCTCTTTGTGGAATGTGCAAGGAGCAGGACGAAACCCTAAATCACATTCTCTTGGATTACCCGGCAACGCTACCAGCGAGGGAAAATATTAAACGCAAAATGGCCGGAGAAAAAACTCTAGATAAAATACTATCCGAGAGTTGTTGGTGGCCGCTAGCAGCAGACACTAGGAGACATCGAGCCATCGCAGCAGCCAGCCTCGGATGCTCGTATTAAGAAGTAAGTAAGTAACAAGAGTAATTGTTTCTATGACGAACGATAAAAGCCGCACATTTAAACAGAATCAAATAATTTTGTGCATACCTTCCTCAATTGTAGATAACTCAAGGTCTGTTGATTTTGTTGAAGATCGGTTAAGGGAAAGGGGTAATTTACCGGCAACATTTTATGTTTTAACAAGGGTAATTTTATTTTTATGACGAACGATAACTGCTGTAAATTCAAACAGAATAAACTACTTTTTTGCACATCTCTTTGAATTATACAGAACGAAAGGACTGTTGATTTTGTTGAAGATCGGTTAAGGGAAAGGGGTAGTTTACCTGCAACGTTTTATGTTTTAACAAGGGTAATTTTTTCTATGACGAACGATAACTGCCGTAAATTCCAAGAGAATAAAATAATGTTTTGTATACAGCCCTAAATTATAGAGTTCTCAAGACATATAGTTTTAGGTGAAGATCGGTTAAGGGGAAGGGGTAGTTTACCTGCAACGTTTTATGTTTTAAAAGGGTATTTTCTATGGCAAACGATAACAGCCGAAAATGCAAACAGAATCAAATAATTATTTGCATACAGTCCTGATTTGTAGAGTTCTCAAGACCTTTTGTTTTTGGTGAAGATCGGTTAAGGGGAAGGGGTAGTTTACCCGGAACGTTTTTTATCAAGGGTAATTTTTTTCTATGGCAAACGATAACAGCCGTAAATTCAAACAGAATCAAATAATATTTTGGATACAGCCCTGAATTGTAGAGTTCTCAAGACTTATTGGTTTTGGTGAAGATCGTTTAAGGGAAAGGGGTAGTTTACTGCCACCTTTAATGTTTTAACAAGAGTAATTGTTTCTATGGCGAACGATAACTGCCGTACATTCAAACAGAATCAAATAATGTTTTGCATGCATTCCTAAATTATAGAGGACTCAAGACCTGTTGATTTTGGTGAAGATCAGTTAAGGGAAAGGGGTAGTTTACCTGCAACGTTTTATGTTTTAACAAGGGTAATTTTTTCTATGACGAACGATAACTGCCGTAAATTCCAAGAGAATAAAATAATGTTTTGTATACAGCCCTAAATTGTAGAGAACGCAAGGCCTGTTGATTTTGGTGAAGATCGGTTACGGGGAAAGGGTAGTTTACTAGAAACATTTTTTGTTGTAACAAGAGTAAATTACTTAATTTTGATAAATAAAGTATCCTGATAAGAAGATCTTAATAATCCACTGTAGAAACGTAGATGAAATATCTATAAATGAAGAGGCTAGTTGAACGGGGTGGGGGTAATTTTCTATAAATAAAAATTATAGTTGAAGGGGGAAGGGATAATTTTTTATATGTGTACTACGTTATCGGCAACAAAGTAGTAGTTTGTTGTTAAAATTCCTTCCCGGGCTGTTTGGCCGTAGTCCAATGTTTTCTGCAAAACCAGACGTTTCGGCAGTGCCGTCGACTGCCATCATCAGTGAAAAACGAGTGCGATAACGTGTGGTGGTATACGTTAGTGACTGTGGTACTGTTAAGGTACCTGCTAAGGTTACTGTTAGTACTGTGGTTAAGGCTGAAGCAATAAGTGGAAAGAAGTAGTTTCTATGGAAACATTTCATTTCTTAAATGATTTTAAATATAAATCTTAGAACATGGAAGTCATGTATGGTTCTCCATAGCGATATTGTTTCAAGTTATTAACTTGTGAGTATTCTCTTATGGCCTCATTCCTTATACGGTCAAGTTTAGAACACCTTTTAACTCCTCCCAAGAATGACATTTACTAGGCCTGTATTTTACTGTCTTGCTTCTTGGCTGTTCGTAATTCACACCCATAGTACAGTACAGAGACTGCCATAACTTTGTATCTCGACGTAACTTGTTTTTAAAATTACAGTTGACTGTCCCGCAGACAGTCAATTCTAGTTAAAATTGCATTTGATTAGTTTTATTTACTATATTGTTTCCACGTTGTTATTATTACTAACGATTTTTCAGAACTGTAAATTTGATGACGTGTGACACACGCACATGCGCACGTGCACGCGCGCCCCCCCTACACACACACTTGATAATAGTAATAATAAACATCATCGTCATTATCAGCAGTCATGGCTCCACAACCCTTCATACTGTACGTCCTATAGTCGATACAAAGAGTCGATTCCGTTCGTTTCTACTCTTCGCTCTAGCCTTTCAGTTTCTAATATCAAGTATTTCCAACTCCACTTCTATCTAATTCTTGGTCTTCAAAGAATTGTTAGATTTCCTCTTCCTTGGTCTTTGTCTCAAAATCTAAATTTATTACTTTTAAATTTATACTTTCATTGGCTAAAAATAGTTCTGTTTCACATGCGACGTAAGCGTACTACATATATCCAATGTTCTTTATGTAGTCTTCTGTACATCGCTGCTAAAATGTACGCTTTGTTGGCAGTATTTTTCTCCATTCTTTCTATGTGGCCTGTTTATTTCAATAAACTTAAACTATCAGAGATGATACAAGGCGGGTTTACACGCTACGTCTTAGCGTACGTTTTGTGAAGTGTTCACACGGTAACGTCTTTTCTTCCGTTTTCCACGTCAGTTTCAGTAGAGTGTCCAACATGGAGGAAGCATTGTTGCTGTTTTTTACAATTGTTTCCTTCATACGGCTGCAACAACTTGTGAGAAGGGAAAACCTAAAAAGGAAAAATACAAGACGGTCAAGGGCGTGGCTTTTAAAAAGAAGCCACTATTCTCACATTAAACTACTGAAAGAGTTGAGAGGCGAACCTGACGACTGGCGCAATTATTTGCGAATGGACGTTAGATCGTATTGTCAATTGCTGGAGTCGATAACGCCATACATAAAGAAAGAGGACACCTGCATGAGAAAAGCCATTTCACCTCATGAAAGCCTCACAGACACTCTGAGATTCCTCGCTACAGGAAGAAACTATAAGGACTTGGAGTTTACAACCATTATATCCAAACCAGCGTTGAGCAAAATAATTCCTGAAACCTGTAACGCAATCTACTTG
The DNA here is from genome assembly GCA_034769895.1 of Magicicada septendecula. NCBI lineage: Eukaryota > Metazoa > Arthropoda > Insecta > Hemiptera > Cicadidae > Magicicada > Magicicada septendecula. The sequence goes on from CM068368.1 coordinate 24,390,242, forward strand.
GCTTTAAATAAGAACTACTTAAAGGTAAGTAATTGTTAAATTTCTATGGGTATTAGTAGAGGGAAAATGAGGATTCAAACTCACAAAGGAATGCCGCCTTCTTAAAAAACACTAAAAAAACACTAAAAAACATGATCTCAGAGATGACGCCGCCACCGCTGGACCCGCAGCATCCCGATGGACCACAGCACCGCGAATTTCCGCGAATAAATTTTTTTATTTTTTTAATTTTATTTTTTTTTATTTTTTTAATTAAATTGATTTGGTGGGATGATGTTCAATGGACCACCAGCATCCGTGAATTTTATTTTTTTAAGAAAGCTGATTTGCATATCAGTGGGTGGTGTTGGGTGGGAGGTTGTTTTTTTATTTCATATCAGTGGGTGGGGGGGTGGTTCCAACTCGAAGCATTATAGTGTATACTAAAATATATGATCAGGTGTACCAACCTTTGCATGAGTTCAAATTTGTTGTGTGTTATAATGTATATTAAATCTATATGATCAGGTGTACCAACCTCTGTAGTATTATTATAGTGTATAGATATTTTATATGAGCAGGGTTGTCAACATTTTCTGCGGTGGGGGGAGGGAAATTCAAATATGTGTTATATAGTGTATATATTAAAATATATGATCAGGGTTACCAATCTTAAATTATTGTGTGCGTGTATAGAGCAGATCTGCCAACATTTCTTTCTCTTCTGTGGTGGGAAATTCAAACTATATATGATCATAATTGTTACTCTCTCTCTCTCTCACACGGTGTGTATGTCTCTCTCTCTCTCTCTCTCGTTGTCAAACGTTATGCTCACCGGCATTATAGTGTATATTAAAATATATGATTAGGTGTACCAACCTTTACATGAGTTCAAATTTGTCGCGTGTTATAATGTATATTAAATCTATATGATCAGATGTACCAACCTCTGTATTATTCGTCCTCTCTCTCTCTCCCTCTCTCTCTCTCTCACACGTTGTGTATGTCTCTCTCGTTGTCAAACGTTATGCTCAAACTGTGGTCAGTACCGAGCGCATGTATATGAAATTAGAAAGTTTATATTTATTCGACAAATATTAACGTCCTCTCTCTCTCTCTCTCTCTCTCACACTCTCACTTGTTTCAACTGTGTCAACAAATAGTAACGTCCTCTCTCTCTCTCTCTCTCTCTCTCTCTCTCTCTCTCTCTCTCACTCTCACACGTTTCAACTATGCAAGGTTTCATACCCTTTCTCCTGTCTCCCTCTCGTACATTGAGTAGTCGGTGTGATGAATAAATAATTTTAGCCCTCTCTCGTTGTCAAAACGTCGTCTTCATTTTCAATGTATTAAATAATTAATTAATAGTTTTATAATGCAGTCAGTGTGATTGATCCTTGTTAGAAATATATATATTTGGCGTCAATGAACTACTTACCTGTTATGTTGTTACAGACAATACTTCTGTTTTAAGGTTGCAGTTTACACACACATAGGTTCAGTAGTGTATAGCGAAATAAATTAAAATTATACACACACATGAAAACGGCGGCTGAAATTCATACAAATCTTCTGATGTAACAGTTCACAAAAAATAAATTAATTGTACACATGTTCAGAGGTGTAGAGTGAAATAAAATAAAGTCATAATTTGTTTAAATGATTAAATATATTTTAACATTCACAATATAAAATTCACAATTAAATAAATACATTAGAAATTGATATTTTTCGAAAGTTTATATATATATAATTGTGTGTCGTACTTGTAGAAGAAGCAACCTGCAACATAACAATACAACAACAACATTAAAATCATGTTAAATATCACACACACAGATGCACACGCAACGCGCGCACATACAGACGCATACGCAACGTAATCACACACACACACACACACACACACACACACACACACACACACACACACACACACACACACACACACACACACACACACACACACACACACACACACACACACACATACGCATACGCAACGTAACCAAACACGCAACGCGCCCACACACAGACGCAAACGCAACGTACACACGTTTGGGTTACACCACACGTGCACGCACACACACACAGACGTACACGCACACATACGCAACGCACCCACACACAGACGCAAACACAACGTAATCATACACATACATACAACATGTACATGTAGGACCAATAAACAGATAACAGATTTAAATATGCTATAGTCATTGTAAGACGTTACAATCATTGAAGTGTTTAATAAGTAAATTGTATGTATGTATATATCACTGAATAATAATAATAATATAATCGTTCTAGTGTTATCGTTTGCTGCAACAGGTAAAGCAGTTACAAATAATTACATATAGGTTCAGAGGCGTATAGTGAAATAAATTAAAAATCCATTCATTAAAACTTTGTAAATTAGAATCTGCACTACATTCAAACATACACACACACACACACAATGATAAAAAATTGTTTATTAAAAGTAGTTTGTTACCTTAACGAGGTACGATTTCCATATGTACTGTTTGATTCCTCATGCCTCGAAACACGAGATGTAGGTCGCTGGGGCTTATATAACGGAGCTCTTCATCTGTAAAGACGCAAGCATACCTCTTAGGTAGATATACACGATAGCGTAGCTCACCATCTTCCAACGTTACAAGCACAGACTTCCCATATCTTGTGTCCACATGCACCATGTTAACAATCGGATACTGCTTGTTCAATGTTAATTCTGCACACCGTTTGTACTCAATAGCAGAAACTGCATTGAATTTTGTGATAAACGACATTATTTATGAGAAGTGAAGACGTCTGTATCAAGCTAGGTGCAACTAAACAATGACTACAAAGAAGACTAGTGAAAGTAATGGTGGTGATGTGGTCATCAGGAAAGTTCACGTTCATCGCCCGAAGCTTTGCATGTACATACACACAGGCAGAATTAGCGCTGTTACAAAATATATATATATTAGGAAAGTCAAGCCCACAGACTACTAGAAATAGTTATCGTTTGAAAAAAAAAGAAACCACACATTACGAACTAATATCGTTACAATAATAATAATACATAAACTTACGTTTACGGTCGTCCAAACTGAAGTATGGAGTGACAATAACTATACAAATAATTACATATAGGTTCAGAGGTGTATAATGTAAAACAAAATACAGATTATATGATAAGTAAATTGTGTGTATATATCACTGAATAATAATATAATCGTTCTAGTGTTAACGTTTGCTGCAACAGGTAACGCAGTTTACAAATAATTACATATAGATTCAGAGGTGTATAGTGAAATAAATTAAAAATAGAAATTAATTCCTCATAAGTTAATGTCCTTTCAAATAGTATTCTCTGCACTACAGTCAAACATACGCACACACAGTGATAAAAATTGTGTATTAAAAGTAGTTTGTTACCTTAACAAGTACTGTTATCCTACGCCGTTGGGGGGGGGGGGGTCCTCATGCCACGAAACACGAGATGTAGGTCGCTGGGGTTTTATAAATTGTTTATTAAGTCTTTTAGAAATGGTCTTATACTTGAGCTTGGCCTGTTGACTATTGCTTTTAATTTTGTAATTTCTACAGGCGTTAACCGTTTCGGAGAAAAAAACCATTTATGGAGAAGATCCTCCTCCTCTTGTTTTGATGTGGTATTTATTCTATGATCCATCCTTCTTGTTCCTATAATAATAATAACAGTACCTGCTTCATTATCATATACATTATGTGCTATATATAAATATATACATAAGGCTTTCAACACACACACACACATACCATAAATCCAGAACAGGAAAGGTATTATAACAAACATTACGAAAACAAGTACGTACATAGATCAACGTTTAAACAAACAGATTATTACCTGAATAAATTTTTTTTAAAAACAGGACAGCGTATTATCTATATAACGTTCTGTTTCAGATAAGAATAGTTTGAATATAAAATGAAAGGGTACGTTGTATTTTGTTATGAGAAAATGCATTTCTAAATTTCGTTACATTTGTCAAAAGAGCTTATTGATCAGACGTATGAGTAATTATATTAATCCTTATGTAGCAAATACGCACGGATTCGTAAAATACAGCACTCAGGTGTAGGGCAATTAATCCTTTTTGTATTGAACGTATTTAAGTAGGCCTACTCGTGATATCAGTAAATTCTATCTAAACGTCATCTCAACGGAATCATTAAGTTTTTCAAAAGATCTTATTGATCAGACGTATGAGTATAAAATTGGAAATCTACAAACACATCAAAAATATCTGTCAAACCCCTATCAAACAAAAACCCCCGTTCTTATCGAGAGACAACAGTAACTGACCTAAGCACATGTGCTTCATTAGGCAACAGACCAAAAAAATCAAATAGACGACTATAAGCTCAATTTAAATAAAATCTGAATATTCAATAAAATTTTTTTTTTTTTTAGTAACATATGCAAATCTTTTACTTACCTCTTAAATGTTGTTATACACACAATAGCCGATTGAACGATGAGTGTCTCATACAAATGAGAAATAGTGACATGTCGTCTTGTGTGTGTGTGTATGTATATATATATATATATATATATCATACGGTGGTAGCGTACACGTTTGAAAGTTGATACACATTAAATTCTCTCTCTCTCTCACACACATTACAGAGATTGATATTAATTGCATGTATGTTCAGAGGTTGGGTGTCTAAATCGATGCATTTTACTTTCACTTTCTAATTTGACACATGGCTTACTTCCATACATAAATATCTATCGTCCATATCCGTCTACGAGTGTTGCTAAACGAAATTGAAAATGTTGTAATACATAACGTCCTGTGTAATAGTATGGTATGTTTTTTAGGACAGCCAAAAGCATGAAAGTATTATTTAAATCTGTATGGAAGTCATATATAAATATCGGGTCAGCGCTTGAATTATTTGCGCATGCGCATAACAGCTTTTTAGTACAGTTGCACACACACACACACACACACACACACACACACACACACACACACACACACACACACACACACACACACACACACACACACACACACACACACACACACATCGACACTCACTTGCAACAACGTCTTACTTATCACACGTTCATGCGCTACAAATTGATATTATAAAACGTTTAAGATACACTATAATAACATAATACCAGCGTTATAACCGTACCTTTTGTTTTTCAGTATTCATTAATTCTCAGTAAATAAATAACACTCGTCAGGGTAATATGTCAGTTTATTACAAACCGCAAAGATGTCGGCTACTCATGATTTTAGTATTGAAAGTGAAAGAATAAAATCGTTCAAGTATTGGGAAGTGACGTTTATCAGCCCCGACGAGTTAGCGTTTGCGGGGTTCTACTTCTACCCTAGAAATTTCGATGTTTGTGGACATAGTATGTCATTCGTAGACGATAGAGTGGAAAGAAGGTGACAAACCTATGAAGGAACATTAAAAAGTTTCATCTACAACACAATTTCTAAACGATGTTAAGAGTGAGACTTTTCGTACACGCACCAATAGACATAGTATGTATGACTCAAACGTTAATTCGCATCAGCAAGTTTGCACGCTACATAATTACAAAAATAATTTCTTAACTGTGACAATTGGTATTGAACTTTTTACCTTGTTCAGTCTGCTCCTCCCCACGTTCCTGCTGAAGGTTAGCTAGTCGTGGTTTTGGACTTGATAATGATTGAGACACTGAAAGGCCTCGTCCGAAGCATGACAGGTAGCAGTTCAGCAAGTAAGCACGACAAAGTTGGAATTACAGAGACTGCTTATTTAAATAACAATTAAGATGAATGAAGATGATTCGTTAATTTTATACCTGAAGGAAGAGAGAATGTACAGGTGAACATATGGACGTGGACTTGTCAGTTTGGCTATTCCCGCCGTTACCTCGACACTTCGAGCTGTTACGACTTTTTTAACTCTACAGTCACATTAAATTTGTAAAGTGGGCAACCAGAGTATCCTATCGAGGTAACAACGTCCCTTTCTGCTAAAACCTCTGTGTAGTAGTCAGTGAGTTGACGGAAGAAACGGTAATGGAAGTAATCATAATCAGCTGGGCAAGTATTGGGAAGTGACGTTTATCAGCCCCGACGAGTTAGCGTTTGCGGGGTTCTACTTGTAGTTCCATAATTATTTGGGAATGCGGCAGTCATCCATTCGGCAAAGATGTTCCCACCAATTCAGACGATACTAGGCAATCCTGTCGCGTATACTCATAATATTCTGTTAATGCTGTATATATATATATATATATATATATATATATATTACATTTAATATTTATAATTAAATTTACCTCAAGATGTTATTTTTTTTTTCCCTTTTTTGGAACATGTTTCGGGTACTATCTTGTACCCATCCTCAACCTTCCGGTTTTTTTGTCTGGTGAAGTACATATGTGTTGTTGGTTGACTATTATTATTATTGTGGCTTCCTGGTGTGTGTGTGTGTGTGTGAGTGCACGCTAAGTCACAGTACACAATAAAGACAGAACATTGTAATGTTACGTAGGATAATGAAGTATAACATGTCAGATTTTGGTAATGGAAATATAATTTGCATTTTCATGTTAGACGTAATATAGTTACATGTAGTTTATTGGCATTTGTGTATGTGTGTGCACTTGATATTGCGTAAACGTGTCTGCTCTGCTCTACTTGTATATTCTCATGCAATAAAGGGCGTACCTCGGTCATGATCCGACGCACGCACACACGAACACACACAGACGCACACGTAATCACACATCTGACGTGCACGCACACACACACATACGCAACGTAACCAAACACGCACACACGTATACACGCAACGAGCGCACACGTACACAACGTAACCAAACACGCACACGCGAACACACACAGACGGATGAAACTTTTTAATGTTCCTTCATAGGTTTGTCACCTTCTTTCCACTCTATCGTCTACGAATGACATACTATGTCCACAAACATCGAAATTTCTAGGGTAGAAGTAGAACCCCGCAAACGCTAACTCGTCGGGGCTGATAAACGTCACTTCCCAATACTTGAACGATTTTATTCTTTCACTTTCAATACTAAAATCATGAGTAGCCGACATCTTTGCGGTTAGTAATAAACTGACATATTACCCTGACGAGTGTTATTTATTTACTGAGAATTAATGAATACTGAAAAACAAAAGGTACGGTTATAACGCTGGTATTATGTTATTATAGTGTATCTTAAACGTTTTATAATATCAATTTGTAGCGCATGAACGTGTGATAAGTAAGACGTTGTTGCAAGTGAGTGTCGATGTGTGTGTGTGTGTGTGTGTGTGTGTGTGTGTGTGTGTGTGTGTGTGTGTGTGTGTGTGCAACTGTACTAAAAAGCTGTTATGCGCATGCGCAAATAATTCAAGCGCTGACCCGATATTTATATATGACTTCCATACAGATTTAAATAATACTTTCATGCTTTTGGCTGTCCTAAAAAACATACCATACTATTACACAGGACGTTATGTATTACAACATTTTCAATTTCGTTTAGCAACACTCGTAGACGGATATGGACGATAGATATTTATGTATGGAAGTAAGCCATGTGTCAAATTAGAAAGTGAAAGTAAAATGCATCGATTTAGACACCAAACCTCTGAACATACATGCAATTAATATCAATCTCTGTAATGTGTGTGAGAGAGAGAGAGAATTTAATGTGTATCAACTTTCAAACGTGTACGCTACCACCGTATGATATATATATATATATATATATATACATACACACACACACAAGACGACATGTCACTATTTCTCATTTGTATGAGACACTCATCGTTCAATCGGCTATTGTGTGTATAACAACATTTAAGAGGTAAGTAAAAGATTTGCATATGTTACTAAAAAAAAAAAAAAAATTTTATTGAATATTCAGATTTTATTTAAATTGAGCTTATAGTCGTCTATTTGATTTTTTTGGTCTGTTGCCTAATGAAGCACATGTGCTTAGGTCAGTTACTGTTGTCTCTCGATAAGAACGGGGGTTTTTGTTTGATAGGGGTTTGACAGATATTTTTGATGTGTTTGTAGATTTCCAATTTTATACTCATACGTCTGATCAATAAGATCTTTTGAAAAACTTAATGATTCCGTTGAGATGACGTTTAGATAGAATTTACTGATATCACGAGTAGGCCTACTTAAATACGTTCAATACAAAAAGGATTAATTGCCCTACACCTGAGTGCTGTATTTTACGAATCCGTGCGTATTTGCTACATAAGGATTAATATAATTACTCATACGTCTGATCAATAAGCTCCTTTGACAAATGTAACGAAATTTAGAAATGCATTTTCTCATAACAAAATACAACGTACCCTTTCATTTTATATTCAAACTATTCTTATCTGAAACAGAACGTTATATAGATAATACGCTGTCCTGTTTTTAAAAAAAATTTATTCAGGTAATAATCTGTTTGTTTAAACGTTGATCTATGTACGTACTTGTTTTCGTAATGTTTGTTATAATACCTTTCCTGTTCTGGATTTATGGTATGTGTGTGTGTGTGTTGAAAGCCTTATGTATATATTTATATATAGCACATAATGTATATGATAATGAAGCAGGTACTGTTATTATTATTATAGGAACAAGAAGGATGGATCATAGAATAAATACCACATCAAAACAAGAGGAGGAGGATCTTCTCCATAAATGGTTTTTTTCTCCGAAACGGTTAACGCCTGTAGAAATTACAAAATTAAAAGCAATAGTCAACAGGCCAAGCTCAAGTATAAGACCATTTCTAAAAGACTTAATAAACAATTTATAAAACCCCAGCGACCTACATCTCGTGTTTCGTGGCATGAGGACCCCCCCCCCCCCAACGGCGTAGGATAACAGTACTTGTTAAGGTAACAAACTACTTTTAATACACAATTTTTATCACTGTGTGTGCGTATGTTTGACTGTAGTGCAGAGAATACTATTTGAAAGGACATTAACTTATGAGGAATTAATTTCTATTTTTAATTTATTTCACTATACACCTCTGAATCTATATGTAATTATTTGTAAACTGCGTTACCTGTTGCAGCAAACGTTAACACTAGAACGATTATATTATTATTCAGTGATATATACACACAATTTACTTATCATATAATCTGTATTTTGTTTTACATTATACACCTCTGAACCTATATGTAATTATTTGTATAGTTATTGTCACTCCATACTTCAGTTTGGACGACCGTAAACGTAAGTTTATGTATTATTATTATTGTAACGATATTAGTTCGTAATGTGTGGTTTCTTTTTTTTTCAAACGATAACTATTTCTAGTAGTCTGTGGGCTTGACTTTCCTAATATATATATATTTTGTAACAGCGCTAATTCTGCCTGTGTGTATGTACATGCAAAGCTTCGGGCGATGAACGTGAACTTTCCTGATGACCACATCACCACCATTACTTTCACTAGTCTTCTTTGTAGTCATTGTTTAGTTGCACCTAGCTTGATACAGACGTCTTCACTTCTCATAAATAATGTCGTTTATCACAAAATTCAATGCAGTTTCTGCTATTGAGTACAAACGGTGTGCAGAATTAACATTGAACAAGCAGTATCCGATTGTTAACATGGTGCATGTGGACACAAGATATGGGAAGTCTGTGCTTGTAACGTTGGAAGATGGTGAGCTACGCTATCGTGTATATCTACCTAAGAGGTATGCTTGCGTCTTTACAGATGAAGAGCTCCGTCATATAAGCCCCAGCGACCTACATCTCGTGTTTCGAGGCATGAGGAATCAAACAGTACATATGGAAATCGTACCTCGTTAAGGTAACAAACTACTTTTAATAAACAATTTTTTATCATTGTGTGTGTGTGTGCGTATGTTTGAATGTAGTGCAGATTCTAATTTACAAAGTTTTGATGAATGGATTTTTAATTTATTTCACTATACGCCTCTGAACCTATATGTAATTATTTGTAACTGCTTTACCTGTTGCAGCAAACGATAACACTAGAACGATTATATTATTATTATTATTCAGTGATATATACATACATACAATTTACTTATTAAACACTTCAATGATTGTAACGTCTTACAATGACTATAGCATATTTAAATCTGTTATCTGTTTATTGGTCCTACATGTACATGTTGTATGTATGTGTATGATTACGTTGTGTTTGCGTCTGTGTGTGGGTGCGTTGCGTATGTGTGCGTGTACGTCTGTGTGTGTGTGCGTGCACGTGTGGTGTAACCCAAACGTGTGTACGTTGCGTTTGCGTCTGTGTGTGGGCGCGTTGCGTGTTTGGTTACGTTGTGTGTGTGTGTGTGTGTGTGTGTGTGTGTGTGTGTGTGTGTGTGTGTGTGTGTGTGTGTGTGTGTGTGTGTGTGTGTGATTACGTTGCGTATGCGTCTGTATGTGCGCGCGTTGCGTGTGCATCTGTGTGTGTGATATTTAACATGATTTTAATGTTGTTGTTGTATTGTTATGTTGCAGGTTGCTTCTTCTACAAGTGCGACACACAATTATATATATATAAACTTTCGAAAAATATCAATTTCTAATGTATTTATTTAATTGTGAATTTTATATTGTGAATGTTAAAATATATTTAATCATTTAAACAAATTATGACTTTATTTTATTTCACTCTACACCTCTGAACATGTGTACAATTAATTTATTTTTTGTGAACTGTTACATCAGAAGATTTGTATGAATTTCAGCCGCCGTTTTCATGTGTGTGTATAATTTTAATTTATTTCGCTATACACTACTGAACCTATGTGTGTGTAAACTGCAACCTTAAAACAGAAGTATTGTCTGTAACAACATAACAGGTAAGTAGTTCATTGACGCCAAATATATATATTTCTAACAAGGATCAATCACACTGACTGCATTATAAAACTATTAATTAATTATTTAATACATTGAAAATGAAGACGACGTTTTGACAACGAGAGAGGGCTAAAATTATTTATTCATCACACCGACTACTCAATGTACGAGAGGGAGACAGGAGAAAGGGTATGAAACCTTGCATAGTTGAAACGTGTGAGAGTGAGAGAGAGAGAGAGAGAGAGAGAGAGAGAGAGAGAGAGAGGACGTTACTATTTGTTGACACAGTTGAAACAAGTGAGAGTGTGAGAGAGAGAGAGAGAGAGAGAGAGGACGTTAATATTTGTCGAATAAATATAAACTTTCTAATTTCATATACATGCGCTCGGTACTGACCACAGTTTGAGCATAACGTTTGACAACGAGAGAGACATACACAACGTGTGAGAGAGAGAGAGAGGGAGAGAGAGAGAGGACGAATAATACAGAGGTTGGTACATCTGATCATATAGATTTAATATACATTATAACACGCGACAAATTTGAACTCATGTAAAGGTTGGTACACCTAATCATATATTTTAATATACACTATAATGCCGGTGAGCATAACGTTTGACAACGAGAGAGAGAGAGAGAGAGAGAGAGACATACACACCGTGTGAGAGAGAGAGAGAGTAACAATTATGATCATATATAGTTTGAATTTCCCACCACAGAAGAGAAAGAAATGTTGGCAGATCTGCTCTATACACGCACACAATAATTTAAGATTGGTAACCCTGATCATATATTTTAATATATACACTATATAACACATATTTGAATTTCCCTCCCCCCACCGCAGAAAATGTTGACAACCCTGCTCATATAAAATATCTATACACTATAATAATACTACAGAGGTTGGTACACCTGATCATATAGATTTAATATACATTATAACACACAACAAATTTGAACTCATGCAAAGGTTGGTACACCTGATCATATATTTTAGTATACACTATAATGCTTCGAGTTGGAACCACCCCCCCACCCACTGATATGAAATAAAAAAACAACCTCCCACCCAACACCACCCACTGATATGCAAATCAGCTTTCTTAAAAAAATAAAATTCACGGATGCTGGTGGTCCATTGAACATCATCCCACCAAATCAATTTAATTAAAAAAATAAAAAAAAATAAAATTAAAAAAATAAAAAAATTTATTCGCGGAAATTCGCGGTGCTGTGGTCCATCGGGATGCTGCGGGTCCAGCGGTGGCGGCGTCATCTCTGAGATCATGTTTTTTAGTGTTTTTTTAGTGTTTTTTAAGAAGGCGGCATTCCTTTGTGAGTTTGAATCCTCATTTTCCCTCTACTGGTATTAGGTATAGGTTTCTAGTATAATAGACTTTAAGTAAATTTTACAAAAAGTACGAACAAATTTTAAATTTTACAAGTTTTTTCGAAATCTTTAAAAAAAATTATAAATTCGAGAAAATTGAAAAAGCAGTATAATTTACAAGCATTCAGTTTTAAGACTTCCGTATCTCTTTTAATAACAATAAAAAAAATATATATCGAAGTGAAGTGATATGACGTATTCATTTCTTGAAATTCGTAGTCAAACAACAGGAAGCTCAGGCACTTTCCCCATGAAAACTTGAAAACAAATGGCACTTTCCCCATTGCTTAGGCGCTACCCTATAGATAGAAAACATATTCAGATTGTTCTTCCTAAGGACAGTGGATCTTACTATTTTAATTACAAAAAACTCATAGTATAGTTCTGATGGCCATAGCAAATGCAAACTGTGAGTTTATTTACTGCAGTGTAGGTACTAATGGCCGTGTTTCCGATGGCGGTGTGATAAATAACACCAGATTTTATGAGAAGCAAATCAACAATGAATTAAAAATTCCAGAACCTTCTCAATTTTCGAATTCGAGTTGGGTTCTTGAGTATGTGTTTGTGGGTGATGATGCTTTTGCAATGCGTCCCGATCTCATCAAACCTTACAATCGAGACTCGCTAAATAAGGATAGGAGGATTTTCAACTACCGCTTATCAAGAGCACGTCGTGTAGTTGAGAACACGTTTGGAATTTTAGCTTCTAGATTTCGCATTTTTCACACGCCTATTAATTTAATGGTCGAAAACTTAGAGACAGTGGTTTTGGCTTGTTGCGTTCTGCACAACTTCTTGCGCAGAAATTCACCCGATAATTATACCCCTCCATGAAGCCTTGACAGTGAGAATATTGTCGACAGCGTCGTACAGTTAGGTGAAAGATGTGACCCTGCAATGCTCCATAACCTACAGCCGGGTATAAGGGGTCAATTATTAGCCAGCGCCAAGACTGTAAGGGATAAGTTTAATCAGTATTTTAATCAAGAAGGAGCGGTACCTTGGCAGGATAACATGATTTCTTTACCACCACAGTCAACTGTCAATTAGTAGGAGTTTTCAAATATGAAGTAGCGTTAATACAAGAAGGTGATGATGTAATGCATTAATTGTTACACAATAACTTGACATATTATTGACATTCCTATGCATAGTCCGATGTTATTAATAAATTTATTATTATTATTATTATTAAATATAATTCCTTACTCATTTTGAAAAAGTTCGTTCACCTACCTCTCGTTCCATTACAACAGAAGCAGACTCGTCGTCATCGTCAATCGTTTCTCGAGGCGTTCTTGGTACGTCTTGATCGTTTAAAAAATGCAACAAATCGAAGTACCACAATGAAGGTTTGTATACCTCCTCCTCTCCAGTTCCAGAGGTTTCAGATTTTTTTACTTTAATAAGCTCCTTCTTGAAAACTGATCTCAAGGAATTTATTTTCTTCGTCACCGTCTCCTTGCTAGCCACAGCATCTACTTCTTTATATTTCTTGACCAGCTCTTCATACGCGAGATTTTTTTTATTACGATCACTATATTCCTTGTTTTTAATCTGCCATAAACAAGGAAAAGTCTTATATAGTTCAATGAACTCTGCGAGGAATTCTCGTGAGCATTGCCTTAAGTCCGATGACATGTCGGAAAGCCAAGAAGACAAGAAAAAAGAACCCGAACGAGGCTGATTTTGAAGCGAACTGAGAGAAAAACGGACCTGAAGTTGCAGATGTGTTACACGCTCCGTTTTGTCGTTTCAGTTCTCGGAAAATGATGCTCCTGCCGTCAGTTCTCCGATCTGACCTTGGATTTCATTCCGTTTCGACAAGACGTACGTTTTTCTGTTTACACGCTACCTTTTACTTGATACGATTTGTCCTATCAGACAAAACGTACGATAAGACGTAGCGTGTAAACCCGCCTTTATGGGGGTTGCACCAAACGTTACTACCCTCAGGCACACATTTCTTCATGTCTCTACACACCCTTCTCCCAACGGTCTCTGTAAATTGTTCAATACTTTTTTTTTAATCATCCATGTTTCTTTTTTTTTATCAGCAATATTTCATCACCGGCCTAATAAGTATTTTATAGATAACTTTTTTGTGCCTCTTGAAATGACGTCTGACGTTAGATGCCTTTCAGTGCACAATATGGTACATTTGCTAGATGTAACATTTTACTAATTTCTGGCGTGATGTCATTAAAGCAATTTAGTTGAGATAACAGGCATATAAAATTCATTTACCTGCTCGGACACACTCTGCAACTCCAACATCAGTACCACTGTCACAGCTGTGCTTGGTGTCACAAAACCTGGCCGTCGTAGAATTGGTTATTGTTTGTACAGAAAAATTACGTGCAACGACAGTGGCATTGAAAAGATGATAGAGGCACTGCAGACAACAGAGAACTGTTAATAAAAAACATAAGGCTGCTAAGAAATGAAGCGAAGGCAGTCGCTAAGACCAAAGCGGATCATCACGAGAGTTTTTAAGTGAGAAAGTGGCAACGAAGAAAGGGAAAAAGATCATGTATCGATTGGCACATGCACAGTGTAAGGCTGTCCAAGATATTGAGCACTACATGCTACATGTGTATAACAGATAAGTATGGAAAACGACTCCATGACAGTGGAAAGGCCCTGAAACTTTGGCAAAAACATTTCAATAAAATACCTAATTGACAATGAATTCTCCCAGCCACCGATACCAGATGGCACTTCTACAACAGGACCAGTTCCGTATATTACCAATGAGGAAGCCGAAAATCGGTAGCGTGCACGAAAAGTATTAAAGCACCAGCAGACGTACGGAAATTCAAAGAACAACATCCCGCTAAATCAATCACCTGGCTGACCGAACTGTTTAATGACGTCCATAAACGACTATGATGATCATAGTGCCCATCTTTAAAGACAACGGGGACCCTGCTGAGTGTGCCAATTATCGACCGCTCCGGTTCCTCTCTCATACCATGGAGATCTTCGAACGTGTCCTTGACTAGCGGCTGCGCACCATGGTCCCGCTCTCCACCAAGCAATGTGGATTCGTAAGGATATGTGGGAAAACTGACACAATATTTGCAGTCCGCCAGCTGATTGGAAAACATCGTGAGAAGAGAAAACCATTACACTTAGCTTTCCTTGACTTTGAGAGACTCTTTAGTCGTGTTCCTCATCCAGGGGTGTATTTGTGGGGGGGGGGGGTTACGAACCGGACCGGACCACTTCCAAAGGGTCGAAAAACTTGACGAGTTTTGTTATTCTCTTAATTTTTAGGCTGTTTTATTATTTGTTAGCTGTGTACGCTAATATAGTAGTAGGACTAACTCTTTTTTAAATATACAAACAGGTTTATTACACGTACATATTAATGTACACGTTTGAAATATGAAATACAGGAAAAACAATTCAGTCAATAAGTATCTTGTAAACAATGTTACAATAACGCGTATTTTTATTTTAATTTATGTACACTATTAATTTTTATTTTTAGAAATAAAAATATTTAATATTTTTGTTTTTATAAAACTGGAAGTTTAACTGTTAATTTACGTAAAATTATATAAGGTGCAATTGGCAATTGATTTTCTTGACAAATAACATAAATTACTTTATTTTCTTCCAAATTATTTTTGATGTAGTCCTATTTGTTTTTGTACCTTTCGTATATGTTTATTGTTTTTCACACGTTTTTGTGTAATTCCTGGCTTTTGTTCAATAAACTTATAACCAGGCTTCGGATAATTATGCACTTAAAAATGCCAAAATATGCATGCAAATATGCACTAAAAAGTGTCAAAATATGCACTAAAAATTTTGAAATATGCATTAAAAACAAACAAATATCTGTTATCAATTAGCGGTTTATTATAAGAAATGAATGTTACACTTTAAACATCGCCAAAATAAAAAAGAATTACATACCGTACCACAATAAAATGCTCCAGTTTGTCAATGAAATTCACAAGTCTTGATTACACTTAATCACTGCATGATGTAATAGGTTTTCAAACACAAACTTGCGCCTATTTTCACTTAAAATGACTTTGTACTCAGAAAACACTCTCTCCACATCACATGCCACAATTGGAGCATACTCCAACTTAACGAAATCAGAGACTTCTAGTATCGATGCACTGTCAATTTTGTCTTTGCCTTGGATAACACCAGAAATGCTTTTAAGTTTGAGGAGACCGGAGTTTTTTAGCACTACACTCTGCAATTTTTCCGAGAAAACTTGATTAGTTAGGTTCATTAGGGATCGTTCGACTTCTTCAACAGTTCCAATACTAATGTGAAGAGGCAGTCCTTTTTCTTGCAATTTCTTGATGGCTGAAGGTATGCAAAGCAAATTGGAACGAATGAATATAAGTTGCTCACGAACACCATCTTTGCTCAAGACTTCTTGAGCTTCTTTAATAGAAGCAGCTTCTTCAGAATCGAGGTCTTGAACTAGCTTTTTTACTACCTCAAAATAATCGGCATAATAAACAGCAGCTTCGAGCCACGTTCCCCATCTTGTATGAACTGGTGAAGGCGGGAGCGGCACATCATGAACTGCATCCAAAAAGAATTTCTTGCGACTTGGAGCCTTCAGGAACACTCTTTTCACTGTAGAGATCAACGCGTTTACTTCAGGAAAGGAAGCCCGGACTGTTTCAGCGACTCGATGAAGTCCATGTGCTACACATGTGACGTGTATCATCTTGGGATATAATATCCCAAGACCTCCCATGACTTTACACATGTAAGGTGCAGCATCAGTGCAGGCCACAAGAACATGATCGTAAAGAATGCCTGATGGCCACAAACAAGAAAGAGCATCATTGAAAAATGCAGCAACTGTTGAGTGATTCACCTTAGGTAACACAGCCATATTTAGTAGATATGATTTCTCTCTCTCTTCTTCCTCTCCTAAAATTCCAAACACGAAGTTAGCTACATATCTTTGATCCACGTCCGTTGTTTCGTCTAGTGAGACCCAAATATATTTTCCATCAGCTTTTTCCCTTAGTTTACCTAACATTACTTTATAAAGCTCAGGAACGTAATTCTTCCTAATTGTTGATTCATCTGGGACTGGTTGTTTCGTATACTCCTGCAGAAACTGAACTAAGTTCTTATTGTTTAGCTTAGCCAATGGGATGTTTGCCGAGACAAACGCTTTACACAGATATTCATTGAATTTACTTCGTGTTGGTCCAGGTTTAACTAAAGCAGTGATTACAAGAGGCCTGTGTTTTTGTTTCAAGTTTACCTCTTTCAATTTACTGTGTTTCGTTGTTCGAAGATGTTGTTGAATTTGATACTTTTTAGTTGCGGTTACGACTGTGCTACAGTATTTGCAAAACAACACACTTCCGTCAGTTGAAAAGTTTTGAAACTCGCGTACATACGCTTTCAATACTTCACGAACAGTTCTCTTCTCCTTAGGCATTATAAATTAAGTAGCAAGAATACAGCTATTTAACGTACTGCATTGCAGGTAGACAAAGCCATGGCCGAATGTAGGGCTGGTGTTGCTAAATTTAAACACGCTGCCGACCTGTCAAACAGCCTACCTGAGGATAACCAGCACAGCTTAACACTTCAGTTATCTCAAATATATGTCAAATTTTCCAATAGTGTCCTGCAGAAGCTGATGTCTACACTCAAGACGAAAAATACTTTTGAAATATGCCCTAACAGGAGGAAAACCCAAAATATGCACTGTTAAGATAAAACTGCTCCAAATATGCAATTGCATATGCAATATGCAAATGCATAATTATCCGAAGCCTGCTTATAACTAATATATTTTGTGTTTCATTTGTACTCACTGATACGTTTTTATGAAGTGATTTTTATTAAGGGGGAGGGTATAGGGGCGTCAACTCAGTTCTGCTCACTGGCGCGCCTCTGACGTATGTGTGTGTGTGGTGTAGTATTTATTATAAAATTAGTTTACGTGTCATGTCTACTAAGGTGATTCATGACGCAACATCTTTGGCCGCTATTGGTTTATAGTGTGCAAGTAAATGTTAGTTTCTCCAGCACGAAATATACATGTACTCAGGTTTGCATTCTCCACATCCACAGCGCAGTGAACAGTTACGCTGACACACGGTTAGATACACAGACCACCAAGCGTAGATTACCACGCGGTCAGCACAATCATACGGTGCTGGATGCGATAGAACACGTGTGTTTAATCACTACTTTTCTCACGGCCAGATAGATAACGTTGTTACGTCTCAACGACACCTGCCAGTGTACAAATTGTATACGAATTGTCCGCGGGATCGGTCCTCCTGCAGTACAACAGTTCAGTTTGTCGCCGTCGGGACAAAATTATTTTAACGAATAATTTATTTTCCCTACATAGACACACTTTATACAAAACTTAAATTTTTCTAGTAATCAGAGTTAAGCATTCGAATATTGTACTACTTGAATTTTGATAGTTTAAGGCGTTTTTGAACACTACGGAGGTAGTAGTGTTCTACAGTTCATAAACCGTGTAAAGCAATCTTATAGTTGTTGATAGTGAGAGTAATTTGATCAAACATATTCACTACATTTGGGCGACTCGAAATAATTGTATTTAAGAGAGAACTGTTACATTTAGACTCATGCGTTAGTTTTTCGTCATATTTTGAAAAAGGATCAGTTGCGACATAACGGTCAAGAAAAGGGTAATTATCGACTTTCTGGGCCGCGCTGGTTAAGGAGTAACATATTTGTTTTTCTATTCTTCTATGTTATATAAACACGCGAAAAATAATTTTAACGGCGGTCGAACCTATTTACGGAGAAAAAAAATAAAATCATTACTCCCATAAGAACGCATGCAAAGGTGAATGAGCGCCATATTAACTGAGTAGTTAGTGGGATCACCACTACATTTTGCCTTAATGTAATTCAATTGCCTACAACGCAAAGCATTACATTTCGGACTCGTGGGTGGCCGGCTCATCAGTTTCCTACAGTATCCACCGCTGAGAGCGATTTTGGGTAGTATCACCGCACATGCTTTAGTCTCCGGCGCCTCCGAGGTTACTAATAATAAACTCGCGGTGGGCTCAACGCAAAGCTTTAAACCGCCGTTTGGGCTCAACGCAATTTTGAACATGTAAGAATTATGTAAATTTTGTTTTGAAAACGCATCAACATGATTTCCAGTCAAATTCGGCTCACCGTCTACTACACAGTCAATATGGCGCTCATTCACCATTGCATGCGTTCTTATGGGAGTAAAAATTTATTTATTTTTTCTCCGTAAATAGGTTCGACCGCCGTTTAAAATTATTTTTCGCGTGTTTATATAACATAGAAGAATAGAAAAACAAATATGTCACTGCTTAACCAGCGCGGCCCAGAAAGTCGATAATTACCAAGAAAAGTGTTTTCGGCCCAGTGAAGATAAGCGATGCTGCAGCATAAGAAGATAGATACATGGACAGACTACAAGAATAGTAGAATGCACAGCCGCAATGCTGAAGACCGAAAGAATAAGACAAGCCTAACGTCAGAAGGAGATGCTGTACAAGGGACAGACTGAAGAAGGTTTGTAAGAACAAGGAAGAGGAATAAAAACGAAGCGATACGGAATATTTTTAGTGCAGTATGTGTTCAGTACGGAGTATATGTGTTGTGATAATATTAAATGTGTGTGAATTGGTGAAAAAAAAAGAAAGCGTAGCGAAGTGATAGTTTGAGAGAGAGAGAGAGAGAGAGAGAGAGAGTGTACACAAAGGGATTCACGTAGCTGAATAACAAAAGCGGATGTTGGATTACCGGATGTTACGAGGTGAGTTTTATTGTTACTTTATAGACGTAGTGGATTCTTTAGCGTGCCTAGCAGTTTTTTACTTAAATATCAGCAAAACGAGTTTAAAAAAAGTAACTTAATTCCCACGAACATACTTTGAAATAAAAACACTGTTAAATAGGAATGACTCAGATAAGGTGTGTTAACTCCATTACATGACATCTACTTAATATTCCTACATAAAACAAACACTTTGAAAAATGTACAGTGGATTACGCTTTATCGGGACACGTCGGGACTTATAATCAAGATGGTCCAATTAAGCGGCTGGCTCTATTATCCGGAACTTCTAAAAAGCCTTATATCCGCAAATGAGCCTGTTAAATCGAAATTTCGTAATAACGGAAAATCAAACATAACTCTTAACTATAAGAAACACCGCAATTATATGATTTGTTACTAACAAAGTGCTTTTAAGGAAATACGTAATAAATATAATATAATAATACTATAAATACAGCACAATGAAATAGTATGAGTAAGCCTATTTTTAAAAATCCTGGAGGCCCTAATGGTGCCTGTAGTTGGGTTATGGTATGTCGCCAAGGACAAACACAGAAAGTCCGAAACCGAGCACATGTCCGGTTATTATTAACAGTGCACTGTATTGTTATGGTCTGTGGCCCTCACTAGTCTACGGTATCGTGTAAATTACGACCTTAAAAAAAAAAATATCGGTATGGAGAACCATACATGACTTCCATATTCTAAGATTTATATTTAAAATCATTTTCACCCAAACAGCCAGGCTGTGTCTTACCTGCCTTTTTATTGCTGTATTAAATGAAAAATATTATATTACATTAAAATGAAAAAATTATAATTTTACTGCCTGGCAACAAAATTATTTTATTTTTAACAATTACCATTGTTTCAAAAAGTTTAAATAAATTTTCAAGTACTTTACTCTTGTTAAAACGTAAAAGGTTGCAGGTAAACTACCCCTTCCCCTTAACCGATCTTCACCAAAATCGAAAGTCATTGAGACCTCTACAATTCAGGGATGTATGAAAAAATTATTTGATTCTGTTTGAATTTGCGGTTGTTACCGTTCGTCATAGAAAATACGCTTGATAAAAAAACGTTGCAGGTAAACTACCCCTTTCCCTTAACCGATCTTCACCAAAAACAATAGGTCTTGAGTACTCTACAAATCAGGGCTGTATGCAAAACATTATTTGATTCTGTTTGAATTTGCGGCTGTTATCGTTTGCCATAGGAAATACCCTTGATAAAAAAACGCTGCAGGTAAACTACCCCTTTCCCTTAACCGATCTTCACCAAAAACAATAGGTCTTGAGAACTCTGCAATTTAGGGCTGTATACAAATAATCTTTTGATTCTGTTTGAATTTGCGGCTGTTATCGTTTGCCATAGGAAATACCCTTGTTAAAACATAAAACGTTACAGGTAAACTACCCCTTTCCCTTAACCGATCTTCACCAAAAACCATAGGTCTTGAGAACTCTACAATTCAGGGCTGTATACGAAATATTATTTGATTCTGTTTGAATTTGCGGCTGTTATCGTTTGCAAAAAAAAAAAATTTCCCTTGATAAAAAAAAACCGTTGCAGGTAAACTACCCCTTTCCCTCAACCGATCTTCACCAAAAACAATAGGTCGTGAGTACTCTACAAATCAGGGCTGTATGCAAAAAATTATTTGATTCTGTTTGAATTTGCGGCAGTTATCGTTTGCCATAGAAAAAAAATCTACAGACACACACACACACACACACACACACACAGACAGACACACACACAGACACTTTTCGGAAAACGACTTTTTTTCATGTTTTGAGTGTAGTAGAATCAGAATCTGCAATAATCTCGAACACGATTTTTTTTGCCATCACCATACTTCCATTCCTTAAGGAATATGGAAGTAATATCGGTATGGAGAACCATACATGACTTCCATATTCTAAGATTTATATTTAAAATCATTTTCACCCAAACAGCCAGGCTGTGTCTTACCTGCCTTTTTATTGCTGTATTAAATGAAAAATATTATATTACATTAAAATGAAAAAATTATAATTTTATTGCCTGGCAACAAAATTATTTTATTTTTAACAATTACCATTGTTTCAAAAAGTTTAAATAAATTTTCAAGTACTTTACTCTTGTTAAAACGTAAAAGGTTGCAGGTAAACTACCCCTTCCCCTTAACCGATCTTCACCAAAATCGAAAGTCATTGAGACCTCTACAATTCAGGGACGTATGCAAAAAATTATTTGATTCTGTTTCAATTTGCGGCTGTTATCGTTTGCCATAGAAAATACGCTTGATAAAAAAACGTTGCAGGTAAACTACCCCTTCCCCTTAACCGATCTTCACCAAAAACAATAGGTCGCGAGTACTCTGCAAATCAGGGCTGTATGCAAAAAATTATTTGATTCTGTTTGAATTTACGGCAGTTATCGTTTGCCATAGAAAAAAAATCGACAGATAGACAGACAGACAGACACACAGACAGACACACAGACAGACACACAGACACTTTTCGGAAAACGACTTTTTTTCATGTTTTGAGTGTAGTAGAATCAGAATCTGCAATAATCTCGAACACGATTTTTTTTGCCATCACCATACTTCCATTCCTTAAGGAATATGGAAGTAAAAAAAAAATGGTTATTACTTCTATTTAAGAAGAGAAAATCTGAGCCATTACTGGATCGAATAACCGGCGGTCCGGACCTATTAAGCGAGAAAATTTCTATGTGGAACCCTGTTCTTTCTGTATTTTGAATATTGGCCCAATAAAGTGGGTGGCCCTAATAACCGGAATTCACTGTATTTCTTTAATTTTAATTGCCTTGTAATTTTCATCACAACTCTGGACAATTCCAATTCGATAGCTAGCTTCTGTTCATGTTCGTGTATCTTTTTTTTATCAAAGTAGGCAAACAGTTCTTTACGCATACGAAGTATAAGTCTTGTCAATAAAATATAAAACACTTATTGTCTTAAGCGATTCACCCGTTTATCGGTGTACCCACTAAAAACTTCGTCCTCAAACGCACACCTTGTTTATGTTAACACCGTGGGACTACCGCTGGATATTACTTTACTGCGATAGGTCATAGGTCATAGCCAAAGCTCTTTCATTGATATCACGGTTCTTCAGGATGACATGCACGCATCTTACTGTAATGGCAGTGGCATTACTAGGCATGGGCGTCACCAGTGCCCCAATTATGGGGGGGGGGACGGATCATTATGATAATATTGAATATTTAGTGTATGGTCAAATTTTTAAAAGCTAGAGTCATTCTTTTCTATTTTTATAAGTTTTAATCTTTTAATATAAATAATATAATTAATATAATATTGTAGACATATATAAAATATTTTTATATTGTCAGGTAATTTAAAGGCTGTATTAATTCACCAGATTAAGGTTAAGTGCAGAAATTAAGATAACTCAAATAGGTAAATCCAGTTTTTTTATTTACAGTAAGCATTAAACATTACATTAGTAACTTTTCTGTAAACTAAAATAAAACCATTAAACAACTCAAAACATCTTAGCATCGATTAAATTCATTAGATCATTTTTAGTATCAAAAGTTGTGAACACAAATTTTTCCTAGCATCAACATTAGAAATAAATACTTTGGCTATCTTCTTATTGTCGATGTCGTCCGATATCTTTTACGGACATAGGATTGGGCTACATGGTTGAGCCTTGTCTGGGTCATAGTTGACCTAAGATAAGTTTTTAATTTTCGAAGAGCACTGAAGTTTCTGCCTCACAACTAGGTTCTAGACACACAAGAAGAAGACGAACCAAACTTTCCATATTTCTGAAAAGATCTCTGACTTTTTTAGTCATCGAGATCAAGGTTATCTTCGCCTTTTGAGTATATATACCTTTTAGAAAAACTAACTCCCATGTCTTTGACATGTCAGTTTATTTCAGCAGATCTGTAGAGAAATTTGAATAAGAATAGAGAAATTTGGTAGAGAAGTTCAAGTAGGCACTTCTTTTGGCAGCACAATTTTTTCTGTAATAAAATCAGTAGATCATCTTCTGATTTGTACAAATGAAAATATTTATTTTCTTTTTTTTACAACTTCGCTGTAAAAGATTTTTGGAGAATTTAGAGTTGAATTAATCGCCATGAATAAAAGTTTACCATGTGATAAAACAGTTTTCTGTGAAATATTATATACTGTATGAAATGATAAAATTTATTTTCACTTTTTCAGAAACAAAATTTTGTTGGGAGCGTGATATTTTTTACACGTATTATTTATTTATTTTTTAAATTTCGATTCAATTTCACTATCCAAGACTAATGATCTACTTTGTGTGTGTGTGTGTGTGTGTGAGAGAGAGAGAGAGAGAGAGAGAGAGAGAGAGAGAGAGTATGTAAACATCTAATATTTCAACATTTTATGTTTTTTTTTGTCCCTTCAACAAAAGTTTTTGTTACAGCTATGTCACCAACACGTCTCACCACAGTAACGCCAAAGTGTGTGTGTGCGCGTGCGAGCGCGCGGGTTACAAAGACAGCCATTTCTGAAAAACTGGTGTTCAACCATATTCGGACTAAGACGTGCAAAAAGTCGCTACTACAAGTGTAATGTAATGATAGACGGGGGTACTTGGAACATGAAGAACATGGCGTTGGATTCAGAACATACTTTTCCTTATATTTAAACAAAATATTTACACAGACATTTATAAAGAAAACAAAACACTGTAATAAATTGTCAGACTTAACTGTCACACTAAACTGACAGATAAACTTAAATTTTCAGACTAAATTACTTAAATACTTATTTAAATAACTTAAATACTTAAATTGTGAATTACCCGGATGGTTACTTATCAGCGTTTTGTTAACAAGTAGGGTATATCGTGGGGTTATTGGTAAATCTATTGAAGTCACTCATGTGAATTTACGAAAAACTGATATTAAAGGTTTTCAAGTGCAATGATAAGTCATAAAACTGATTTTCAAGGTTAATGATTATTATTGATTGAGTTTGTTTTAATTGGTTACATAGCTGTTAAAAAGTAAAAATAAAAAGAGAAATGCATTAAAAATGTCGTTTTTGATACATCTTCAAACATCATTAAAACTTGCACTTGGGTAGTTTTACCACTAACCCCTGGATATGTAATTATTGGATAGGGGGGAGTGAGTGAGTGAGTGAGTGAGTGAGTGAGTGAGTGAGTGAGTGAGTGAGTGTGTGTGTGTGTGTGTGTGTGTGTGTGTGTGTGAGAGAGAGAGAGAGAGAAGAGAGAGAGAGAGAGAGAGAGAGAGAGAGAGAGAGAGAGAGAGAGAGAGAGAGAGAGAGAGAGAGAGATCCATAGATTGGTAGACATACCGAGAGACACGGTAAAAT
Source organism: Magicicada septendecula (assembly GCA_034769895.1). Lineage (NCBI taxonomy): Eukaryota > Metazoa > Arthropoda > Insecta > Hemiptera > Cicadidae > Magicicada > Magicicada septendecula. The sequence goes on from CM068368.1 coordinate 24,415,664, forward strand.
AGGTTTGCAGTAGTATTTTTTTTATAGTACCAATTGACTCACACTTTATCGTTACATTACTGTGTCTACGCGCTAAAGAGATTTTAAGTTAAATAGATATTATATTTATATACTTAGGTCGCACCTGTAAACAAGTAGCCTACTGGTTTATAAACGCGATGAGTAGTACTGTGAGAAAGTATTGGTTCGTTACTTTCTACAGTTTCGAAACTAAAAGAATGCAATGATACTTAATGGATGTAATGAATAAGTGAGTATAGCGCCTGATTCTTAATATGAAGGTCCCTCGTTCTAGTCTCGGTCAGTACCAAAGAATCGAGGTGCAATTTTTATTCTTACGCTAGTGAGTGTCTGGGATAAAACATCTTGGGGCTAGGGTTGCCATCAAAAATCAGAAAAGCCGAACACAGCTGTTAATTTAGCCGAACATTTTGCCCGAAAAGCCGGACAGCAGTTTTTTACATGAAAAAGCAGCATTTATTATGCTCGTTTGATATTAGGTGGTTGGGTATATATAGACCTAGTACATATTAAAAAATAAGACATCAGCTTCTTTCATACATACAAGATAGGTTTATTAGGGCTGCCTCTTTGATTGGCGATACCAGTTCGCATAAATGAGAGCATACTACACATATTAACAGTAATATCATAAAAGTCCTAAAATACTGAAAGGTAAGGAAATAAAAATCTAGTACGTACATTTCTTTCAGATCAGTACCTTTTTCAGGCATAAAAAATGTGCTATACTTTTATCGTAATATTAGTGCAAATTTTTCAGACAAAAAACCTAACAAAATCCGGACAGGCCAGACATTTATAGATGAAACAAAGTGCTGTAGTAAATTGTTAACTTAATTACTGACTAAATTACTTAACTAACTAAATTAGTGTTATTAGTTATTAAAATAACTTTAATAATTAAATTACTTAATTACTGACTAAATTTAATAATAAATGCTAATTTTTACCCGGACTAACTGTAAAAAGCCAAACATGCCCGGCTAAATCCGGATGTCTGGCCCTACTTGGGCGTTAAAGAGTGGCTGAAGAGTAGTGCTAACCTTCTTTGTTCCTTCCTTGTTCGGTAACCTTCCTTGTTTACCGAACGTCATCTCCTAAGCTATTTCGGTGGTACAACAAGAATCCGTTATTTATTATTAATTCATGTGAAATTTTTATCCATAAAAAATTTATAACCTGGTTTAAGGATGATGTAATAAGCAGTGGCGTAGCTAGCCCTGAGTGGGCCCTGTATCAAAATTTCTTGGGGGGCCCTTTTTTGGAAAATAAACAAAAACACTCGCATAAACAAAATATATTTGAAAGTGTCAAAAACAACAATATATCAAAAAAATAAAAAAAAAAGTTTATAACACAAAAAAAATTCTAGTAGATAAATAGGTACTTTTCTTGCCTTTTTTTCGGCGAACGTGTTTATTATAACATCCACAGCTGAAGACGATTTTAGTTTCTCAAGTTCTTCTTTTTCTATGGACAGTATTGATAAGTCCGATAGCCGTTCTTGTCCCATAGAAGTTCTAAGACAATTTTTAATAAGTTTTAGTTTAGAAAAGCTTCTTTCAGCTGTTGCGGTTGTAACCGGAAGGGTAAAAAATAGTAAGCATGCTGTTATAACCTCTGGAAAACTGGAGGCGAGGCTATTGAAATTTATTAACAATAATTCTGCGAGTTCCTTAATGGTATGAATTGTCTGAATTTCAGATTTCAAACAGCTTTTCAAAGCAATTAATTGATCATAGAGATCAACTTTCATGTCGTTATCGTATTTACTAGCCCCTGTAGCTCGGGGGCCCTGTATCATTGATACACCTGGTACAGCGGTAGCTACGCCCCTGGTAATAAGCGAAAGCGCGTGTCGGCAGCCATTCCTAATAGTAGGTTGCAAATTTTTATCTCGGTTTATCTATAGTGAAGTAAATAAATTAAGACTTCTTTTTTCTTTACTATGTTGTTTTACTAACACTGTGATTTTACCAAACAATTAAAAGAGTAAATAAGACATTAGTATAAAATTAGTGTTAACGAGCAACAAAAGTTGTAAGTAAGAGAGGAAAGGCCTGAGGAGGGTGAGGACGAAGAGATACGTGAAAAGGGGGGGGCGAACGGGACCGGACCCCCTAGAGAGGCGAAAAAGTAAAGGAATTTTGTTAATCTCTTACTTTTTAGGCAGTATTTTTATTTTTTCAATACGCTAATATATTGATAACTTTTTTTAAATATAAAAAAGGTTTATGTTTCTATATCGGGTGTTTTCTATTGTATTATTACAGTTTACTTTAATGGGATCTATTTCAGGATATTATCACACTTTTTCAGCCACTTTCAAGATAGTGACATTGATTAGTTTTAACATGTTTTTTTATTTTGTATGAAGCCGACTCGACCGGACCCCCAAGGCAAAATTCTGGATACACTGCTGACGTGATGGCATATAGTCAAGTAAAAAATGCAGTCAAGACGGGAAGAAAAATATAAAATATTTGGTTGCTGAATCAAGCAGACGGAGTTAAGTAAACAGAGCAACATACAGATAAATAAACAGCGCGCTCGAAAGAGAGTGAGTTATTGAAAGACAGTGGGAAAGGGGGGAGAGATAGAGAGAGAGAGAGAGGGGGAGAGAGAGAGAGAGAGAGAGAGAGAGAGAGAGAGAGAGAGAGAGAGAGAGAGAGAGAGAGAGAGAATCTACTTTAGGTAGATTCTTCTTTCGCATACACACGTGGTAGTAATATTATTGGATAGGATATTTCAGTAAAAACTGTACACTACAAATTGTACACCATTGCTTTTCACGTATTGTGAAGTAATGTTTGCTTAGGCACTATACAAAAAGCGTTTGTCGGAGATGTTAAATTTTATGAAGATTCGCTTCTTATGTCTATATCACGAAATCAAATGAATTTTAATTTTGGGTCTTTTAAATTATTTAATCTCCGCGTTTTATTCATCTTTCATTAAACTTTTGTCTAAAGCTTGCTCGGGCGGAGTCAATATTTTCAAAACTATTTCTAAAAACCGGGCTGTGTGTCCGTTGGTGCGAATCCTTCCGTATAACGTTCCTTCCTATCACTAAAAATATTTTTTATTTTTTTGCAGATGAAATGTATTGGTGTCTTATACAGGAAGCGAACGCATTTGTAAAGCGGATGCTTTTTACTGTTGACGACCACATTAATTTATTTAGTGATAATGAATCTGATATGTTTACTGACTGTTATTGTTGGAACAGCCAAATTCGCACAAATAGGCTATGAGTTGAGCGCCTCCCAGCATCAAATTCTCGTTTCTCACTTTAGCTTTTGATTATAAGCTTTGTACTCGACACAGGGCATTCGAAATTCACAGAATGATTGACGTTTCACGCACAAAATGTATACCACCATAAACTTCCCAATAATCCGACGTAATCTTCGGACTAGGTTACAGTTTTTTACTAGGCCTATATTTGTATTTCCCGTTCAATCGGGAATATAACGGTGTTTTGGATTTATCCCTCTAAAAACCTGTAGTTGAGGGAACAATCTCCCGACATGATTTATACCGTGAAAAAAATGGATTCGTCTATGCCAACAGTTGATTTATTATCACCAATATAGAATCAATCAGTAAGACACCAGCGAATTCACATTTCTCTAATCAGTACGTATTTACTAATTTATCACATACGACTTCTGAGAAGTTATAATGACCAAAAAATTCCGCTTTACAAATGAGTCTGCTTTGTGGATAAGGTCTGTTTATTGTACGAACAGGACAATAAGTACTTGCGTTTATCGTATAATTTGTAGCAGTCTAATGTGGGATAAGGTTTGGATATTTTTTTTTCTGCGACGGTTGGAGTTAATCAACGACAATAAATATTTAGTTTTGAAACTCCAAATGTAAATGGATACAGTAAGTACTATGGCGTGTGCTACGAATTCATTTATTATAGGCCTACAGATGATAGTATGTTATAGAAGACATACATTATTTTGTTTATACATTTTTAAATAAAGTCACACAAATTACTTGTTATTTTGGCTATACAGTACTGACACGATTATGTTTAGACTGTACTGTTAGTAGTCATAATTTGCTGAAGACCTGCTGTGCGTAGGGAGTGTGTGCGTTTACATTATGTAACAACTGCTGTTGATAGAATGGTGAGTGTATAGGTGCGTGCGTGAGTGGGCTGGTCTGGGGCGAAGTGGCATTCTGGCGAGGGGGCGGGGGGACTATTTTTTGTGTCGTAGTAATTAGTACGACAAGGAGCATTTACAAACTTTCATACATACAGTTATCAAGTAATTCCTTCTGCTTCCGCTGCTATGAGTGCGCTAGTATCGACAATGGAATTTTGAATTTAGCGTGCAGACCCTTAATAATGGGGCGTAATTTTATTGTGTTATTACAGTTTACTTTAATGGGACTGATTTCAGGATGTATCACACGTGGTTTTTTAGCCACTTTAAAGGTAGTAATGTTGATTAGTCTTAACTTGTTTTTTATTCTTTTGTATGAAGCCGACTCGACCGGATTGCGGACCCCCACCCCACCCCAAGGCCAAATTCTAGATACGCCACTGCTCAGTTCTACTTCAAGTGCTGGAATGTTATAATTTGTCATTAACGTTAACTTAATGATATTCCTGACGTAGCCAGTACAGTTAGATGTTTAGAAAAATAAATATATTTAAAATGCGACAGATGACGAGATCGCCATAATTCCATGACGTAATGTCTGTCTGAAAAATCCGACAGATGGCGGCCGTATAACTGAAAATATGCCTTACGGAAATTTTATTGCGCAACTGTACTTGGTTAGAAAAGTCGAGCTTATTATATGATACTCTTATAGTTTTGATGTTCGCTTGGGTAAAAGAGCAAGTATCCACAAAGTTTTGCGCTGACGATTTCGATAAGTGTTACAGAGTGGAAGAATTATGTGCGCAAAGTTTGCACCAGCTTTGTGGAAGAGAGAGGGAGAGGGTGAGACAACAGACTAAATATATAGACGAAAACTGTCTAAAGAAATGTAGATAACTCAAAGTTGGCCGATACTCTGTCATACGAGTGATAGAGTCGATAAAAAAAATTATTTTCATAATATATTATAAATTTCTAAAATTTGTTCTCCTTATTCTTCTTCAGGCCTTGGCCCTTACGGTACTCTTTGATCCGACCACCTTTTCTTCTGCCTTCCGATGTTGTGCTTTCGCATGGGAAGATAATCAGTTGCTTAAGTAGTCTGTCCTGATACATCCTGTGCACATGATCCGTCCAAGCCTGTCTTTCAAGATATAAATCCTGAGGCCGTCATTGCTCAGCCGGTGTCTCCGGGATATTCCGAATACAGGTCTCAATAACCTCATCGCACTAGTGCGGGTCCTTACGCACAGTGTCCATCTGTCGGCATGGCACTGCCACCACTTTACAAAATTTTAACAGAGTGTCTCATCTGATCTTCCTCTTTAATAGTCTTCTTATAAATCCACAAATATGGTTAAACTTTTTGTCTATTTTTCATCGACATTTACTTCTCCTACATAAGACAAACCATATCCAAGGAATGTAAATGAAAGCAGCTGCTCAATGAGTCGATCATTCACTACCAGCTTACATCTGACAGAAAAGCAACTTCGAAAAGCCATGTATATTTGCTCTTGATACCAAGACCGTACGTGTAAATTATCTTCTGCAATTCATAAAGAGATCACTGCAGGCAGCGTTGTCTGTTATGATAACCTGATCATCCCCGCAAACAGGATTTTAACAAAATTATTGTAAATATAAGTAGGTATTTACTTATATACCACTACCGACTCGGAACACAAAGCTTAAAAGAGAAAGCCACAACACAGAACTTGGGTTCCGAGTCGGTAGTGATATACTTATATTTAGGTAATCAACAGACCCGTCATGGACAACGAAATCCAAGAAAATTATTGTAGTTTCTAAAACTAAACTAAAAAATAGACTTACCAGCCGAATGACTGATAATGACCACAACTCTCTCTCACACACACACACACACACACACACACACACACACACACACACACACACACACACACACACACACACACACACACACACACACACACACACACACACACAATCGGACGCACAATATGCACTTATACACAAGCACTACACAAAGGTCAACTGAACAATGCGTCAGGAGCTGTGTCAAGAACCAGCTCTAGTCTTTTGAATATCTCTCTCTCTCTCTCTCTCTCTCTCTCTATCTCTCTCTCTGTTAACGGGTAATACAGTTTTTTAACACCCGTTTTTCTTAACGGCTGTTTACCAACACCTGTTTGGACTCGGTTAGTAAACGCTCGTCAGGGCCGCAGCTACAGTTCTTGCCGCCCGTCTGAATATACTTTTCATATTTTAACATTATACATACTATTTAACATTATTTCAATTCAATGCTGATACAGACATAAATAGTAAAATTGACAAAAAATAAAAATATAATTTTCAAAAACTTATTTGGACGAGTACTTACATGTCATAAGTGTAAGATGTGGTCACAGAAGTGTTGAATACATTTTCAAAAATATAATAGTTTATTTGTTCGGTCGTCTATTCAGAGTTTTTATAACACTATAGTTTATTAAAAGACCGCTTTACACGCATAGGTTTCAGAAAATGTTTTAATAACATTGCTCAAATTGATTGCCTCACACATTCCATGTTCTATGGATGATAACTTTAACTTTCTTGACTGATGAAAGACCGTAAATAGTTTTTTATAATTTATAGTTTAGAAAACGAACATTCGCCTGTTGCTACTGTAACCGGGAATGTGAGAAATATTCGACAAACAATGGTTAGATTTGGAAAAAATGAAGATAAATTATTTTTTTAAATATACTCAAGTATCCTGTTTTGTTAGTTTTATTGGCAGCCATCTTAACACCAACTTTGCCACTACTTATTGCCACACTGCTAAGTACTTCGTTCTTGACGAGGGCTTTCGGTGTCCCCACCATCTTCAGGTCTTAAACGCAGTGTGGGGTTGTTTAAGACCTGAAGATGGTGGAGACACCGAAAGGCCTCGTCAATAACGAAGTACAGTACTTAGCAGTGTGCCAATAAGTAGTGACAAAGTTGGTATACTCAATATGTCACTTGCACCCTTCTCTGAAGTTAAATGGGATTGAATTGCTTTTATCACTTGAAATAAGTCATTGGCGTTAATGTCATATACCTAGACCTAGTCAGTATTAATTTTTTAAACATTATTTTGCAATATCTGCTGATGAATTTGGCAGTCTACGGGCGCCCGTGTGCAGTGCACATATGGTAGCGGCGCGGGTCTGACGCTCGTTAACGCGATTATGCTCCATGATAATTGTCGATTTTGCTTCAGATTGGCGAAAAAATTAAATCTGTAAACAATATGTGGGATCCTGCCCTTGTTTTGTAGACTTCAATTTACATTTGTTAAGAGTGTCTTTTATTATTATGTTTGCTTTCTTTGTTGTGCTTCATGTATGAAGTTCTGTTTTGTGGCTTTTTCTCTCTTCGGTTTGTTACCCATATCTTTTGTAGGTTTATTTGGTGTTCTCTTTTTTGTAGTTGCGTTTGTTATATAAGTTATATAACAAGTCACATTAAAATAAAAATTATTTATTACATGGCGTCATTTGTTTTTGCATGTTGTTTTTGTTTTTCAATTAGAATGGTTGAGACTTACCACTAATATACACAAACTGATTAAAAACCGGGCTGTTAGGGTGTGGTCGGTTGCTATGTAACAGCGACGTCGTCGCTAACGTTTTGAATTCCACCCTTCATCTTCTTCAGGCCACAAAAAGCGATAGAGTGTTGTGAATCAGTTACGGCGGATCTTGGCCGAACAATACCTGACAACTTTTGCAAAAGGTGGCCGGTAACACGAGGTGATCAGCTCATCACCTCGGCCAGCGGTGCCCACAGGGGGGGGGGATCATAGCGCAAGTTGCGCATTGAGAATTTTGGGGGGGGGGGATTTTTTGGGGGGGATTTTTTCAAGAATAACATTTTAAATCCAACATTGATGGAAATTTTTACCGTGTTTGTGCAACAAACTAAGCTATTAGTAAAAAAAAAAAACTAAAGCAATTAATTGCATATCTTTATGATTGTTTTAACGAACTGGCGGCATAAATGTCTCTACCAGTACAACTAGTAGTAAATTTTGTTTTGGAATTTGGAAAACTGACTCTGGCAGCCTGCAGCAACATCCTGTCAATCAGTCAGAGGGCCGTGAATAATAAATCGTGAATGTAAAAATGTGTGCGTGTGCTAAGCTTGTTGACCGAAGGGCAGTGGAGTAAAGGGGGCGGGTCCTCAGTTTTATCACTGGTTTGACCAGCCGCGCGCGCCGGCAGTTGAGTTTTATTCTGTAGTTCGGTGCTTTGTTTGTGTGAGTTGGGATTGGAATGTAATCTCGTGTTTCGTGATAGTTGTCAAAATGCCGAAAAAACTTAAACAATCGTTTAAGTATAAGTGTATGGAGGTTATGTGTAACACAACTCATCGAAAAGACAAGCGGTTAGAACAGCGACGTAGCCAGGATTTTATTTGGGGGGGGGGGGGGGCTGAAAATCGGTGAGAGCACGACACTAATCCAAAGCTGTGCATGCAGTGGAAAAGCGGGGGGGGGGGGAGGGGGACGAAATATTAAAGTTCCAGTTTGCTTTGAATTTTTTTTATTTATTGGTGACATATTAAAAATTGAAGAAAGTTGTTTACAAATACTCACTTACAAAAGTTTAAACCTTCTTGCCCTTCCTGACGAGGCAAACATGTTGACGATGTCTTCGTTGGACATCCCTATGACGATGTCCCGGTGCACCGGCATCAAGGCTAGTCCAGTAAGCCTGGTTTCGCCCATTGTGTTTCTCAGATAGTTTTTTAGGAGTTTCACCTTAGAAAAACTCCTTTCGACAGAGGCTGTCGACACAGGTATGACCGCAAAGATGGTGAAGAGAGTGTACATGTTCGGGAAAAGTTCTTTATCACACTGTGCCAAGGCGTCGATAGCTGTTTTAGGTTTTCCTGTATCGTTTTTCCACCTCTCCCTCCACAAACTCCATTCCCCTGAATGAGCTTCGGTAAAGCCACTGTGTAGATCGTCCTTGTAGAATTCGAAGGACGGCTTTACTTTGTCGAAATCTACGTCACAATGCGATGGGATCAGATACTGTAGAGAAGCGATGATTGCTTCGTGTGCTAAAAATCTTTCACTAAGTCCATTTATGAGGTCGTCGATGCACGGGATGAAGATTGAGATGCGAAAGTAATCTTCGGGATTGGCAGCCGGTGGATTTTGCCTATTTTTTTGCGCAAGACACAATCTGACACAGAATGGCAGCTGAGATATGCACACAGAGCGCGCAGCAGGCAGCAGACGGTTTTCTTATTTAGATTCAAATAGCCCCTTGATTCAGTAAGCCCCACCTTACCTTAGGCTACACAATGTGTAACTCCAAACGTGAAACGATCTACCTGCCAGTATGAAATTTTAGCGTGCAAAATTTTTTAAAAATTTCTACAATTTCGGGGGGGGGGCTGCAGCCCCTTCAGACCTCCCCCTGGCTACGTCAGTGGGTTAGAACATTGTAAAGTGCTGAGACTTTTGGGGGTGATTTGCGCGTTGGGTCTTGGGGGGGATGGGCACCCCTGACCTCGGCCACCAGGTCTCAGCCGTAACCGGTGGCCGGAGACCAAGATCCGCCGCAACTGTTTCACAACACTGTCGCTTTCTGTGGCCTGAAGAAGATCCCCGGAGGGTGGGATTCGAAACGTTGCCGACGACGTCGCTGTTACATAGCAACCGAACACGCACTAACAGTTTGAGTATATTAACACCGGTCGTGTGAGCTTAAGACAAAAATTACTTACCACTAATGCTCCAGTGGAGCGGTCGTGATGTAGTGGCTAGCGTGTGGCGCTGCCACGCTGTTGATTCCCGCCGGGGCCATCTCATTTAATTACGACCGTTCCCTCTCGCAAGGCGATGGCAAACCAACAAGAGGTATCCTGCCTAGTATAAACCCTCCCCAACTATGCCGTTCGGATCCGGCGTTAAACTGTAGGTCCCATATACTCGTGAGAGACTCCGTAACACACGCACCACGGGTATCTGCGTGGAGGGTACAAACCAGTCGAAAGACTGAGGTACCCCAATGACGTGTTGAAAGTAATCCATGGGTGACTGTCGATCACCGCAGGAGTAAAATGCCTGTTTATAAACAAAAAAATCAAATTGCGGAATGACAGGCGACGTCACCAGGCTGTGTTTAGTTCATCAAAGCCCTATCACTGCGCCAAAGTAACAGCCATGATAGGGACCTCTTTTGGTTTGGGAGAGGCTTGGTATGAGGTGGTGACAACCCCATACCAATGAAGAACCCACTTTATCAGTTATTGTAAAAGGAATGTAATCAAAGCCTAAGAATGTAACGTTTGCCTATTTTTTTTACATTCCTGGTACAATTTCTGTAATCAACATTAGTTTAACCCATACCATTAAATAGAAAATATAAAAACTAATCAACTTCCCCATGGTTTTATATGAAACAAAGAATAATAAAAAAAATAAGAAAACAACATATATTCAAATTAAATAAAAATAAACAGAACATTGCAAAAGAGAAGTTCTCAGTTTTTTCATTAGGTTTATATTAAAAAATATGAACATCATATTAGTTTGCCTAAAAAACAAAGAGAAGACAAAATTAGTTTACCTTGTTTGCTTATTGATTGTTGTTATTCCTCAGTTAGCTGACAGTTGATTCTTCTTCCTTCTGTCTTCTATACTTTTAGATCCACTCCATGTCATCCAAGTCTTTTTAAACATTTGAAAGAAATATTTACGAAAGATTAATAAATTGATTTAAAAAGTCGGTATTAATCGCTTAAACGATAATAGGGTTTATGGTTTGAAATTTCAAATCTATGATAATATGATAAGGCATATAGATAATATGTTTTTTATATAAACAAATATACAAATGTGCATACATATCTCACAATAACAACAACAACATTATTAAATTTATACATAGAAACATGAAAGAGCCCCAGCACCTGACAAAAACCACACTTATAATCTAACCAAACAACCTAACCAACCGAGAATTTGCAAACACAATGACGACAAAAAAATGGTTTTGCCCAAGATACGTGTTTCAGGACTTAAAAGCCTCTCAACAAAGTGCAATGTTGAGGGGTTGTGTAAGGTGTGTTGGTATTGTGTGGTGTGTGTGACCAGCGTGACAATGGCAATGTGTGGCCTTCAACCGTGAGAAGGTCGGACATTTTCATTGGCTCGATTAGTCTAAAAATGGTACCTCCAGGCTGCTGGGACATCACTAGCACAATGCCACGCTGTATAGTACAAAGGTGAACCTGAAAGAGAAAGATTAGTAAATAAAGCTGAAGTCTCTTCGATGGGGACCTACCTGAAAAAAACTCTAACATAACACTAATGTGTTTGGTTTGAAACCGATACAAAGTAAACAAAATTGTATTAAAACTCGAGTGTCAAGCTTTAACTGAATAATTAAAGTTTGGGTGGTTTCTATCTATTCATTACCCAAGAGTGCAAGTGCAATGATGTTAAAATTAGAGGAAAGGAGAATCATTTAAAACTTTAAAATCGGGGATTATACGTTTGAGGGTAGCAAATTGTACATATTTTGGAACAGACAAACTTCAGTAGAAATCAAAAAGAGGGTAATTGTTGAAACCAGTCACATGAAGAAAACATAAATCTCTTCAGATCTAAAATACTCTCCTGACCTATAAAATAAAGCTCCATAGAAGTCTGATGAAGCAGTGTTAACAGTTGGCTCAGAAGCTTGGACCCTTACAACAGCAGATATCTCTACTTTAAAATTTTTGAATGGAAAATAACATGGACAATTTATATCCCTTTAAAAGAAGCAGAAACCTGAAAGCTGGAGAACGTCAGACAGATGGGGCACTTGAAGGTGGAGATACGTTATGATTTTTTCAATCCAGAAGGATTGGTTGGTTAGAACATGTACTGACAGGCAAGGTGGAGACAGTCAACCTAAGAAAATCTGTATGGTATAGTGAGAGGAGTGAGGCAGGTAGGAAGACTGAGAGAAGGCAAGGCTGCCTGAATTGGAGATGCCTGGCAAGATGAGGTGAGTGGAGATAGGCACAATTCACACAGGACTGTAGCGATTTGAAAGAAGAAGTAGTGACGTTATCATGATGTTAGAAAACAAAATTAAAACTTTAGTAATGTTTTGAAAGGTAGACTATAATGGATTATTATTAGAGGAATTATGTACAGGACTGAAACATGAAGCTTGTTGAAGTAACATGATGGGAATGGAAACTTCAGCACCAGATTCTTGGTGGTGTAACAAAGGATGAGACTTGAAGGATAAGAAACAAATGAAAACCTTAGAGATTTATGTTAAATCCAGATATTATAAATGAAAATAAGGCAACGGACTTTGTTAGACATGTACAGAGGGAAATTCTTGCCAAAGGAAAGATTACAAGGAAGGTTTATTGAGATTCAGTAGATGGATTGATGATATGGAGGAAGGCTTAGGAAGAATGGGAGTCAGAAGATGGAGGTGAAAGGTGGATTTCTGAGGAAATGGATTGTTGTTTGGGAGGCCAAGATGGGAAGTACAGCCAAGGAATAAGTAAGTAATCGTAAACCCAGCATGCAATGATACAAAGTGATGTGATAAAGTTGTAATGTATGTACCGTAATGATATCAAATATACAAAGTCATTACAGACCTATGTTAATCTTTATTTCTGTTACTAGTGTTTTAGTCATGTTAAACATTATTATTATTATTTATTATTATTAATTATTTTTATTAACTATTTTATTTATTATTATTATTATTACAAAATTTACAAAAAATAAGTAATGTCAAATCAAAACATTTTCTGTAATTTTTTAAATTTCAGATGTTTTAGTTTGAAAAAAAAAATCAATTTTAATTTTATTGGACGGTAAGAATGGAGGCAGATATTCTTCTTTCTTGATGATATTCTTAAAAACTATAGAGTATTTGGAATAAATGAATATAAAAAACTTGTGTTTCTAAATATAAACGCACCCCATAAAATTAAAACTTTTGAATATTCCAAGTACTCAGAAGCTTATACAGTACCAAATAAATTTATTAATTACATTTTAAACTGAAACCACATAAGCTGACACACCCACTTGCTTACAGCTACCTAAGCTTTATTTAATGAAGATAAAAAAATCTACATTAGCAACTACTGCAGTAACTATAAAATAGTATTTTCAATCTGAATGTGGGCTTCTCCCGAAGATCATGAAGACCTGGAACAGAACAACAATGCACTGTTTTATTTTCCTACAAAAAAAGCTAAATGGGACTGTGGGTGAGGTAAATAACCAAACCGAACCGAACCGAACCAACCTAACCAGGGATACTGTGAGTGTGTCAACTCCCTATAAAATTTATTTGGTACTGTTAACAAAATGAAATTTGACTCACCAGTACGTAGAACTTGAAATACCTGGTTGATGATACACGAGGTAAATCACCTACCTTCATACCTCTGTAACACACATTCACAAGAATATTACAGATGTGTGACTACAGACATAACATATATGTGTATACCAGCCATAAGTTGGTAATGTGAATCTTGTTAACTTGAAAATTTTGCATTTGTCTTACACTTGACAAAGTAAAACATATATAACCTGAAAATAATAAATAACTAACTTTATTTTTTTCAAGCCATATAATTCAGAGCATATTTTAAGGAATTTGCACTAGGCGGCACTAAACCAACCAATGTGTGTGTGTGTGTGTGTGTGTGTGTGTGATTTTTATATAATATTGAAAATTATGTAATTTGAATTTAATTTGACCATGATCATGTTCATTCTTACTCATGAAATTAACTGTAAAAATAGATACAAATGGTTTAGACATTAGGAAAATTAAAAAAAAAACACTCAAATGGATTCATTATAATTAATTATGTAATATTTAATAAGTACAATTACAGTGTGATGTGCGCATTAACAAATATTTCCTTAATTCACACCAAACATACAAACTTAAAAAATAGAGTCTTTTGAAAAAAAACTTCTTCACGTAATCATGAAGTCTGAATAGTTCTTCATAATTCGCACATTATACAGACAATGTTGAAAGCTAATATACACAAATGCAAATGCGCCTTCTTGATTTGCTGTTTTTTCTCATTTTTCGGCACCGGGACTAATACCTGCCACTAGGCAGGACTACCTCCTTCATTCACTAGGCAGCACTAGTGCCGCCTAGTTTATTGTTTAAAATATGCTCTAATATAATTGAAGAATTCAGTTCCATGCAAATATCATCAGGATAAACAAATCATCAATAAGGTAGCTAGGAATGAACAAACCAAGGCGTTAGAAATGAGAACGGGGAGGAGACTAGATCAGAACTTGAATGTTGGAGATGGGGGCATTGAGGTTGTCCAAGATTTCAGCTACCTGGGCAGCAGAGTAAATGATAACAAATGATGTGTTTAGATAAGGAATGGAATTCTGGGGGGGAGACTAGCGGAACTATATTCGATCAAATTCTAAACAATAATAAAAGCGATGAAGAGAAGGTCGAAAAAACTCAAATGGAAATTTTCAGGACATGTGAGCAGAGAAAATTGTTACATATTTTAATGTAAAGTGACATAAAAAAAAAGTTAGAATGAAGGTCATACTGTTTCACTAGACCTACAGGAAGCACACTAGTGAGAGCAATGAGTGATCTGCAATTGATGTCATGTCTAAACTATAGATGATGGAAGTCAGAAACAGAGAAAAGTGGGAAGATGTGAAAAAATTATATTGACTGATGGATTTAGTGACCAATAAACATGAAGAATCCCCATGCTCGGACATACACACACACACACACTCCCACATGCGCATATTAATATACAGAGAGGAACATACGCTTATTAATCAGTGGCGAAGTTACATGGAGGCAACTGAGGCAATGCCTACCCTAAAAATTCTGTAGAATAAAAATTATAAATATGTATGAACTATGTAACGTAAGGATTATACATTGTTACTGTGACTGTCGAATTTATTAAGCCGAAATGTGCTTTACTGAGCGACCGCTAGATGGTGACAGGTGAGATTCGCCATAAAGCGAATGAGGCAACGTGAACTTGCCTCAGAGTTTTTTGTATAGATCGTATGTAAGCAATGTGCTGGCGCGAATGGAAGTGCGGGGGAGGGGGATTGTCCCGTGCTGTACACATAGAGCGTTGAGGCATGTCTCACTTCTATGGTGCAAACAGTTAAGTTAAAGCGCGCTGTGTTGTTTATAATTGTGCTTATTTTATGCGGTTATTAAAAGTGTGCCTGTTATTCCGCTGAACTAACAGATGATCAAGATTGTTTTTTGAATTGTTTGTAACATTAAACATATAATATAGAAACTAATCAAGTTTAAAAATTTGAAGTTCAATCAGATGTATTATTGTGTATGACTTATACAAGGATTGTTCGATAGAAACACGTTTAGAGCTGTAAAGCATTTTTTATTCAACGATTTTAAAAGAAGTCCCCATTAACATTAAGACATGAGTCCCACTCTTGCACTAATCTGTAGATTCCCTGCTAGTAAAATCCTTACGGCTGTTTCCGGAACCATTCGCTAACAGCAAATTCTACCTCAGCATCCGATTTGAACCACCGTCCTTTTAGTGATTCCTTAAAAAAAATTTAAGGTAAGATTTTTGCCTACCCATTCATTAACTACTAGCTTCGCCACTGTTATTAACAGAGAGGATAATAAATAAATGAATAGAGAGGATATGAATAAAGACTTTATTTATCTTGCAGTACAACATTTATCTCATAATTATAAGAACTACTTCCCAGGTTAACAGGCCGTGGTGTATTCTATTGCCTTTGCCATAGTACTGTGGTGTTACTGACGGTCACCTTGTCAGTAAAAAGTTAAGTCCTTTAGACACTGAAGATGGCTGTTAACTTCTACATTTCTTACCTTGTGTTTTCGTTAACATTTTTACACTGTTTACACTTTGTTGGTTCGGGTACTCGCCATGTTGTTGTTACCAATATAAAAATTTTACCTACGGGTTCCAGGATTCTATAAACGAGCGAAGAAACACCATGGTTGTAGAGAAATAATAGACTTTGACTGCATTAGATAAAACTTGTGTTATAAAACTTGGCACAGTTTCAGCTGGTTGTTTACTGCGTTGTATAAATTCACGAACAATATTTTCAATAAGTCGTACCACTTTCGCTACCAATAATTTTTACCTTTTGTTTACGTTTTTTCCCAATTATTATTATTATTTTTGTAAAAAATGCTAATTGACTTTTATGTAAAATACAATTTCTTTATTTTCCCCAGGTAGGCCAAAATGTCCCGTTACATGGCCTCCAATGGCGAGGTTGAAACATCTGTGTTAAACAATAGAAGACCACAGCCTGATAGCATAGGAAGTAGTTCTTATAATTACAACGCCGATTGTGAAAGCTTAAGGTATCAATTATCTCATAATGCTGGTATCACAGAACTGGTAATATTGTATAGCGCTTTATATATTTCAATCGAAAAGTAAATACTCTTTATGAACTGTGTTTCAACTGTTCAGAGTCACTTTATCTTACATGATGTTAAGCAAAGAAGAAAAAATATTTGCTTTAAAAATTCCTTATAAAATTGGTGCTATTCAGGGGTAATTTATGAGGCGGGCAAACAGGACCAGACCCTCCCACGGGTAACAAAAGTTGATGCATTTTGTTAATCTCTTAATTTTTAGACCGTTTTCTTATTTTTTCAGCTGTGAATGTTGACATAATAGTAACTCTTCTTTAAATATACAAACAGGTTTATTACACAGCATTAGCTGTGTAACTTATGATTAGAATATGAAATATAGAAAAGTCAATTCAGTCAATAAGTATCTTGTAAACAGTGTTTCAATAATGTGTACTTTAATTCTGTTATTACCGTTTACTTTAATGGAACTGATTTCAACCACTTATAGGTAGTAATATCGATTAATCTTGACTTGTTTTTCTTTTGTATGAGAAGCCAACCCGACCTCAGATCCTTCCCCCCCAAGGCCAAATTCTAGATACACCACTTACTGTTGCTATTGCCATTACTAATAAGTGGAATGATAGTTTAAATTCAAATACACCATTCCAACAGGTGTTGTACTAATTTTGAGATAAATTTAAAAAACATAGACCTATAACAGGCGCTCCAAGATTTGGAAGCCTAAGAAAATGAGATACGTGCTTGTTTAGCCATGACTCACAGCCGTCAAAAATTAATTAGATGTAACCCCTCTTGGCTACACCACAGCCCACTTCAAATTACCAACCATATTTTGATAGGACACTTTCATAATTGCAGAAACAGAGAAATTCCATTTTTAATAAACATGGCAGTGTCTGAGAAATAATTTCAGCATTGTCGAACTCGTCAGCGGTATCATATTTCACAAAGGATGATGTACGGAATTTTGCACGAACAACAATTTAAAGTTTAAATTTAGCATTTACATTTTCAATTTGGACAGTGATGAAGATCTTTGTCACAGAGTTTGTAACAGTGATCCAATAATCAATATTTTAAACATTGTATGTAGCGTAGGCCTTCCTCATATTTTTGTATGCTGTATTATAAATGTTTTGTCCATTTGAACAACTTAATTTTTGTGTATATGAAGTACTCTCAGTGCCAATTAGTTTGGATAACTGTTGATCTATTGTGTATTATTGTATAATAGCACAATTATGTGTTATATTTATTTTACACTAAATTAAAAGAAAATGTTAAAATGTTTTCTATGCATATAATAAAATATAATTGACATTTCGTGATACTGTGGTTTAGTTTTTACAATAATGCTAGTGATGTTTTTGTTATTCAAGAAAAATTATTCCAAAATTTAATGTTCTCTGTAAATGAATATATCTGATCAGTAGAACATACCTTCTTTTAATGATCCTGTCGCAATCTGGATCCTTTTGATGACTGTGAAAGCTGTCCTTACTGATTCCACTGCTGCGTTGTAACAATTTTCATGGTGACAGGTGGTAATTATATCTTTATGACCCAAGAAACTAGGAAAAAGGAGAATAATATGTACTTTAATTGTATTACTTTTAATTATTACTTTTGTTATATATACTTAAAATACTTTTCATTATAACACTTTTCTTGATAAACAATTTTATACTATATGAATATACTATCATGATTACACTGACCGAATGGTCACGTGGCACTTGGTAGAACATTTTACTAATACTTGAATTTAATAAACAAACACTTGGCAGTTGAAATCCAACCTCTGAAGCTGCCGTAACTGGTGAAACAACTGCCAGGAAAATAAAATCATCTGTAGAACTTACCAAGTGTTTGTTTATTAAATTCACGTGTTACTATCAAGATATTTTTTCCCTCCTACTTTAGACATGCTTTTAGCATCATCATGCAGTATATTCAGTGGTAGGCAGCCAAGGCAGTTTGTGGTTTGTTGGCAGTCACGTTCTGTCTGTCTTCTCTGTTCGCATGCATGCACGCACACGCAGGCATGCACACGTGCACACACACACACACACATGCCCATATAAACAAACACAAATAGGATGTTGAAGTTGACATGTATTTTATGTATATACTCATCCTACTACTACTACTACTCTCCAGCACTACAGCCCATGGTGAGCCTTGGCTTCCGCTACGACCCGTCTCCACTCATCTCTGTCCATTGCCTTCAGTCTCCAGTTCCTAATACCCATCTTTATCAGATCTTCTTCCACATCCTGCTGGCATCTTCTTCGAGGCCTGCCTCTTCTTCTTTTGCCCAGTATCGTTCCACTTAATATAATTTTGGGCATCCTCGTAACATTCATACAGGATACGTGTCCCAGCCATCTAATTCTAGCTGATTTTATGTGCCTCACCAGGTCTTGTCCACCAATCAACTCATTTATCTCACTGTTATTTCGGATCCTATACATATTCCCTTCCTTCACTGGTCCAAATATCTGTCTCAATATTCTTCTTTCAAAAATTCTTAGAGCGCTTATCCTTATTTACGAGAGTCCATGTCTCAGATGCATAAGTAACAACAGGTCTGATCAGTGTTTTATATAACATCAATTCATCAATACTCATCCTACACATTCTTATATTTGATAGATGATACTACAAGCGTTATAAATATTGATGAAGATAAATTTAATAAATATTATTAACAATCTTTTCATGAATTAGGTTGTTATTTCTATCTTATTAATAGTAGTTTTAAATGAATTATTTTCTATGATCCTAAGAGAATTTCTGTTACTAAAGAAATAGATCTAGTGTTTTAATGTTTTTCAAATTTGGTAAAAAATAAGAACTTACCTTCCTGTAAAATCCTGATTCAGTTGAGAGCCTCCTGATGACATTGAACCTGCTCAAGATTGAAACCTGTAAAATGAATGGTGGCAAGAAGCAGCACTTTCCTGTCTCTACTGTAATCACACTTCACTAGTACAACTCACTTCACTAAATTCACTAAAAAAAAAAATTGTTCACATTTGCCTAATCTACCACTAAAACAAAATACAACTATTACATTAACGACTCGGAACACAAAGTTTTTTATAAGTAAAAACATAAAGTTTTACTTAACCTTACTCAAACTCTGAAGAAGCCTTTTAAAGGTAAAAACCGGTTCAGATTGTAAGGTAAAACTTTATGTTTTTACTTATAAAAAACTTTGTGTTCCGAGTCATTAATGTAATAGTTGTATTTAGTTAAGTAATGGACACATCATGGACAACGAAATCCAAGAACTAAAACAAAATTACTGATGCACAGAAAGAGTACACTATAGGTATTTCACTAAGACATCTAGATGTTCTAGAACACATTTAAAGCTACACCACTGTAGTATGTTACATGTATGGGAACTAAATCTTCATACAGTCATACTGAACAGCTGTAATAACAGCTGATTTATTCTGTATGAAACAAACCCCTCTGTTTTTAAACCCAGTCCAATATTAATAGTATTTCACTATGGCTGCTTTACTGTGACGCTTTTACTTTTCAGATAACTTTATTTCTTTTCTATTCAACCCACTGTTATACCATGAGATGCTGTCCACTTTGAGATGGAGAAACTTTTCTTACTGAACTCACTGGACACACAAGTTCACTGTGCAACCTTGGTGACATGTAGAAAGTACTACATTTCAAAACATAGTTGTAGAAAAATTATTCCTTTATGACAACCATTGGTGAGATAAAGGAACCTGGTCTCCTCAGTATATTAATGCAGTATGACTTTTTTAGGCTATGAAGAGTCTTGATGAACTGTAGAAACCAATGAACACTCCTTCACAATGACCTTTGATGAAGTGGAGATTCCTGTTTACTCCAGTGCTCCTCCAGTATGACTTCTTGATGTAGACCTTTGGTGAGCCATAGAAACATACGAAGACACTTCAAGATGACCTTGGATGAACTGTAGGAACCAATGAACACTCCTTCACAATGACCTTTGATGAAGTGGAGATTCCTGTTTACTCCAGTGCTCCTCCAGTATGACTTCTTGATGTAGACCTTTGGTGAGCCATAGAAACATACGAAGACACTTCAAGATGACCTTGGATGAACTGTAGGAACCAATGAACACTCCTTCACAATGACCTTTGATGAAGTGGAGATTCCTGTTTACTCCAGTGCTCGTCCAGTATGACTTCTTGATGTAGACCTTTGGTGAGCCATAGAAACATACGAAGACACTTCAAGATGACCTTGGATGAACTGTAGGAACCAATGAACACTCCTTCACAATGAGCTTTGACGAGGTGGAGATTCCTGTTTACTCCAGTGCTGCACCAGTGTGACTTGGGGTAGACCTTTGGTGAGCCATAGAAACATACGAAGACACTTCAGGATGACCTTGGATGAACTGTAGGAACCAATGAACACTCCTTCACAATGACCTTTGATGAAGTGGAGATTCCTGTTTACTCCAGTGCTCCTCCAGTCTGACTTCTTGATGTAGACCTTTGGTGAGCCATAGAAACATACGAAGACACTTCAAGATGACCTTGGATGAACTGTAGGAACCAATGAACACTCCTTCACAATGACCTTTGATGAAGTGGAGATTCCTGTTTACTCCAGTGCTCGTCCAGTATGACTTCTTGATGTAGACCTTTGGTGAGCCATAGAAACATACGAAGACACTTCAAGATGACCTTGGATGAACTGTAGGAACCAATGAACACTCCTTCACAATGACCTTTGATGAAGTGGAGATTCCTGTTTACTCCAGTGCTCGTCCAGTATGACTTCTTGATGTAGACCTTTGGTGAGCCATAGAAACATACGAAGACACTTCAAGATGACCTTGGATGAACTGTAGGAACCAATGAACACTCCTTCACAATGACCTTTGATGAAGTGGAGATCCCTGTTTACTCCAGTGCTCGTCCAGTATGACTTCTTGATGTAGACCTTTGGTGAGCCATAGAAACATACGAAGACACTTCAGGATGACCTTGGATGAACTGTAGGAAGCAATGAACACTCCTTCACAATGAGCTTTGACGAGGTGGAGATTCCTGTTTACTCCAGTGCTGCACCAGTGTGACTTGGGGTAGACCTTTGGTGAGCCATAGAAACATACGAAGACACTTCAGGATGACCTTGGATGAACTGTAGGAACCAATGAACACTCCTTCACAATGACCTTTGATGAAGTGGAGATTCCTGTTTACTCCAGTGCTCCTCCAGTCTGACTTCTTGATGTAGACCTTTGGTGAGCCATAGAAACATACGAAGACACTTCAAGATGACCTTGGATGAACTGTAGGAACCAATGAACACTCCTTCACAATGACCTTTGATGAAGTGGAGATTCCTGTTTACTCCAGTGCTCGTCCAGTATGACTTCTTGATGTAGACCTTTGGTGAGCCATAGAAACATACGAAGACACTTCAAGATGACCTTGGATGAACTTTAGGAACCAATGAACACTCCTTCACAATGAGCTTTGACGAGGTGGAGATTCCTGTTTACTCTAGTGCTGCGCCAGTGTGACTTGGGGTAGACCTTTGGTGAGCCATAGAAACATATGAAGACACTTCAAGATGACCTTGGATGAACTGTAGGAACCTGTGAAGAATTCTTCACAATACCCCTTGATGAGGTGGAGGAACCTGCTGTCTTCAGAGCATTGCTGCAATGTGACTTCTTCATGAAGACCCTTGACAAACTACAGAAACCTATGATGATTACTTCACGATAACTCTTGATGAATTGTATACATCTTCAGAGATGCCTTCATGATGTACTTTGATGAGGTGGAGAAACATGCTGTCTTCAGAGGACTGCTCCAGAATGACTTCTTGATGAGCTGTAGAAGTGAAGACTGCTTCACACAATGACACTTGTTGAAGTGGAGAAACTTGCTGTTTTCAGAACATGGTGCAGTATAACTACTTGATGAACTATAGAAACCTATGACAAGTTCTTTACAATGACTCTTGATGAGACTGAGAAATCTGCTCAGTGAAAGAAGAGAAGTGCTGTAATACTTAAACACAATACTAAAACAATACTACTTTTAACACATATTACTATAAACACCACAATACACTGTATTATGTGTAAAGAACTAAATGTTTACTCAGTTACAATAATCCTCACAATGCTGATTTATTCTCGATGACACAAACAACTGTCTTCACTATGGTTGTTTCACTAGAATGCTTGATGACTTTCAGATAATGTGTCTTTCTTCTCTTTTCAATTCATTGACACACCATGAGTTGTTGTATACTTTTGAGAAACTTCTTGAAGTAACTGGTGTAACATGTAGGTCCACTATGAGTGCTTGGTGACATGTAGGACGCACTTCTCTTCAAAACATGGATGTACTACTATGATGGCTTCATGATGATCCTTGGTAAGATGGAGAAACCTGCTCTCTTAATGTACTGGTGCAGTGTGACTCCTTCATGAAGACACTTGATGAAGTGTAGAAACCAGCTGTTGTTGATATACTCTGCTGCTACTATTATGATAAGAAAGATACACTTCTCACTGTGACTACAATTAGATACTACAACTCATTCACTAAACTTATTAAAAATATAACACTTTTTACATTTACCTAAGCTACCACTAAAATATAATTTTTAAAGCACATAATAAACAATGCACTGTAGCCCTTCTTGGCTCCTTCAGAAAGATCTCTGATGATCTGTAGAAACCTATGATGAATCTTGCACAATTACCCTTGATGAGTTAAGCCAGCCACATAGTGGAGTGACATTCTGTTTCATGACAAAACCATTTTGGTGATCATGTTGCAAAGCAACACACAACACTACTGCCATTAGGATCTATGAAGCACCACACACTGGCTGGGACATTTTCTAGAGACATCACAAGGTCCCTTGTAACAAAAGACAAAGCTCCTTCTAATTATTTCTCACAACAAAACAGCTTAAGTTGTTCTGAACTGCATACGCACTTGATTCTAACCATATCAGGTGGCAAGTCTACAATACACTCTCCTGATGGTCGTTGGTATAACTCATCCTATAATAATCATAAAAATTCACTGAATCACATTTAAGTTCAGCAAGGAAACCATTAATGTTTCTTCTTGCACGTATTGGATGAAACCAGAATTCTTGGTCCGTTTTCAAATTTAGAAGCTGAACAAATTACGATAAGAGAATGATAACTTCCTCCTCATGGTAAGCCATGTCAGTGTTTGTCACAAACCACACACTTTCACATTTCATAAACAACTCACAAGAAATTTTTCTGGTGCATCAATGTCTCAAGAGTCTCTCCACCAAAGCAACGCTTTGTAACATGATGTACCAAAATGGTTCTGTTGTAAAATAAAATGTTGCTCCACTGTGCGGCCAGGCTTAGAAAAACTTACTCTCTTCAGTGCGCTGCTACAATACAAGTCCTTTGTGAAAACTCTTGGTGAGCTGCAGAAACATATGATGATTTCTTCATGATGACCTTTCAGTAACTATAGGAATCTATGAAGACTCCTTCATTATGACCTATGACAAGATGGACTCAGTGGACTGCTACAATTCACAGACCCATGACTTCTTTATGGAGAAGATGGAAATACCTGCTCTTTTCAACCAGACGCATACAAGAGAGAGACCACAAAGACTAAAATACATATTATCTTATACAACACTATGTACTGTACGTACACCAGCTTTGCTGACAAGACGCCTGACGAGCGGGGGGGGGGGGTCTACTGAATGATAGTGCGTGCTTGTTTTGGTGCGGTATTACTGTTTCTGAACACATTATTCACACGTATTTAGTTGTAATGTTGTGTGCGTATTAGATTGAACGTTCGTACATTGTATGTAAGTGTAATTTACTGAATATTTTTTAAGTGTTATTTTTTATTCGCTACAAGAAATACCTTGTGAGAGACAGTCAAGTAATACTGAAACTTTGTTAAACGTATTTTAAATGTGTAGTATTACAGTGATGCGTGCAGTGGAATGGCATATGTCACTACATTCCTTGTTGAGCTGCAAAGGCGAACTGTTGATAGTAGAACTACAATTTCGTCCAATAACATTTAGCAGCTGTAATCACAGCTGATTTGTCTGCAGTAGTGATACATGTTCCCTTCATATTGGCTGCTTGACTGTGATGTTTGATGACTTTCAGATAACATTCCTTTCTTCTCTGATCAATTCAGTGCTACACCTTGAGATGCTGTCCACATTTTAAAATGCAGATTGCTTCCCTCTTGGAATCAATGCGGCATTGTTTTGGTTCACTGTGAATGCTTGATGACAGGTAGGATGTACTTCTCTTCAAAGCATAACTTCAGGACGATGGTGCCTTCATGATAACCTTTGATGAGAGGATAAACCTGCTGTATTTGCTGTAGTGCGGCTCTGCCGTGAAGATCCCTTATGAGCTGTAAGAACGTATGAAGTGGTGATGTATGATGAGGTGGTGCAGCTTCGTCTCTTCAATGCACTCCTAGAGTGTGACTTCTTCAGTAAGGCCCTGGAAGAACTGTAGAAACATAAAATCCCTTTATGATGACCTTGATGAGATGGAAAAAACTGTTCTCATCAATACTCTGTTACTGCTACAAGAAAGAAGCACTTTTCAGTCTCACAGTGACCACACTTCACTAGTACAACTCACTTCATTAAACTCACTAAAAAAATTTTTTTCACAAGATGTGCTACTAAAACATAATTACTGATGCATAACATACTTGGCTCCTTCGTGAAGATCCCTGATGAGCTGTAGAAACATATGAAGACCACTTCACAATGACACTTGATGAGGCAGAGATATCTTTTTTAAAGTCATTGTACTGGTATCCGCGTCACAATTATTATAATCAAATTATTTTACCTTAATCCGTCACTGTGACCGCTTGGTTTCTGTTTTCTTACGCGTTTCGGATTAAACTTAATCCATCATCAGAGTAAAAAATCCGTCAGTTATGACTTCGTTAAAACATTAAAAGGAGACACTAAAGTACATCTATGTATATATTATACAAACACAGCGACGTACGCGGATGTGAGTGCGCACTCGACACCGGTTGAAGACGTACTGCCAAAGACAGAAACCAAGCGGTCACAGTGGCGGATTAAGGTAAAATAATTTGAGAGATATCTTGTTTTCAGAGCATTGCTGCATATGACTCCTTCACAAACTTGATGAACTGGTCTTTGATACTTTGCTGCTACACTTATGGATAAGAAAGATACATGTTTCTGGTCTCACTGTGACAATACTCCACACTTAGCTACTAAAACTCATTCACTAAGCTCACTGAAAATATAATTGTTTTCACATTTGAGTAATCTATACCACTAAACAATAATTATATATTTAGCACTAATATGCAATCCCTTATTATGGCTGTTTGACTGGGATGCTTGATGATGTACAGAAGAAAAGTCTTTTTTTTAAATTCACTGCTACACCATGCATTGCTGTATACTTTTGAGAAACTTCTTGAACCAACTGCTGTAATGTGAAGGTTTACTGCTAGTGCTTAATGCCGTGGTAGATGTATTTTTCTCCAAAACATGGTTATAATATGAAGACTTCTCTATGATGACCTTAGGTAAGATGGAGAAATCTTCCCTCTTCAATATACTGATGCAGTGAAGCTTGTTCTTGAAGGCTTTGGATGAACTGTAGAAACCAGCTGTTTTGGATACTCTACTTGTACTATTATCTTAAAAAAGATACATTTTCCAGCCTTGCTGTGACCACATTTAACTACCATTAATACAATATACTATTAATTATAATATACCACTAAAACATAATTACTGATGCAAAGGATTGGTAGGTGGACCTTAGCTATACTTGGTTCCTCCATGAAGATTTCTGATGAGCTGTGCGAACCTATGACAGTCCTTCATAGTGACCCTTGATGAGACAGAGAAACCTGTTGTTTTCAGTGTACTGCTACAGCATGACTTCTTCATGGATATCCTTGAAGTGATATAGGACATTTTCTTTCCTGCGGAGGTCCATCCTATGGTTACTTCACTTCTCGTGACCACTGATTAGATGGAGAGGCAGCTTGTTATTTCATCTTAGTAGCTAAACTTTGACCATTTGACATGATGCCCTTGCTGATGTCACAGATACCCTCTCTCTTAAACTCATTTTATATTCTGATTACTTACTGTGCTCTCTGATGACGTAGGAAACTGTACACTGCTCACCAACCAATTATTGCATACTGTTTTCTCTAGGCATAGTGTTTTTTATTCGACAAGAAATCACAGCTGTTTTATTTTGCTTCATTGTCATCCTTGATGATAGGGGTGAACCCTTCTCTCTTGAACTCATTGATGTACTATGGTTGGTTTACTGTTGTTACCTTCTCATTGTTGCATTATGACAATGACACAAAATGTCAGTTCATAAAACCTACACTTACAACACGATCACTCCAACACTAAATTTCATTTCACTCTTTCCATGTTGCACACTCCATCTAAACACTTTTTTCACTCAAATTATTTATGAATCACTTAAAAACTAAATTTACCATAAGCTTGTCAGCCAAAGTTACTGATGTTTAATAGTTTGTGTATTTGTTATACATATTTGTATTAATAAAGGAAATTGAACATCTAGTCAGTAGAATACAGGTTGAACCAATTGATGCAAAATTGGGTAGTTACATGCAAAATTAATGCATGAAGATCCTTGAAGAACTATAGTCATTAGATTTTTGACAAATACCAACAAGGTGATATGGTTTTTTTATTTTTATGCAGCGCTGAGTAAAGTAATAAAGATACATTTCTGTTATGTTATGTGGTACAGCATTCTAAAATGAAGAAATATAGATACTGAGGAGGGAGGATGTGAAAAGATTAGAGATACTGGAGATGCAGATATGGTATTGAAGTGAGAGGATAAAGTAAAGAATGGAGAAGTATTCAAATGGATTTGCAAGGAAAGGCAAAACATTCAAGAGTATAAGAACAAGGAAGGTGAGTTGGAAAGGACAGTTGACAAGGCAAGACTGTCTGCTGAAGGCAGCAATTGATGGAATGATAAGTAGCATAAGCAAGACAGGATGTACAGAGGGGTACAGAATCTAGCATTCAATTAAAGTTTAAGGAGGGTGTGAGGACACTAAGATGCTTACACAGAAGTGAAGTGGGAAGTATGGAGTGCTGTCACGATTGAAATATGGAACGGCAGGTCACAATTTTGGTATGTAAAAAAATGTAGAAACCAGTATTAGAAACATTAAGAAACAAATAATGATTGGCTTCTGTAAAGCTAACATGGAGAATTAAGATTTTTACTGAACCAGTAGCCTTCATAAAGACACTTATACACCAGTATTTACACATTGACTGAAGCACTATGTTCATAAATTATACAACAATTTTGAGGTCACAGAAATACTGTTTTTTGTGTAATTACCCATGTCATGATGTTTTCTTTTTCAATAAGGGAAGTTTAACTGGTTATAATGTTTTTTAGTAGCAGAATCCTCACAGTTATGTTCTCCTAGTTTGTGACTGCTCAAATGATTTGGTAATCAGTAATCAGTCAGAACCCAGGTAAAAAAATGGCTGATAGCAGTATGATACCAAAACATCACAATCAGTTAAACACACCCCTTATAGTCTAAACTACATTAATCATGAGCAACTAAACAAAAGTGCAGTATATTATAATGTATCAAAGAAATATAATATATTGCAGTGCCAAACACAAACTAATGAGAAGTGGACAGAAACCACCAAATTGCAGGCCTGAATGTCAATTTAGAGAAGATAGAATGTAATTGTAGGAAATTAACAAGATCTTAGGTTGAATGACAATATTGAAAACGGTGTTTTAGTTTATACACAGTTCTGATCAAACAAGGTAAGAGCAGTTATGAAATAAGGAAACTGATTATAAAAGATAGAAAAGTTATTTCTGTTTAGCAGGTCAAAACAATAAATAATAAAAAAAATAATCAAACAATTTATTAGGGAAGTGTCCTTAAATGGTATCAAGATATAACACACAGTAAGGAAAATACCAATGCATTAATGAATACTGAAATAGGTGTCAGAACTAGAAAGAAGTTTGGATAAGAAAAATTAAAAAAACCAAGAAAACTAAGTCTGGGTATGCAAAGAGAATGAGTAACACAATATGTTCAAAATAATGTAAGAATGGATACTACTAGAAACAAAAAATAAAGGGAGATCTAAGAGAAACTGGAAGGACAATGTGGATAAGCTATCCGACTTACAGATTTCTGATAAAGTATAGATTCTTAGAAGTTGGAGGGGATGGTATGTCCAAGAGGTGATGAATTAAATCTGAAGGACTTGGAGATTAAATTTATTTTTCTTTAGTGGATATGTGAACTAAGTTTAAATAACCTCCTTGGCTGTAACCAAGATAACGGCTTGCATAGTTTCTTAAATAGATGCCTTACAATTTAATATTACTTCTATCAAGCAGCTAAGTAGAATCATTTTACTTATTAAGACTGCAGCTCCTGGTTTATGATTGCCTCATGCAATGAAATGATTTAATACTAATAATATAGCCAACAGAAAGATCTGAACTTTAAGCTACCTGTGCACTATTCCAAAAATAATGACCATTGTTGTATCACATAACCATACCTGACCTACTTAAGACAACACTTCAAAAATATTCCAATTGTGTTATTATATTAAAAACTCTAAAAAAAAACAATAAAATTAAAAATTTTAAACATTAATAAAACTTTACGAGAAGAATTAGGAAATTTTGAAATAATATAAAACATTCCAAAAATTATTTTAATGTTTAAAGTAATAAAATTTTGAATGGCTAATGAATAGTGTACTGTCATACATTAGTACAGCAATGAGAAATATATATTAATGGAAAAACAGAATAATTTATCATATGTTTGGTTGATCACTTTCTCAGTCATAATATAACCAACTAGATACAAATACAATTACTACACCGAACTACAAGCTACAATAAACACCACTACTACTACTACTACTACTACTACAAAAGCAACATTAAATCATGCAACCACCACAGTACATCCATATCCATGTAGGCCTACATACACTTATTCTTACACAAAAGTGATAAACCAGATTTTTAAAGTAACCATATATACAATTGGCCAAATTGTATGTATGATTACTGTTACTACATAACTTAAGAAAATGTTATGTAAATTAAACAAAAAAATCCATCATGATTATTCTGTTTATAAAGAATGAACATTCAAGTTTTAAAAAAATATAATATTCATTTTATATTTGTATAAAATATAATCAACCAACTTACCAATAAATGAACAAATGCCACTCATTTATTGATAATAATTATCCATTTTACAGTATACTTAAAAAATTATTTTTGTACTACTTTTAGTCAAAAACCAAGTTTTTAATTAATATTCCGTTTAAAAGACAGGAGTGGTTATTATATGGTCAGTATGTTGGATTGATATGCCAGGCACATAGGTTTGATCTCTACCACAAGCTATGGATAATGATCACTCATTACTAAAGTCAATGGTAACTCTATAGAACATCACCGTAATAGTAATTTAGACCGACCTAGGTATTCAGACCTAACATTAAATTACAGTCATAATATACCTAATAAAGTTCCAATTAATGCAGATCATGGGAATACAAGAGTTTCACTAGAGAAATGCAGAAGTAGATAAAATAAATGTATGAAATGTACATACAAGGTACATCAGTCAGATTGTTACTGCATTTGGTGTGGTAACAAAACATGATGTGTATACTCCCAAGTTAAAAATACAATGATACTAATTAATAAAAAATTAATGCAAATTTTAAAACAACACATAAAACTTCTTTTCTATGTGTGTAACTGGTTTCTGAGTGTGGTTCACTTTAGAACTAGCTCAGTTCAAATCTTGGATTTTGAAAGTAGATAAGACAGGAAGAATTAGACAAATTCCTATTAACTGATATCAATTTTAACAATTTTAAAAATTATTAAAATTGTTAAAGTAATTTTTAGAAAGGCTTTAGTTAAATAAGTTAATACTGGTACTAGAATGATGAGAAATGTAGGAGGAAAAACTAGGAATAGACATGTAAAGTATGAAGACAAAAAATAAGCCAGACAAGTTACAATTTGTAATTATGAACAACTGTGCCCAGTGAAGTTAGGAATGAGTCCCATAAAGATGGAAATATGTTTATTCTGTGCAATTAAACTGTAGATTACACAATAAAAACTCCCAGAAATATTTAATTAATTGCAAATTAATATGGCAATAAATATTTTTTTAAAATTTATTGGAAACAGTAAAATGATGTTCTGTTTCATAAATACTGTCATAAATATTGTAGTAAATTTCATTCAGAAGAAATTTCATAATTTAATATACAATATATATTGATACATTGGCCTTTATTGTCAACATTTTGTCCCATGTCTATTATATATGACTTTCTGAGGTTTTTCAAACAATCCTAAGTAAATCAAACGAAAATATATCTGTTTATATACCGGTACCATCCAAATTTAATCTTATAATACCTAAATTTTAAAAGGAGAACCTGTATTCTACAGAAATATACATTTTTATGTAAGATGCTCATGTAGAAAAAGAAAATTTAAAACCACATTTTACTCAACAAATTTTACTCAGATATGTAACCTAATAATCAGAATATTTAATTTAAATTTTTTATGAAAATGTTTTAATAAAAATTATTATTACATCAAACATAACATACATCAAAATTTGCTGATAACAAAACACTTTTTTCCCAATGTTTTCGAAATCAAGAATATTTTATCATTTTTTTTATACACAAAATGTGATTCATATACGAAAAATCAAATAATTTGGAAAAGACAAAAAATTGAAAAGAAATAAAACAAACCCAGTATTGAGCTTGAGGGTACAGCATTTATCTACAGTAACTCTGACCGACATATTCTCCTCATTCCCCATTGGACTGCATACTTGTCTCCCAAAACACAGAGCAATCTGAAACAAAAGAACAAAATATAAATTATGCGAATAGACAATCTTTTTGTTAAAGGCGGGTGCTTGCCATTCAGACACAGATTCTCTCTCTCTCTCTCTCTCTCTCTCTCTCTCTCTCTCTCTCTCTCTCTCTCTCTCCCTCTCTCCCTCTCTCCCTCTCTCCCTCTCTCCCGCTCCCTCTCTATTTATTTATATTTGTTAACTAACTTTTGAGCTTAATAATGTGTTAACAAACACGTTTGTAAGCTACATTAACTCGTAACTAATACAAACTGACTACGAAGTTTTTTTTTTACAAAGATTTAGACAAAAGTGACTACGAAGTATTCAAAACTGTTCATTGTCGACTCGCAAAATCAACAAATGTAAAAGTTATGTGACCGTATTTATTATGCTAATAACTAATATAAATGGTAAAAAGTAAAGGTACAGTAGTTTTAGTTCTATTCGTAAATTACCGTTTATATTAATAAACGTAACTTATTAAAATATACAAACTTGGTGTATTTGAAACAGCTGATTCTGGTGTTTGTGTCACGTGATTTAGTCCCATACTGCGATTGGTTAAATCCAAAGCGTCCAACATGGCTTCGTTGTACCGAAACGAGTTAAAAGCCAACTTGTAAAATAACTAATTTTATATTTTATTATAAATATAAATTAAAGCCATAAATGATAATAATGCGTAATGAGTTATAATAATGATTTAAAGTTTGAGTTCATGTGTTGAAAAGTAAATATAAAAGTTGAATATGACTTAGTAATTACGGTAAGTAGGCTTACAGTTCGATAATTAAACGAACTAAAAAATTTATAATTTTTAGTCAGATTAATTTAGACAAACCCTAAGCAACCCTATTTATTGTATAGACGGTTCAAGTAAAATATATTAGGAATTTTCTCATTTACATTGTTTCATAACGTTAATAGAATGTGAAATTTTTATTAGTTTTATAATACTGATAAAACAAACTGATTATATGTAGGTTACGTATCACTTTTAAACTATTACAAGTTTTCAGAATGTAATATTAAATTAAAAGTTTGGAATATTACAATTATTCTATATACGTAAAATTTATTATTGGAATGTAATAACTAAATACGTAATCAGGTGAAAACCTTTTTTCAATTTTTAAAGACTAATCAAAGACAATATTGCATGGATTTTTTTCTACAAATATGTAGCCACATTTATGAAATTTTTATTACTTTTGAACAAATTTATTACATTCTGTGTTATTAAAGAAGTACCTATTACTTTTATGCATAAAACTTAGTCCTGAAACGTTTGTAAATCAAGTTAAATGAATTAATTGTTTATTGTTAATTTTAATTACGAATCCACAAATACGTGAAAAGTCCCAATTCAGTTTGTTTAAAACACTCGAAACTAGCGCCAGACATATATTACTAATAAATCGCGTTACTAAGTATATAACACAAAACGTTATTGAATAAAGTGTTTTAGGATGTACTACTAAATGTTTGGTGTTCATTTTGATTTGAAAATGTGAATATATTTTTAATTATGTAGAGAACGATCCTTACCGTATGAAGGTCCAAGAAGGGAAGACAGAGAGGACGCTTAGATCTATTAACACATTCAATAGGTACTTGATTAAAACTGATAAAGTCGATAAAAAACAAACGTATTAACTATTCACCGGATATGCACTAATGAATGCATATATGTCACGTAGGTGGATTCATTGAAATTTCGTATTTCTTTGTTAACCAATAACTATAATATTTATTGAAAGGATATCATATTTATAACTGCTTGGTACAGTATCATAAACATCCAAAAATTATTTACATATGACGAATTCGCAATGTGTGTGCGTGCGCGCGCGCGTGTGTGTATGATACTCAAACTGAATTACCCAGAGATTCTTACATAATATATTTTAAAAACAAATTAAGATTGATTAATAAAAATTAACAATTATTACATTTATTCTAGATTTAGTCATAATACACACATGCACTGTTCACAGATCAAGTAGGCCTAAACAAACTAATGAAACTAAGTAAGCAAACCAAATTTGTTCATATAATTATATTATACAAGTTTATAAATAAATAAGTGAATAAGTAAATAAGATAAATAAATTATATAGGGCTATATAATTTTCTATATAGGTAACTCGAAGTTTCTTGCAGTAACTATATAATATTATGATGTTATTAAATTTGTTTCTTCTGTATATATATATATATATATATATTTATATGTCAAAATAATTATAAAAAAATAAGTAGTACTTATATTCTTATTAAATATTGATATTTAATTTAACGTTATTTCAAGAAATTAATCAATAATCAATTAACCTATTTTTAATGTACTTTGGATATACTTATTTTTATAAATATTGGGATATTAATGCAAGCACTATAAAAGTTTTTTGTAACACACACACACACACACACACACACACACACACACACACACACACACACACACACACACACACACACACACACACACACACACACACACACACACACACACACACACACACACACACACACACACACACACACACACACACACACACACACACACACACACACACACACACACACACACACACACACACACACACACACACACACACACACACACAGTGTTAATAATATACACTAACACAGTATCTGCCACTCCTTCTACACATAAAATCAGGTCGTGTGCACTCATTTATTCAAGCATTCCCTCCTGTATGGTGTTTAAAATATATCTGTGAATGATTGTTATGATAGGGCTATTACAAAAAGTTGCAAGACTGAAAGTTAACAATGTGGGTGTGCATTTGTGTGTGTGTGTGTTTGTGTGTCTTGTTCCACAATTCTATATGAAATTCATGACTCTGCGTTGTGTATAACTACTTGTGTTCAACAGTGTAGTTGGTATTCTCTACTACCAATATCACATAACAGAATTTGTATTGTAGAGACTTATCTGCAGCTGATTTGTAACACATATTTATTCTTTGATTTTGGAAACTGGTTCAGGTTGTAAGGTAAAACTTTAATGGTTTTACCCATAAAAAGTTTTGTGTTCCGAGTCAGTAGTGAAATAATTATATTTACATATTTATTTGTTCTTTAATCATAATTGTGTTTTTATTTCTTTAATCCTTACTTTCAAAGCGATTGCAAAGATAGCTAATTGTAAATCCTTTATAATACTGGAAAAGGCATTTAGTTATCATTAATAATTTATTGCCATTATTACATCATCATCATCATCATCATCATCATCATCATCATCATCATCATCATCATCATCATCATCATCATCATCATCATCATCATCATCATCATCATCATCATCATCCTTAAGGTTTAAACCAAGAATGGTTTGTTCCGGACTCAAATAGGCAAATATTACAGATGGTCACTCCAGCGCTTCCTAGGACGTCCCATACCTCTCCGTCCCCTCGGCTTATAGTTCCATAGTTGTTTGGGGATGCGGCAGTCATCCATTCGGCAAAGATGTTCCCACCAATTCAGCCGATACTGGGTGATCCTGTTGAGTATACTCATAATATTCAGCTCCTGCCGTATATCTGTGTTTCTTCTAAGATCATCGAGAGTATACCCTGCCACGTGCCTCAGAAATCTCATTTCAGCCGTTTGGATACGACTGGCCTGGCCTTTCATTCAAGTCCAATTCTCAGACCCATAAAGAAGTGTGGGAAGAGCCATCACCTTGTAGAATTTTAGGCGTGTTCCTTTACTTGCTGACTTAAGGATTTGCCTGATGGTCCCGCACATAAGGTTGAACTTATGCAACTTGTTCACCACATCGTTGCTTGCATCTGAACAAAGCAACAACAAACAAGATACTACAAAGCAACAACAGCAACAAGCAACGATCAAAGCAAGATATTATATCTGAACAAAATTTAAAGTTAAATTAAAGTTATGACTATCTTATTTAGTAGGGGATGTGGAAACAAAGCTAAAATCAGTTGAATAGACTCAGTAGTAGTAAGGAGAATGATGAAAGTTAGGACTAGGTGTACAAAATGTTTTTATTTTCATACCAGGAAGGTACTTTGTTTAACATCTAATCTTGATGTCTTTGTTAGTATTTGTAAGATGGTTTAAGATTATTTTCTTAATTCATTCAATTGTTGGCATCCGTTACACTGACTTTTCCTATAAACAACTCTTTTGTTAGCCTGGAATGTAACCTCAGTACAAGTACAGAGTAAGGACTTGAGGTATTATGGGATACCTAATTTGTTCCATTGTTACGCTGTACTTTATTATTTATCTCAGTACAACTAATATTTAAAAATTATATTGTTTTGTGATCTATTTTTACATGCTTAATGCTTGTAGGTTTATGTTTGCAACGTTTGGTTTATAATTCTGGAATACACAGTTTTAGTTCACATAAATGTAAATATTTAATTTACATATTGTAAAAAAAAGTACAAAATTTATATAATTGATCAATGTTTTTATATGTACTGAGAATGAAATAAATAAATTAACAAGAAATAATAATAGTAACATCATTAACAAATGGCAAAATATTCTACCCAAAAGTTTTAAATCAACTGTGCTGATTTCGATACCAACAATTGTTCTGATTTAGTGTTTAGCAGTTATTTAAGCAAAAAAAAAGCAGAAACTAAATGCACTTTAAAACATTGGCTGTACATGTTAATAGAAATATCAAAACAGGATAATCTTGATAATTTCACAGTTTTATAGCATTTAGAGGTAATGACCGTGTACAGGTAAAATTTTCCTGAACAAAGAGATTGTGGGCTGAATCAATAACTTGACTTACCTAAAGTGTAGGTGCTCTTTGATGTGATGATACTGATGTAGAATTACACACATTTCGATATGTATGTGGCACAATCAAAAGAATTTTTAAAACACAAGACAGGACATGCTTCTTAAACTTTATAGAGTATATCTACCCTTCTGTATTGATATAGGTGTTGAAAATTAGTGAAGAAACAAATAAAAAGCAAATAAAACAGATATAGGATTCTGAAATATTTAGATTTTACATACACATTTACATTTAAAGTATAAAAACTTACTTTACTAGACAGGAATATAAGTGATTATGACATCAGATTGAATTAAATATATTCAGCTTAATCAGAGATTTATATTAATTTGAATTCAAATTATATTGTTTAAGTACCAATGTTTTCTCACATAAACAGTTATAGATGTATAAATAAAATTAATTTATGTGGGTTCCAATAGTAACTCAAAGCTGTTGGTTAGGTATCATATAATTTTGGATCTGCTGGCACACATGGTCTCTAAATATTTCATGTTTTTAAAACTTAATTTGTATCAGTGCAAATAATAGTACATGTGAGATAATACAGTCTCCTTGGTTGTTGTTTAGAATGTTTGATTATTTTTTAAGTATGACAGTACATCCATACTATCAGTGACAAGATGATGTTTCTTTTGGTATTGTTAACCAAAGGCAGCAGATGTCTAAAGTTATCATCTGCCTTTATGCATCAAGCTTATAACCTTGTGTGACAGGGCTCTCCAATTTCATATTCCATTGCTAATGTAATTCAGACTGTTTAAATAAAACACATATTTTTGGGTCTTAGAGGTATATATATATATATATATATATATATATATATATATATATCAGGATATAACACATTAAAAACATATGGATACAAATAATGAGATGGTGTGAGAGAGTCTTGAAATAAATATCTATATTCAAATGCAGGACTAAGATGAATACATAACGATGGGAAACATACGTGTAATTCATAAAACTTCCTTACTTTTGTCATTATATTAAAACTTTTATTGTTTCATTTAGATCATTAAGTAATTTTTGGAATAGGTTAAAGCTGCACAATGAAATGTATTTTTAACTTGCCTGTCAGGTTTCTTATGCAAAAAAGAAGATAAATCAATGCTTTGTTAAATTTTAGGGAGAAGGAATGCACTGGAAGTTTATCATATTTGTTAGTTTTTCTTAATTTAAAAACAACATGAACAAATTTGGATATTTTCTATAACGTTTGTGAAGGATAACCTAAAATGTTTAATAGTTTTCTTGAGAATGCCTTGCTATTTTTCTAACTGTTAGTGAATTAAATTTTTACTTTTGTTGAGTTGTTATCTTATAATACCTGTGCCATAGATATTTGTACACCTGAACATTATTATTGATTGTGAAGAAGGGACAATATGAATGTTTCTGGCAATATTTTGAACTAGCATAGAGCATGAATTTTTCTTCCTTTTTTATGATTTTCTGGCAGACAGATAGCCTTTATATTTGCCTTCAAAACCCATCAACTAGGAAAACAGTTGGATAGGTTAAGTAGGTTTTCCACGCATTGTTACAATTGCTATAGTTAATGTATAGTTGTTGTATGGCCTTATCTAATACACAAGACCAATGATATTAATGTCTATAAACAAGGTGGAGTAGGCCTACAGTCCAAATAATAATATTCCTTATACTAGGTGATTTATGTATTACAACATTTTTAACCAGCCTTGATCCAGTAGCATATCTAGAATTTTAGAATTTGTTCTGGGGGGGGGGGGTCTGCTTGAGTCGCTTCATACAAAAGAAAAAACAAGTTAAGATATAATGCTTGAAAAACATATGATAACATCCTGAAATCAATCTCATTAAAGAAAACTTACACCCAAAAATGTACGCGTTATTGAAACACTGTTTATTAGATACTTATTGAGTGAATTTATTTTCCTGTATTTTATATATCAAATGTATATATAAATCATCTGTAATAAACCTGTTTGTACATTTAAAAAAGAGTTACTACCATATCAGTGTACAGAGCTGAAAAAGTAATAAAACAACCTAAACATTAAGAGGTTAAAATAATTCCTCATCAACTTTTTTCAGCCTTCTGGGGGAGGAGTCCAGTCCCGTTCCTCTGTAAATATGCTCCTGCCTCAATATATCACAATTTTTGTTAAAATGTTTTCCTATCAACAATTTTATGAATATTAAAATATTAAGGAAACAATTTTTTTTGTATATATGGCAATAAACATTGATATTTACAGTATAAATTTCCTAGTAGAAAGACTAACAAATCACTGGTTTTAAACATAAGTAAAAATTTGCTTTGTACATGCATCATTATCATCATCCTTGTCGTCATCATCATCATCATCGTCACCATCATTCTAATATGTGACAGGTCCCACCAGATGACACTAACATTTTGCTCCATATCGGATTTGTATCTTTGTCTCTACATACAAAACCCAGACTCTATATCAACCAAGAGTTTCAGTCTTTCTTTCTATTCTTGTTCCCTCCTCCTAGTGCTTTTTCTAAAATAATATTTAGTAAATCCGTTTGTTCTCAGAATATATTCAATCCAGTTTTCTATTTTCCTCATTATAATTTTCATTACAATCCTCTTAATAATCCTCTTCACAATCCTTTTTGTGCTTTATAACATTGGTGTTTTAATGATGTTAAGTGTCATTTATTTGTTTTTAGCTGTTTTTTTTTTAAATTTTCATCATTCTGTTGTTAGCAGTGATAGAAAAATAAAGAGTAAGTTGCATAAGTTGCTTGACAAAAACGTATTTTTTTATACCTACTACCATCAAACAACTTTACTCATTCTGCATTTTTAGAGAAAATATAACATTTAAATACTTATTTGAATACTTTCAAATCAAATACAACTTGACAAGACCCCAGTTTAGTGTTATCAGTGTGATTTGGCTTGTTTAATATATTATAACTCCCACAGTGAGACACAGTGAGACTGAAGATTACTCCTTGTGGAGTACCCAGCTGTCTATGGGTATACAAATGAGAAGAGACTTTTTAAACATAATGATATGTGTCAATTTATAGTTGGCAAATTTTCTGCAATACGTTTTAGAATTTGAATTTGAATATTTGAATACCTTAATATTTGGTGTATGAACAAATCAGATAACGATCCATGTTATGCAATTATTATTGGAACTTGAAAGTGAATTTAGTGGACTAGAATAGTTAAAAATATAAAACAAGACATATGTTTGAAATTTGGCAATAATAGGTTGCTTTGACCATGAAGAAAAGGCAGTCTACTGATAGATTGTAATGCTGACTTCAGAGAATAAGATGTATCCTGATGTTACAGAAAAATCACATTGTACAGAACCAGCCATACGTTGTTTGACAAAAACGTACTGTCTGGCCATGACTGGATGATCGAAGCTGCTCTCCCCCACCACGCAGCCACTTGTAAACGAGGTAGGGTGAAATATGTGTACTAGCTGTTTGGTTTACCCCCACTTAGCCTACCATAGTACCATAGTAATTTAATTTCCCATTGTCCTCGTTCTCCAGCGTAAAGTGTATATTACTATTAATACTGTTCAAATATTTGTGTAACCGGTCTATTTGTCGACGTGTGCCTTTATAAATTAAAAAGGTATCGTCAACATATCAGCCATAAAAAATTATGTTATCATTATACTTATTATTGGTAAAAATGAAAGAATTTTCAAAATGGTTTAGATATATGTCAATAAGAAGGCCAGAAAGTGGAGGACCCATTGACGGTGTAGCAATTTTTAAATTTTCTGGATTTGACTGTCACTAGGAACAATAATAAATTGCAGTTTAATATTTACAGGAAACCTACAGCAACTGACACAGTTATACGTGCCACATCTTATCATCCACTGTCCCAAAAAATGGCTGCTTTCCACAGCATGATTAACCGCCTTCTGTCATTGCCCCTCAGTAATGAGGACTAGTATGATGAACTGAATACCATTAAACACATTGCAATCACAAATGGTTACAAAGAAACAATAATAAATAGTATCCTCAAAAGACATAAGAAACAAAAAAACACTGACATACGTAGGGCACCTGTGGACAATACATATACACGCCATATATACCCTGGCCTGTGGACATCTCAACGCCATACACGGCCTTTATGCCTAGAATTCTAACTTCAATTTTAAATAAGACTAATAATATTATTATCACGTATAAAACTACAAACAACATTTTAAATAATCTTCATGTTCGTGAACCAACAGCCCTTGAAACTAAAACAGGGATTTATAAATTGGTATGTGATGATTGTGATGCCTTCTATGTGGGCCAAACGGGTCGAAATTTTCTAAAAAGATTCGCTGAACATAAGCCACCTACATACTTTCACAACTTAGAAAACATCAGATCTAAATTTGCTAAGCATCTTATCGCGGAGAATCACAACTATACTGGCTTTAATACTAACCTAAAACCCCTTCACATTTGCAATAAAGGGCGTTATATGAACGCCCTCGAAGAATTCAAAATATATAAAGCATACAATAATGCCGATACCAAGCTACATGTTTTGAATGATCAGCTGCATTTTAAATCAAACATCCTGTATGATACTGCTTTGCGGTATCTGCTATGATACGAGTTAGATATGAACCAGTGCGCGGTCTGTCGCCGTACGGTGTACACCTTGAAACCGTTGTGCACGCTATTTGTATAGTGTATTCTTATTTTGTTTTATTTATAATGTGGATTTAATAATTTTGGAAATATTCGACAACTATGCCATCGCACAATGGGATAAGAAGACGATTTTAAATTCTGATGATGGGACAAGGTCCCAAAACATGTAACTTTTAACGTGAAAATACATTTTGCTGTAAGTCACAGATGGTAAGATATACATTACTAATTTGATTATCAAGTACGTGGCTTGGTACTATAATCGGAAATATTCCATAAATAATCCAACTGTGTTTGAGTAACAACCACAACCTATCATACATGTGAAGGGAAGTGCACGTGTTATTTCCACATTTTTAAAAATCCTAGTACAGTATCCTAATACAATAATTTATTGAATCTTTTAACAAAATCAGGCTTTGGAATTATTTATTTTTGAGTAAATCTTAATAGGAAATTTTGTATTTGTTAAAATACAATTTATTTGGTTAGAAAAATGAATAAAAAATAACATGAAACAGAATCATAAAATTTTACATTTTGTGAAGTTTTTGTATGTATATGTAGACTTAGTCCTATACCACTATTTCCTTTACAAAAAATGATGAATACAGAAACATATATCTTCATTCCTTATTCTATCTTGCAATGTATAATTTAAAGTATTTAGAAGAATTTGAATTTCAGGACTCTGAATCTTGCCGCTTTCCTTTTTTGTCATGACTCATGTCTTACTGGAAATATTCGGAGAACAAATAATCAATAAGCCTCAAACAACAAAAACCAACAGCAAGCCAGCAACCTCTTCAGATTAAAAACCAAAACCAAAATGGTTTATGATGAGCATACTCAAAACATGTTCCAAGTAAGGAAAAACAATCTTGATTGTATACTAGTGTAGTGTAAGAATGCAATGATTATATATTTATATACACATGAACTGATTTCTTTTGTTATAGTTATTGAATACTATCTCCAAGAACAGTGACTTGTTGAAGAAACAGAGGGGAAAGATTATATAGCTGACTCAATAGTTACATGAAGATGGCTATAGTAAGTAAGAACTTATTGGGTGTACTGGCACCCAACCACGAAGAGTCATTGTAATCAGGGCCAGATCTAGGTACCGCCAGTCCTCGCATTGTGAGGGGGGGCTGAAAAGGGGGGCCCACGCCATGGCCTGGGTGCGGCTCGAAATAGCTCGGTAAGGCGCGTCGTCGTCTATAAATAACGTGGTCGGGTGGCGCATGCATGCGCAAGGCCGTCAGCGCCACTTGTCAGATTCAGTCGCTCACTGCTCACTCAGTCAGACGGTAGGTGTTGCTGTACTGCAGAGCTGTCACACACATCTGTCGCATGTCTGCTCCTGGCTCACATGTACGTATAGGTTATAGTTATATGAGACGCAAATAAATAAAAAGAATGGAGCAGGAACTTAG
The DNA here is from genome assembly GCA_034769895.1 of Magicicada septendecula. NCBI lineage: Eukaryota > Metazoa > Arthropoda > Insecta > Hemiptera > Cicadidae > Magicicada > Magicicada septendecula. The sequence continues at coordinate 24,458,201 of CM068368.1, forward strand.
TTCAACTAGCGGTGCCGCTAAACGAAGAAGAAAGTGTTTAGAAGAAGAGTCTATAAAACAGACAAATAAGACAATAACTTCATTCCTGTCTAAAAAAACCAAAGACCTCTGACGAGAACCAAGCTCTTCAGGTTCCTGATGCAGGTATGTTAAGCAATAAAACTTGACAGTATTTTAATTTTAGTTGTGTACATGCTGAAGGGTTAAATTACCAGTACAGTTTAAAAAAAAATCATCAGTAAATTCACCAACAATTTTATATTTAACTTTTCATTAACACACATTGTTTTTAAAATTTTTATAATTTATTAATTAAGATTTTACAAATAAAAAAGTACAGTCTGAAAGGCACCTGTGGTAGTGTCAGGACCTTTGGAAGTACGTATTCATTTTTCAAATTCAAAGATTTTGTGCGAACTTCTCACTGGATCTGTCACTCGTGACTCGATACTTCTGCTTTGAATTACAAATATCATTTACAGTTTAAAAACTGAGTGATTTTAAAAAATGGATTTCGGCTTAAAACTGGCATTATAAAAAAAATAGTAAGATATTTTATAACAGAATATTGTGCAGTAATAATTTAAGATAATACTAACGTATTTTATGCTAACTGGTATAATGTATATATACTTTTTATTTATTTTCATGCTGAATATCACATGTATTAACCACGAGGATACCTTGTTTGGAAATTCGTGTGCTAATTACTCATGAAGAGGTCTTGTCCAACAAAAATTAATCTTCACCACGTTAGGGAGCTAATGACGAGTCGAGTCAAATTTGTGTACATAAAAGAGCATTTTATAATTTTTTGTCGAGCACCGTAAATATGTGATGTTTAAACCACTTATTAAAAAGTATTGTAAACAAACAAATTTCTTATATTTTTGTTAGCCAAATAGTCAAAATGTCTTGGATATAAATTCATTCTTGCTCTTTCTGCTAGTAGACAATTTCTGTTGCGTGTATTGTATTGATGATCCCTGATTTGTATATTCCGTCTGTTTTTGTGTACTTTTTTAAGGATTTCCTTTACGTACAGGTACAGCTGTTGTAAAAGAAGAAGCTGTAAATTGTGGAAATATCGAATCAGGAAATCAAAAAGAACAACTGCAATCAGCTGAAAACAACCAAGGTGATGGTAACGGGAATTCGACAAGTAAGTCAGATGATGTTGATGATTTTATAGTTACTTTGCATCAGCAGGAATATCCTACTGATAAAGGTCACTATGATGATATTATTTTGTCAGCCAAAGTTAAGACCTTCATTATTAGTACCGGAACTTGCCAACCCAAAGGGCCATTTCCTAAAGATAAAAAGAACAGATCATTTTCTTGCGCCTATTATAAAAATGAAACAACAACAAGCCAACCATTTCCCTTAAAGTGGCTTAACTATTCATTAAAGAAAGATTGTGCTTACTGCTTACCGTGTTGGCTATTTTCTAAACCTGGGAATAACAAAAGTGGTTGGGCCGATGGTATTAGAGACTGGCAGGGACTGTCAAGAAAAATAAAAGATCACGGTAAATCAAATGATCACATTTTAGCTTGTATGTCTTTACATCAGTGGAAAGCAAGTAAATGTATTGATGATCACATAGATTTGGAAAGAAAGTCTCAACTTACGTTTTGGGCCCAAGTTTTAGAAAGACTTATAGATATCACTCTAATGTTAGCAAAAAACACTCTTGCATTTAGAGGTGCTAATGAGGGAAAATATGACAGAAACTTTTTATCTTTGGTTCAGTTGTTAGCAAAATATGATCCTGTAATGGCAAGAGTTGTAACAATCCCTGAGGGTCAAACCAAGTATTTGAGCCATGATATTCAAAATCAAATCATTAGTTGCATTTCTTCAACTGTTCTCAACGGTATCGTGAATAAAATCAACAAAGCACAATTTTTTCATTTTTGTTGATACCACACAAGACCTTTCTAAAAAAGATCAAATGAGTTTCATTGCGAGGTATACACACTTGTCTGAAGTGGAGGACGGCTTAGAAGGAGCTAGTTCCGAAAATAGGGAAGTTAAAATTGAAGAATCTTTCTTAGGGTTTTTCCATGTAAGAGACTCAACAGCAGATGGGTTATCCTCCCTTATCGTAAATTGTTTGGAAGGCTTTGGTCTAGACATGAAGAAATGTAGAGGTCAAGGCTATGATGGGGCAGCCACAATGAGTGGAGCTTACACTGGCGTGCAAAGTAGAATACAAGGTATTGAAGAACTTGCCGTGTATGTCCACTGTGCAGTGCACAACCTCAATTTAGTGATTAATGATGCAGTAAGTACTGTAGGAGATGTAGCCAACTACTTCTCAGCTCTTCAATCATTGTATGTTTTCTTCGGCCATAGTATTAACAGATGGGACATTCTTTCTTCACTAACAAATGAGTCAGAAATCACATTAAAGAAACTTAACCCTACAAGGTGGGCATCAAGGCATGACTCAATTTTAGCTGTCAAATTGAGATACTCAGACATTCTAAAAGCTCTTATGAAAATTTCCCTTGAGGGTAAGAAGCCCGATGGCGATGAAGTGTCAGAAGCGCGAAGGTTGATGAAAGTGATAAACAATTTTCAGTTTGTCATGTTAACTGTTATCCTGTCGACCGGTTTCACTCAATTGAATATTGCTTCCAAATCCCTCCAAGGAAAAGAAACAGACTTAGAGAGAGCTTCGACAATCTTTCAAAGGAGCAGAGAGAGGTTGTTGCAAATGAGGAATGAGTACCAAAACATGAAGGAGGAAGCTGTAACTCTCGCTGTAAAGTGGAATGTTGATCCTATTTTCCCTCAGAAGAGGCAGCCGTTGGTGAAAAAACACTTTGATGAGCTGGCCGAAGACTACAGATTTTCAGATGGAGATAACCTGTTCAAAATAAATGTCTTCTACAAGCTTCTTGATGTTATCAATGGTCAGATTACTAAGAGGTTTTCAGCTGTTGAACGTGTTGTACAACAATTTTCTGTGTTGTTTCCAAAGGTTCTAAATTCCCTTTCAGAAAAAGAGATCCTGGAAAGAGCTGAGAACCTTCAGAAGATTTATGAAAAGGATATTAGACCCTCTCTAGGTCTTGAACTACTTTCACTGCATGAAAGTCTTGGTGAAGAAATTGCTAAGTGCAAGAAAGTCTTTGACCTCATTAAACTTTTGTTTGTTGACTTTGAGATAATGTCTTCCAGTTTCCCTGAAGTGCTAACAGCCTTGACCTTGTTTCTAACCCTGCCCGTAACGGTTGCATCAGCCGAAAGATCATTTTCCGCACTCAAGAGGATAAAAAGTTACCTGAGGAGCACAATGGGTCAAGACAGACTGAGAACGCTTTGGGATTGATTGGCATCAACAACGCTGAGGCATCAATAATTGATAAGAAGGAGTTTATAAAAGATTTTCTGAAATGAAATCAAGGAAGAAAACTTTTTGATATTATGTAGTATAGTACACACTGTAACATTCTTTGATCAACAATTTGTGTGTAATTAGTAAATAAAGTAAATTTATTATATCTACAAATGTGTGTTCAATTTAATACATAACCAATGTCCATCACAGCCTTAAGACTTAGGTGTTACAGACATTTTTTTACAGACAAAGAAAACAAGTAACGAAAATTCGGGGCCCGTGAAGGATTTTCGCTGGGGGGGGGGCCCAACAATTTTTAGATCTGGCCCTGATTGTAATGTCAGTTGTCAAGAGAGTTTCTCTGATTAAATGGCTACAAAACATGATGGGACAGTCAGTTATGCAATTCAATTCGAAGAGTCAAACTATCAATGCACTTAAGAAACAACAACCCACAATTTTATCTCAAACAGATTCATCTCGTTAGCAGCCTTTGTAATTCCAAAATTGTTGCAGAACTGCTACTTGCTTTGTACTGGTCAACAACCTACATGTGTTTTCATTGTGGTGGAAAGACCAAAAGGCATCATACAATACAAAGTAAAACAAATTTGTAATTATTTTAATTCCTTCTGTTTTTTTTTTTTTTTTAATTTGAGAAGTACAATTAATTTGTGTGTCCATGTTTGATGTGAGTGATTAAGAATTCTAGTAAAAATTTAGTTTTATATATGTAGATGTTATTTTATTCACAACCTTGTTTAATTAGTTTTACACAGTAATTAATGAAACTAAAATAACTATCAGTTTTATTTAGTAACAAATTAAAATGTAATATGTATAATTTTAAATTTATTATTATTATTGTTACAGTGCTGCGACAACCCATTACTGAATCAATGCCTCCTTTAACAGCCTCCACTCCTGGTGAAGTGCATCTGTTCTGCAGTTCCAGGTCCCAAAGATATGGTGTGCATCATAATTCACACCGTCTCCCCAATGTAGTTTGGGTCTACCAACTCTTCTAGTGCCATATATCTGTTCTGTGAGTGCCTTTCTGGGTATTTTATTCTCCCCCATTCTGATCATATGCCAGCCCACCTGAGTCTACCAAGTTTTATAACTTTCACAATATCTGGTTTGTTCAGAAGAGTATTCAGTTCTTGGTTGGTCCTTTTCCTCCATCCACCTCCCATACATATTGGACGAAAAATACTGCGGAGGATTTTGCGTTCATGAACCAGCAGGCTTAACTCAGACTTTCTAGAAATGGTCCAGGTCTCAGAACCATAGGTGAGAAGTGGGCAGATCAGTGTTTTATACAGAAGCAGCTTGATGCTCCTGGCAATTGTTCTGCTCTGGAACAGGGGTCTTAGATCAAATAAGCACCTATTAACAATTTTGAATTTAGAATAACTAAAACCTTTTGTTATTGTTACTGTGGTTGTTGTTATTACTATTATTGATTAAAAAATGTATTATTTACATCATTTTTTGTAGGATATTGTTATCAAGTACATGATGATGTAATTCTGTTACGTATTAGCATTCATTCAACTGTATTAGCATACTGATGGAAATATGTGTCTGTAGTAAAAAGGATGGGACAATATACTTAAATAATTCTTTGTTTCTTGCAGAAATGTTAATTATAGTGTGGTTATATTTCAGACAGAATTGAAAGAAAAGACCTCAGTAACTGTGTTTTATGAATTTGTTGGCCTTTCCTACAGGCTTTGAGGTATTGTTGTTGTTAAAACAAATTGTACTAATCCGTTAGTACTCCCTACCATAAGAAATAATCATGAATATTAAGCTTTGATATAAACTGAATAGTACCTATTCTGAATGTGTGTTACAGTATTGCATATAATTAATATAATTATGTATATTTTTTTACAGGTAACTACGGGCATATGCAGAATTTTAATTAGGAGCATTCAACAAATGGGGTTATAAATACTGTATTACGGTTATGTACATTATCATCACACTTCTGATAACAACACTCTGTAAACACACAGAATTGATTATTATTGCTTATATAAATAATTTTTAGAAGTCCCATAGAAGGAAGTGTATCCTGACTTGGTTAGCATTTATATTATTCCAATACTGCAAGAATACTATAAGAGCCAGAGTGTGGCACACTTTACATTAATATAAAAAAAATTGTTAAGCAAATTGTATGTCAGAGGAAGTTTTTTTATAAGACTTTGTAGCTATAGAGTCTCTTCTAATTTCTCTTCTAACTTCTTCAGTTATAAGATTTTTTAAAAATATAGGAATGTCTGTATGTAAGACATTTACTATATATTGTTACAATACAATATACCTTAACGAATTTCAATTTACTCTAATTTATAAGAAAGTACAATATTATGATTTTCACATGAGTGTGAAATTTAGGGGGGGGGGTCTCAATCCTGTCTGCTTACAGGTCTCATAATCATCTTCACGACGTGCAGGTAGACATTGAAGTTATGTGTGAAGACTTGCAGACAAGCCTATGTCTACTGTGCATTCACTGTGTGTCAGACATGCTGTGAGGGGAGAGGACACCTTTTTAGCTACATGGATTGTATTCAGGGGTGGATTAAAAGCGTGTTGTGCCATATGCTGCCATCAGACTGGTGCCCCCCCCCCCGATTCAAAATTCAAACTTTTATCCATCATTTACACTGGTAAATGGTATACATAATTTTGAAAGTTAACAATTATTTTATTAAAGTTTCAAGTTACAACGTCTATTTAGTTAAATTTTGATTACAATGAGCATAGCAATACTTAAGCTTAGAAAGCAGTAATGGATCCATTTTTTAAATTGATTTTGCCTTAATAAAGTCATGTATAATTTCTTCAATATCGAGTGATTCAAGTATTTCGTTTTCAATATTCAACCTTGCTAACAAAGATAATGTCTCAATTCCCATAGTTGAATACAAACATATCTTTAAAGCATTTTAATACAGAAAATGATCTTTCAGATTTGCAGTTAGCTATTGGAATCGTGAAAAGCACACGATAAGCAATGCATAAATATGGAAATACATAAATCATTTTACAATCAATAATCCAGCACAATACTTTGAGTGGACAGACTTTAGAATTATGGAATCTATCATCTTCATTCGAACATAAAATACATAACAGCGAATTTGTCAAAAAGTGTGCACACATCTTTTTATGATTTTGGATTGAGGATATTTGTTTTTTTGCTTTTTGATAACTCGCATAATTTACAGCTGATATACAGATTAACTAGACTGCATTATCTGTACATTTCTAGAAAATTTGGTTGGTAGAACTCTTATGTGCCTATTGCTCTAAGCTCACCCTTCTGTTGTTCTATTGAGCACCCCATGAAACTATTACATTCAGTAGCATGGCGTCCATGTAACCATATCACTGAATAAATACTTTAGTTATTAAATAATTTAATACTAAATACTTTAGTTACTAATCAAAGTGCTCCTCTAGGTATACAGATTAGCCGACACGAGTTCCTAAACACTATGCTGTTTGCGGATGATCAATTTGTAATCCAAGATAGTGAGGATAAATTACAACTGGCTATCCACAAACTAAATCTGTTATCAAAAGGTTATAATTTGAACATTTCAATAGAAAAAACTAAGACCATGGCATTCCTAGGAAAAATTCAATTCGAACAAAAATTGTAATTGAAAATAAAATTTTAGAACAGGTATCACATTTCAATTACCTAGGATGTGATATTACATATGAAGAAGACAAAGATATTCTTAATAAAACAAACAATTTCCAAAGAATATGCAGAACATTACGGAGAACACTCAAAGGAAAGACCATGAAAGAAACACAAATAAAATTCTATAAGGTGATGGTAGCCCCATGATATTATATGGGTCCGAATCATGGGCACCAAGAAAGAAAGATTATACATCGATCCTTGAAAAGTCGATACCATCACCAAGAACTAGATGGACAGTGCTCCCAGCGAGAGCCTCTGAAGAAGCTTTTTAAAAGCGAAAACTAGTTCAGGCTATAAGGTAAAACTTTTACGTTTTTACCCATAAAAAACTTTGTGTTCCGAGTCGGTAGTGATTTAATTATATTTAGTTAAGTAACGGACACGTCATGGACAACGAAATCCAAGTATTTTGTTATATTGTTTTAAGGCCTAGTTTTTGACTTACTGTCTAAGAACATACTCCTAAGATGTGTTTTGACAGTCTTATATGTTAAGTATTATAATGTAATGACTTTTACAAGTAACCAATATTTTAGTCTTAGCATAGCACTAGTTTGAGGATAATAAGAAGTTTATGTATAAAAGGTGTTTTAAAAAAGATACTGAAATTTGGTAATAAAAACTTTATTAATATAATTGTAATTTTACTTAGGCTTGAGGCTTGTACCCTTCAAAGTAGTCCCCTCTGCTACTAGTCTCCTCTCCCAACATGTCTTCCATTTTTGAAATGTTTCTGGATTGAATTTTAGGGAATAGTACACAGCTGCTGTGTTGTATTCTGTCATTGACATTTGTGGTTTGAAAATGACATCCTTTCAAGGTTGCCTTCAATTTTGAAAACAAGAAAAAGTCTGCTGGGGTCAAGGCTGTACAGTATGATAGGTGGGGCAGGATGGTTGTCTAGTGTTTTGCATACAATATAAGGTTGTGCCAGATAATTGCAGTTAGGGAGTAACACATGAGATAGTACACTGTTATGGTGCAAAATGTAACTATGGTTTCCCCACACGTCAGGCCTCTTCCTGCACATCGTATCACACGAATTCCTTGATAACATGAAGTTTTTTCAATCCCGTTGAATGTTCCATAACATTCAATGTTAAAAATACCTCTATAACGCAAAATTCCTTAGCTAAATACCTAGATAAGCCAAATTTTCTTTGATTGAAATCAAAATACTGCACTAATTAACTTTTATAATATGAATTTTTAAATATAATCATTTCACTACCGACTCGGAACAGAGTTTTTTTATGGGTAAAAACGTAAAATTTTACCTTATAACCTGAACCGATTTTTGCTTTTAAAAAGCTTCTTCAGAGGCTTTTTAAAAGCAAAAACTGGTTCAGCCTGTAAGGTAAAATTTTATGTTTTTACCCGTAAAAAACTTTGTGTTCCGAGTCGGTAGTGAAATAATTATATTTAATTAAGTAACGGACACGTCATGGACAACAAAATCCAAGAATGAATTTCTACTTGTAATCGTGTAATAGTACAATTTTACCTCTATAAGATGAATTACCCTTGAAGCATTGAGCTCGTAAGACGAATTACCATTGAGCTCAGTAAACCGAGTGTTATGAAGCAGGACCTTGATAACACGAACTTTCATTATCTTAACCGTGACAACACTAATCTCGCTTTGACGAATTCCTTGAAAACACAAATGTTTTGTAATCCCCTTGAGATTCGTGTTGTCGAAGTTCCACTGTACCTTAAAACTTCCATGTAAAACTCCTTGCTTACTGTCTGATTATGTGGAATGTATTTATAATGGACTAAGCCTTCAAGTCAAAAAAACCACCATTACCTTCAAGTTTGACTATACTCGGGAGCACACATAATGGTGAAAAGTGAAAGCGCATTGTGCAGAGAGATACAGAGTGTAACACTGCAACAGGCAGTAAGTGAAACGATTGGCTCTTATTGGCTACTACATAATGTGATATGGCTCTTGCCTCTGTGCAGCTGGCAGCTCTCACCTTCCTTCGGGCTCGGTCAATTCCGTCCGCCGCTACCTGACTCCCTTTTTCAAACCGGTCAATTGCGTCCCCGTTACTGCTAACAATAAGAACGGTTCAACACCCCCACCCCACCTGCTTCTTGTAGTATTTATACTTTTTTCGGGATTTATCCCTCATTTAGTTGTCGTTAGTAAGAGTTGTCAAATTGTTTGTAGTGTGTAGCAAGTGTAGTCCATCGATCATGGAAGTTATGAAAGGTGAGAAGGGTAAATCAATCTTCGTAGTTGGTGGTTACAAATTCAGATTCCACAAACATCTGATGGACGGAATTCAGCGATGGGCATGCACCGCAAAGACTTGTAAGTGTTACTTAAAAATTAATTTAGAAAATAAAATTACAGAAAGTTTTCAAGAACACACTCATGCACGTTTGGAAGAAAATATAATTAACAGCCAAAAAATAGCAAATTCCGTGAAAAGAAAAGCAGCTGAAGATATTTCATGTAGGCCGTCATAACTCTTACAGAGAGAATTGACAAATCATGGAGACGTAGAAACATTATCAACTGGAGACGTTGAGTTAATCAAGCGAGTAATTAGGCGGTCCAGAGAATCGATTCATCCAAGTCTTCCAAAAACTCGTTGTGCAACTCATCGCGCTCTGCATGAAATGGAAATTGTCACCAATACCGGGAAAGACTTCCTCATGATGTACGACCCAGAAAAAGGACTTGTTTGTTTCTCGACAATGACAAATTTAAAAATTCTGTGTGAAACGCCAAAACTCTATGTTAGTGGTACATTTAAAAGTTGCCCAAAATTTTTCGAACAGATACATGAATATGTATATATTCATGTATATAATGAATAATGTATATAATGTATATATATAATGAATATATGCCACTAGTTTTTTTTCTATTACCGGACAAAGACTCTTGCACTTATACCGAAATGTTCAAGTCAATTGACGCGAAGTGCAAATCGCATAATTTGTCCCTTGATCCTGAGGAAATGTTTATGTACTTCGAATCTGCAATACATGGTGCTGGAAAAGTTGTTTGGCCTTCAATGAAGATCAAGGGTTGTCGTTTTCATCTGGGGCAAAACTAGTGGAAAAAATTCAAGCTCTTGGGTTGTCTTCTGAATATAAATCGAACACGGAAACCAGCCGTTTTTTGAAATTATTTTTTGGCTTAGCCTTCCTAAGTCCCGACGACATAGACGACCTAATGGCATTACAACCAGACGGAAAAGAAAACATAAGAATATTCACAGGTTACGTATTCAATTACATGTCTCCTGATGTTACGTTTCCTCCAAGAATATGGGCGGATTTCAGCGTTTCAACGAATCGTACGACGAACAACTGCGAATCGTTTCACGCTCGATTAAATGCGCACTTCTACACTTCTCATCCCAACATATACAATGCTGTTGATGTTTTGAAAAATTTCCAGGCTGATACATACATCAAATTAAGAAGCAAAGAAAATGTAAGGAAATATAAACGTATAGAAGAAAAGGAAATGTATCTTCGGGAACAAATGAATAAATTCACCAGAAAAACCTGTTATCGAATACAGTATGTAGAGGCTGTCTGCATGAAATTTTTACTAATAAAATAAAGTAACATAAAAGATTGAAAAAATTATTATAAGTCGCTAGACAAACAGCAGCAAAAAAATAAAATACATAGAAATAAATAGAAAAAAAAATAAAAGTAAAAAATAAATAAAAATAAAAGTTGCATAGAAAATTGACAAAACTATTTTAAGTAGCTAGACAAACAGCATAAAAAAAATAAAATAAAAAATGTAACATAGAGAATTGACAAAACTATTATAAGTGGCTAGACAAAACATATAGCCTACTGTAGTTCCTTTCAAAGGATATCTACAGCTGATGATCACTCATAAGTGTGAAATATGTTTTTGCTTTTCACTGGTATATTAAAACCACAAATGATTAGAGGAAGATACACTAGTATCTATATTTATTATTATGATCAATTTTTCGGAATAGCAAGGTACAATTTCCTACGAGGGACGGAGTTGACCGGGTAAAATTTCCTACGAGGGACGCAATTGACCGGGTTCTTTTTCAGGCGGACGCAACTGACCGACGTCCATGACTGCTCCTCAGTGATTGTACTTACATATTTATTTAGGTAAGTTATAACATATGGTATTATACTGTATTGTGATACATTACTTATATGACTGTTGACTGGGCAGTTGATCACTATTCAGCATGCACATATTGGTGGTTATTCAATAAGTTACTGCATATGAACGTCAACATTAGACAGAAATGGAGTGCAACACTTTCATGAGTTTAGCAATACTTCCATGGATTAACAAATATACTAAGTATACTGTAAACACTCACTTCTGTTTGCCATGATAAAACACTCAGTATTATTACGACGGTCTAACTTGATCACCGTATGGTACAGTGGAAAACAAAATACAAGACACCAATTAAGTCACTAATCACCAGCTTTAATTACCACAATTAAACAGTTTGTAATTAACAAGACAGTTTCTTATAACAAATCAAATAAATGCGGCCTTGACACTGTCAGCAAGGCTGACGGCGTCTAGAAAAGTCTCGCAAGCGCATGTTGAAATCACGTAGGCCACAACATTCAGCCAGCGAATGGATCGTTCGAAAAACACGTAGATTGTTCTGTGATATCGTAACAGTATGTTATGTTTTTGGCTTTCTTTCTATTTACAATGTTTGATTGTCAATTCCCATGCAAAAGCCCATTCTTTTGCTGATAAGCATTCCTATTTTGCTTCATTCAGTCCTTTTCACACAGACCATAATTCTATCCACACAGCTGTATGAAATACTGTAGAAAACTATATTTGTAAGTACAGTATAGCAAACTGCATTAGATCCAGCAGAATCTGCAGATAAACCACATGCATTAACTCATGGCATATGAGCATTAAGCCAGTATATAGTTTCCCAGCCTAAGGGAAACCAACATTGTCTCGGATCAACTAAGGTAATATTGTAAGAACTACCTAGAGGCATCTCTACACCGCAGGAGGTGGGCCTGAGCAATGAGACTGACTAAGTTCTGTTGACGATCCAGGTATACATAATGAAGACCACAACAACAGTGTAGGGAAAGAAGAAGGTCTTCAGTATGACGGAAGTAATCCTGCTTTTTAGAGCCTGTTTAAAGAGCCTGTGCTGCCTTGTATTGTAGACGGTTGGGGAGGGGGTGGTCTCTAAAGGTTAGGAGAAAATAGAGGCAGTGTGTTCAGTGCAAAGATATGCCCTAAAAAGTTCTTTGGTCCTCCAGATTGGGAGCTGGGATAATGGGCCTTATTCACCTTATTCACCAGAAATACAAGTCAATTAATAAGCCTTGGAATCAGATTAAAAATAGAGAAGGTTGCTCATGCACTAAATGGAATGATACAGTGGAAATGGAAAGAAGGGGTACAATGGATGACATGTGTGAAAACAGACACATTGGATTGAAATTACATAGAAATTGAATTACAGAGATTGGGTTGAAGAAATGTCCACTCAAGCTATAGAGTACCTGCTTTACATACACACACAATGTTTGTGTATATGAGGCATAGTAGACCAGTGTGTATGGTAACTATGAGGTACTCTAGAGATCGTGGATTCGATCCTAGCATACTATAAGATCAAGGTATGTTTTTCAGACCACACATTGACTCAGCCTGTGGAGTGAATGCTTGGGATAATAATGTGGAGTAATAAAGTTAACCACACTATCTTCCTTGTATGCCATGGAGCTCAAATATGGCAGCCATCTGTCCTAAACAAAACTATACTTTGGTAGTACAAGAAGGAACCTTTACATCATTTTACTTCCATATTCGGTAAGGAAATGGAAGTATGGTGATTGCGAAAAAAATCGTGTTCGAAAAAAGGGCTGATTTTGACTGTACTACCCTCAAAACATGAAGAAATTCATTTTCCGGAAAGTGTCTATGTCAGTGTTTGTGTGCCTGAGTGTAGAATGTTTTCTATGTCAAACGATAATTGCTGCAGAATCAAATAATTTTTTGCATATGTGCCCAAGTTGTAGAGGACTCGAGGACTATTGATTTTGGTGAAGATCGGTTTAGAGGGAGGGGTAGTTTACCAGCAACGTTTTACGTTTTAATAAGAGTAAAGTACTTAATTTTGATAAAGTATTCTGAAAAGAAGGTCATAATAATCCACTGTAGAAAGGTAGATGAATATCTGTAAATGAAAAGAGTAGTTGAAAGGGGAGGGGTTATTTATTAAAAACTACCTTTCTGTTGTCGAATAAACTACCTCTTTTTGAAAGCTAAGATGCCTTAGTAATTACATATAATGAAACTATTACTCAACAAAAGTGTAAATATCAAAAATGGAGTTGTTCGGTTAAGGGGGAGGTGTAGTTTACCTGCATTGTTTTGTGTTTTAACAAGAGTAAAGTACTTAAATTTGATGAATAAGTGCCCCGAAAATAAAGTCATAAAAATCCACTATAAAATGGTAAATGAGATATGTATATAAACGGAAAAGGTAGTTGAAGGGGGAGGTGGTGATTTTTTGAAAATTACTTTGCTGATATAAAGTAAAGTACGAGTACTTAATTTTGAAGGATAAGATACCTTACCAATTATATATGATGAAACTAATATTTTTTGAAAGTTTAAGTATCATTAATGGTGGGGATCGGTTGAGGAGGAAGGATGTTTATCTGAGTAGTTCAGTTCTTTTATAAGAACAAAAGTACCTAATTTTTACAGATAAAGTGACTCGAAAATAACATTATATTAAACAACTACCCCATGATAACAAAAATATCTGTAAATAGTTAAAATAGTTTGAGGGTTGGGGAATATTTTTTTAGAAATTATCGAACCGAATTCTAGTAAATGATTTTAAATATAAAGCTTAGAACATGGAAGTCATGTATGGTTCTCCAAACCGATATTTATATTGTGTCCTACTTTATATTATGGAAAATGAACTATATTAATTTTACTCTTTTCAGTAGATGGAATAATGTTTATTATGGATTCAGGTAACTACAAACTGAAGTCTGCCCACTTATTTAAATTAACCAGCTCTGAATTATTCATACGACAGATTACTAATTCAGGAAGTCAAGTAGTATAGAAAAAAAAGGAAAACCTTTGAAATAATTGAATTTATTATTACATAAACAAAAGTACGATTCTTGGATTTCGTTGTCCATGACGTGTCCGATACTTAACTAAATACCACTATTGTATTAACGACTCGGAAAACTAAGTTTTTTATATGTAAAAGCATAAAGTTACAGCCTGAACCGGATTTCACCTTTAAACGGCTTTTTCAGAGGCTGCCGCTGGTAGCGCTGGCCGTCCTGTTGTGGTCGACGGAATTGAATTTCGAAAGATCGATACTGTGTGTGTGGGGTGAGATATGTTCGAATAATGCGTGCGATTTGAATTGTGCCTGTTCGTTAAGGATGTCGTTTTTATTTGTTTTCGTGTGTTTCTATATACTTCCAAATGTTCTAGAGTGGAAATATACTCTTCATCTGTCCTTCAGTCATCTGTGGAGTCAGTCATCTGTCCTTCCGTGTGGCGTCGGTCGGGTCCCCTTTGGTGCCGTCAGTCATCTGTCCTTCCATGTGGCGTCGGTCAGCTCCCCTTTCGCGCAGTTTGTCGTCTGTCCTTCCGTGTGGGGTCGGTCGGGTTCACTTTCGTGGAGTCAGTCATCTGTCCTTCCGTGTGGGGTCGGTCGGGTTCCCTTTCGTGGAGTCAGTCATCTGTCCTTCCGTGTGCGGTCGGTCGGGTCCCCTTTCGTGCAGTCAGTCGTCCGTCCTTCCGTGTGGGGTCGGTCGGGTCCCCTATCGTGGAGTCAGTCATCTGTCCTTCCGTGTGGCGTCGGTCGGGTCCCCTTCCGTGCAGTCAGTCATCTGTCCTTCCATGTGGCGTCGGTCAGTTCACCTTTCGCGCAGATAGTTGTCTGTCCTTCCGTGTGGGGTCGGTCGGGATCCCTTTCGTGGAGTCAGTCAACTGTCCTTCAGTGTGGGGACGATCGCTCCCCTACCGTGCAATCACTCGTCAGCCCTTCCATGTGGCGTCGGTCGCTCCCCTTTCGTGCAGTCAGTCGTCTGTCCTTCCGGGTGGCATCGGTTGGCTCCCCTATCATGCAGTCAGTCGTCTGTCCTTCAGTGTGGCGTCGGTCGGCTCCCTAGCGTGCAGTCAGTCGTCTGTCCTTCCGTGTGACATCGGTCGGCTCCCCTATCGTGCAGTTAGTCGTCTGTCCTACCGTAAGGCGTCGACCGTAAGGCGTCGGTCGCTCCCCTTTCGTGCAGTCAGTCGTCTGTCCTTCCGTGTGGGGTCGGTCGGCCCCCTATCGTGCAGTCAGTCGTCTGTCCTTCCATGTGGCGTCGGTCGCTCCCCTTTCGTGCAGTCAGTCGTCTGTCCTTCCGAGTGGTATCGGTCGGCTCCCCTACCGTGCAGTCAGTCGTCTGTCCTTCCGTGTGGCATCGGTCGGTTCCCCTATCGTGCAATCAGTCGTCTGTCTATCCGTGTGGCGTCCGTCAGCTCCCCTTTCGCGCAGTCAGTCGTCTGTCCTTCCGTGTGGGGTCGGTCGGGTTCCCTTTCGTGGAGTCAGTCATCTGTCCTTCCGTGAGAGGTCGGTCGGGTTCCCTTTCGTGCAGTCAGTCGTCTGTCCTTCCGAGTGGCATCGGTCGGCTCCCCTATCGTGCAGTCAGTCGTCTGTCCTACCATGTGGCGTCGGTCGCTCCCCTTTCGTGCAGTCAGTCGTCTGTCCTTCCGAGTGGCATCGGTAGGCTCCCCTATGGTGCAGTCAGTCGTCTGTCCTTCCGTGTGGCATCGGTCGGCTCCCCTATCGTGCACCAGTCGTCTGTCTTTCCGTGTGGCTTCGGTCGGCCCCCTTTCGCGCAGTTAGTTGTCTGTCCTTTCGTGTGGGGTCGGTCGGGTTCCCTTTCGTGGAGTCAGTCAACTGTCCTTCAGTGTGGGGTCGGTCGCTCCCCTATCGTGCAGTCAGTCGTGTGTCCTTCAATGTGGCGTCGGTCGCTCCCTTTTCGTGCAGTCAGTCGTCTGTCCTTCCGTGTGGCATCGGTTGGCTCCCCTATCATGCAGTCAGTCGTCTGTCCTTCCGCGTGGCGTCGGTCGGCTCCCCTATCGTGCAGTCAGTCGTCTGTCCTTCCGTGTAACATCGGTCGGCTCCCCTATCGTGCAGTTAGTCGTCTGTCCTTCCGTAAGGCGTCGGTCGCTCCCCTTTCGTGCAGTCAGTCGTCTGTCCTTCCGAGTGGGGTCGGTCGGCTCCCCTATCGTGCAGTCAGTCGTCTATCCTTCCATGTGGCGACGGTAGCTCCCCTTTCGTGCAGTCAGTCGTCTGTCCTTCCGAGTGGCATCGGTCGGCTCCCCTAACGTGCAGTCAGTCGTCTGTCCTTCCGTGTGGCATTGGTCGGTTCCCCTATCGTGCAAACAGTCGTCTGTCTTTCCGTGTGGCGTCGGTCGGCCCCCTTTCGTCCAGTCAGTCGTCTGTCCTTCCATGAGGCGTCGGTCGGCCCCCTTTCGTGCAGTCAGTCGTCTATCCTTCCGTGTGACATCAGTCTGCTCCCCTATCGTGCAGTCAGTCGTCTGTTCTTCCGTGTGGCGTCGGTCGCTCCCATTTCGTGGAGTCAGTCGTATGTCCTTCCGTGTGGCGTCGTTCGGCTCCCCTATTGTGCAGTCAGTCGTCTGTTCCCTTTCATGCAGTCAGATATCTGTCCTTCCATGTAGCGTCGGTCGCTCCCCTTTCGTGTAGTCATTCGTCTGTCCTTCCGTGTGGCGTCGGTCACTCCCCTTTGGTGCTGTCAGTCGTCTGTCTTTCCGTGTGGCGTCGGTCGTTCCCCTTTCGTGGAGTCAGTCGTATGTCCTTCCGTGTGGCGTCGGCCGCCTCCCCTATCGTGCAGTCAGTCGTCTGTTCCCTTTCAAGCAGTCAGTTATCTGTCCTTCCATGTGGCGTCGGTCGCTCCCCTTTCATGCAGTCTGTCGTCTGTCCTTCCGTGTGGCGTCGGTCTCTCCCCTTTCGTGGAGTTAGTCGTCTGTCCTTCCGTGTGGCGTCGGTCGCTCCCCTTTCGTGGAGTCAGCCGTCTGTCATTCCGTGTGGCGTCGGTCGGCTCCCCTATCGTGCAGTCAGTCGTATGTCCTTCCATGTGGCGTCGGTCGGCCCCCTTTCGTGTAGTTAGTCGTCTGTCCTTCCGTGTGGCGTCGGTTGGCCCCCTTTCGTGCCGTCAGTCGTATGTCCTTCCGTGTGGCGTCGGTCGGCCCTCTTTCGTGCAGTCAGTCGTATGTCCTTCCGTGTGGCGTCTGTCGGCCCCCTTTCGTGTAGTCATTCGTCTGTCCTTCCGTGTGGCGTCGGTCACTCCCCTTTCGTGCTGTCAGTCGTCTGTCTTTCCGTGTGGCGTCGGTCGCTCCCCTTTTGTGGAGTCAGTCGTATGTCCTTCCGTGTGGCGCCGGTCGCCTCCCCTGTCGTGCAGTCAGTCGTCTGTTCCCTTTCAAGCAGTCAGTTATCTGTCCTTCCATGTGGCGTCGGTCGCTCCCCTTTCATGCAGTCTGTCGTCTGTCCTTCCGCGTGGCGTCGGTCTCTCCCCTTTCGTGGAGTCAGTCGTCTGTCCTTCCATGTGGCGTCGGTCGCTCCTCTTTCGTGAAGTTAGTCGTCTGTCCTTCCGAGTGGCATCGGTCGGCTCCCCTATCGTGCAGTCAGTCGTCTGTCCTTCCGTGTGGCGTCGGTCGCTCCCCTTTCGTGCAGTCAGTCGTCTGTCTTTCCGTGTGGCGTCGGTCGCTCTCGTTTCGTGCAGTCAGTCGTCTGTCCTTCCATGTGGCATCGGTCGGCTCCCCTATCGTGCAGTCAGTCATCTGTTCCCTTTCATGCAGTCAGTTATCTGTCCTTCCATGTGGCGTCGGTCGCTTCCCTTTCCTGCAGTCAATCGTCTGTCCTTCCATGTGGCGTCGGTCGCTCCCCTTTCGTGAAGTCAATCGTCTGTCCTTCCGTGTGGCGTCGGTCGCTCCACTTTCGTGGAGTCAGTTGTCTGTCCTTTCGTGTGGCGTCTGTCGGCTCCCCTTTGGCGCAGGATCGGTAGGTGTAGTCAGTCGGCTCCCCTTCCGTGCAGCGTTGACTCGATGACTCTTGAAGCGGTAGCACCACGTTCAGGAATAGCCGCGGTAGTCCGGATTACAACAACTGTTTAAGTACAGGAACTTAGTAGCCTACCGTAAAATATGCCTCAATTGGGGGACGCGTGGAAAGAATGGTGAATCATTGAGCGCGAAAAGGGTAGAAAAAGAGAAGTGATAGGTGGTAGAGGTAGAGAAAATCCTAGAACTCGCTGGTGAGATAACAAACGAAGCAAACTGATAAAGGATTGATGATGGTGATAAACTGCTAAGTGATGGCTAGGGATTATTATTGTTGGAAAACCTAAGGAAGACCATGACCAAGAAGGCCTGTTAAGCAGGGAAAGAAGAAGAAGAAGAAGAAGAAGAAGAAGAAGAAGAAGAAGAAGAAGAAGAAGAAGAAGAAGAAGAAGAAGAAGAAGAAGAAGAAGAAGAAGAAGGAGGTCCAATACGACTGTGGAATCTTCCATGACACACCGTGTTGCCTATGGTGCAGGACAAATGTTACTCTTTTGGTCGTCCAATTGATTAGTTCATAAGTTACTGTGATTTGTAATTAATCAGATAATAAAAAATTTAATATGTAAAGTATATAATGACAAAATGTAAAAATCTCCACAAATAAATCTACGATACGGTTTTCAAAGGAAAGGAACCAGCCAGATTTAAATAATTATTAACAACCAACTAAACATTAAAATAATTACTATAGTTATCTGGGTAATATTGTTAGTCTCATAAAGAGAGAGGGTCATGGATAATAAAATAAAAAATTGATACGTGGAACCATCAATACAACCCTTAAACCCTTAAGAGTTTAGGGCGACCAGATACTATAATTAAATTTTATAGCTGTCTCTCTTATGTTGTATGCTGGTGAGGCAGGTTTACGACCGCGATACTGAAAATAAAGTAGGCCTACAATCTTCCGAGATGAAATTCCTAACGAGTTTTGAAAGAATGTACAAGAGTTGATAGAAACAGAAGCCAAGACATAAAAGCAAAGCAAAAAATAAAATATTAACAAAAGAAAAGTTGGATAGCGAATACTATTTAAACACGCATTCAGAGACAAAGCAAAAAGGGAAGGATTGCAGGACGACCAAAGAAAAGAGATAGATGATAAGATACATACTTGAAGACGGAACACTAATGTCTAAGCTAGAGAGGTAAGATGATGACGACCGACCTGTGTCAATTTTGAAAATAAAATGATAACAATTGAGTTTGTATCCTTAGTTACGTAGCCTAAAATTAAACGTATTGTTGCTAAATAATTTTATAAACAGGAAGTATATTAATGAAGTGTGTACAGTCGTAATAAAATTAAAACACACTCTTATGCGAGGACACAAATGAAAAGCTTTAAATCCTACAACCTAAATATGTTGTCTGAATGAGTTTGGGGAGAGAATTAGCCAAGGACCATACAATCATATTTCTCTGACGATTTGTATATTTTTGTGTATTTTATATATTTATATTACATTTTTTAAACTTCTTCTTCTTTACGGCTGAGACTGTTTAGTCCGTTCCGGCTCCAAACTGGTCAGACTATCTCTTCTTGGGTCTTACCAGGCTTCCCTTCCCTTTAGGCTGATACAATACCTTGGGGAATCTGTCACTACCCATTCTGCTAATGTGTTGCTACCAGTTTTCGTCTGTACTTATTTATGATTCCGTTTACTTCTTCAACTTTCAGTTCCTCTCTTATCTGATTGTTTCTTTTCCAATTAATACTTAAGGCACTTTCACTTGTGAAAAACTTACTTTTTGTTATTTCCTCAAACGTCGTTTCGGAGTGGTTTTCTCCTTCCTCAGTGAGGTATAAATGCGGAATGAGTCAAGGCGTTGGTAATCTGTAACGGTTTTTAGGTGACTGGTTGTGTGTGGGAGTGTGGAGGTGGAAGGGGATTGGCGCGGGATTCTGAATTGTATGCGTTGTGTATTATTGTGTCGAATAGTGTGTTGGGTTTAAATTGTAATTGTTCATTGAGTATGTTGTTTGGTTGTGTTTGTATATTTCGTATTGTTCTGCGGTGTTGAGTTTTCGACTTTTGGGTATGTAGTGTAAAATTTCAAGATTGTTTTTTATATTGGTGGAACTGTGGTTTTCTGTCTGGATGTGTGTGGCAAATGTGGATTGTAAGTTGTTATTGGATAATGCTTTTGTGTGTTCAGAAAATCTGGAGTAAAATGATCTTCCTGTCTGGCCTATATAGAATTTATTACAATCGTTGCAGTTTAGTTTATATACGCCTGTTTTGTTGTCTATGTCTATGTCTTTGTTTGTGCCGTTAATGCGTCTCTTGATGGTATTGTTAGTTCTGTATGCTATTTTGTAATTGTGTTTTCTGAATGTGCTGGCTATTTTGTGTGTGTGTTAGAGTTGTAGTATGTGAGTGTGATGTATTTGTTTTGTTGTGTGTTGTTTGTATTTTTTGTTGTTTTTGTATAGGATTTGTCTATGTAATTTGTTTATTAATTCGGGGTTGTAGCCGTTTTTTATTGCTATATATTTTATTGTGTTAAGTTCTTCATTGTAGTCTTGTTTATTTAGCGGTATCTTTGTGAGTCTATGTAGCATATAGTTGAAGGCTGCATGTTTATGTTGTGTTGGATGATTTGATGTGTTGTGTATGACCATGTCAGTTGTGGTTGGTTTTCTGTAGACTTTATATGTGTGCGTATTGTTTGTTTTGTTGATTGTTAAATCCAGAAAGTTTATACTGTTGTTTTTTTCTATTTCTATTGTGAATTTTAATTTTGAGTGTATCTTGTTTATGTATTTGTGGAAATGTTGTACTTGTCTTGTATTGCCATTGTATAATAATAATATGTCGTATATAATTTTATTGGTATAATTTTGTTGGTGTATTTGTTGTTATGTGTTATATGCTCTTGTTCTATGTGGTGTATGAATATTTCAGCAAGTATGCCCGATATGGGGGAACCCATGGGTAGTCCGTCTGTTTGTGTGTATATTTTGTTATTGTCCGTGAAGTAATTTTGTTCTGTGATTATTTTAGTGAGTGTGATGACTTCTTGTATGTGTGTTTCAGGTGTGTTGTTTTGTCTGAGTAATTGTTCAAGTGTTTGTATGGTGTCTTTGACGGGTACATTGGTGTATAAATTCGTTACGTCAAATGATGCTAAAGTTGAGTTGTGTGGTATACGGATATGATCTAATTTTTTGACAAGTTCTATGTTGTTTTTAACCGAAGTGTTGTTGTTGGTTAGGTTTATATGGTTTCTGATTAGTTTATCTAGGTGTTTGGCGTTTTTGTGGGATCGTGCTTGTGTGTTATTTGTCAAAGGTCTTATGGGTATATTGGGTTTGTGTATTTTCGGTAATGCGTTTAATTTTGGGGGGTTTGGTTTAATTTGTTTTAGGTATTTTATAATGTTTCTTTTCATATCTAATTTTGTGTACCCAGCTATGGAACGCAATATTCTTGATGTTGCCCAGCTGAATTCTTGATATTTGTCTAGAAGACATTGTCCACGTTTCTGAGCGATAAGGAAGGATAGAAACTGCCACAGATTAGTATAATTTTGTTATGGACTCTTTCCTTGCCTTGTGTTTTACAGCACGTAGGAGAGTTTCCGTTATCTGGTTATATTTATTAATTTTCCCATTAATATCTTCTTCGTTGTTATGTGAGACTACGTAAACACCATCCCTTTGTGATATCGACGACTCAAATATGGTTTCATAGTCGTTTTGGCTAAAACATGACGTAAACCTAATGTAAAACATTGTTTAAGTATGAATTTATATGGTTTTATATGGCCTGATTTCAAGGGGAACACGCCGGAACCTCTTTGATACAAAAATAAATTACCGAAAAAATATATGAAAAGAAAAACCTAAGTATTACAAATATTTACTACTAATTTTTAAATTGTGCCCCTCATCAGCGCCACTAAAAAACTAAACATTTCTCAAAATCAGACACCAGCACTAATCTTTATCTTAAGTAGTATCGTTCATTTTTTTAAATTTGTTTTTTAAATTTTGTAAGTAGAACATATTTAAAAAAATGTCAACTAGGCTCGCTCGAAGATGACATTCGCAGTTAGCGGTGTCGACACGAAGCGATGACCGACGTTTATCTATGCATTCCAGAATTTTTCCAGAGAGTCTTTCTACCTTGAAATATGCTACTGAATCAATAACAATGTCTTCAAGTAAATGTGAGAGGGGTTTTTCGCAAATGAATCTAATCATTACATCTTTAAGAGCATCTCTAAAGACAAAGAGTGTATCCAGCCTCTTATTTGTGAAAATTAATGGACCTCCTCTCCGTTGATTTTATCCATCATAGTACGTGGATTCACGGCTGATTTCTGGCCATTATACACCATTGGACACAAAGAGTAAGGAAAGGTCAAGAAACAAACAATATGACGACACAATGATGAAACTATGGAAACTTTTTTAAACTGTCCGAACCACCGAAACCATCACGTAGAGTTTGATTGAGGCTCCGGGATGACGTAATCATGAGTGACATGTTTTCGATTGTCGTGCGGCTAACCTGACGATGAAGCTCTTTAGAAATATCAGTAAAGTTTATCAACTTTTTAGATACAAGTTTATGCGTATGTTACACATATAAGGCTTTAAAAACGCAGACCTCCTTTGTAATAACCAGATGTAATCTTATACGCTAATATACAATTTAAGTATATTTGTGTCTGTACAACTTTTGAATTGACGCGTTCCGGTACCCATAATTTTATAAGTCAACCACTGGTTTTATATAACATGCTACATAAATACGAGCCACATTTAGAACGATGATTTCGTCGTAAACTTATTTTCCTATCGCAAAATTATTTTTGTGTTTCTGAAGGAATAACGCAAAAGGCCGCTCAAATGTATTAACATATTGATTGGCCAAAGAAGTTTTCCCGACGCGGCGAGACAGCTAGCTGGAGAAGGAATGTTGTCGTAGTCCAACATTGGACTTACGTTGGGAACGGGACTGTTGGGAGTGGTTCGTCACGCCCGGTGCACACCGATTGTACCGGTGCAAACTTTGTTGAAACCCTAATCTATTCTGAAACGGAGGTGAGACAGAACCAAGGGACTGCTTACCAGTATTTGCGGTAATCCGCTACTAGTAAATTGCCAATATAAATAATTCAGATCACTCAGGGTCGGATCCGTAAGTCCGCTATATAGTAAGGTTTAACGTGGACCAAGTTTTGCGATCGTTTATTTAATCCTTGCTGATGATGATGATGATGATGATGATGATGAAAGATACCGAACTGATGCTGTGAACATATTTGGCCTGTGGTTCCTCTAAGTTAACAAATCTTGAAACTAAACACTGCAACTCCAACTTGGGTTGGAATTCCATTTGGTCTGGTATACGTCATGGGTTTTAAAAATTCTCCAAAAATTTGGTTCTTTTTTCACTTGACGCCATTTCACTCATGATGAAATGAATTAAATGAAGTTAAATGAAAGTACAACCGAAACGTGTGACAGCCCACAAGGAGACCCCTTGGACCATGTCCTCCCGAGGCAAATTTTAACCAACCCTATTGTATACTTTGAATACACGATATAGTGGAGAACGTTCTTAACAATATCGTGGAGGGAAAGGGTGTGTAATGATGTGGTTTTTGGAGAGAGTGGGTGAAATAAGGACGGTGATTGGACTCATTGTGGAAAGGATGAGAAGTACGGTTGATCACCTGGTACGTCATTCAAACTGGATCGACGGGTTTAATTGGAGGGGAAGGCCAAGACCGGAGTATACGCATGGGATTAGTAGTATGGAATGAGAATTGCATGGAAGCTGGCTCTGTATCAGGGTGACTTTGTTAAGCTACTATACTACTGTCACCGAAATATTTTATTTCATACAATTTTCTTCTTCTTTTCTTCTTCGATCCATCCAGGCTTGCAGCTTATTGGCTATTCCATTCCAGCTTCAATACCTTGTTTCGGTCTGCCGAAACTTCTTTTCGTTTCCGGCCGACAGTTCATAGACAGTTTCAGAACTTTTTCAGGAGTAATTCATTCTACATAAGGTGTCCGCTTTTCTTCGTAGCTCTATCTTAAGACACTCAATCTTAAGATGCCCGTAGACAGACACAAACAAATGCTAAGAAATGTCTACTTTCATAACAGCAGATTCAAAGCTACCATACTTTTCCTAGGAAGGAGAAGGCTGCATGCTAGGTCAGGGACCCTTTGCCTAAAGTATGGAAACCCGTACAGAAGTCGTCGAGGTTGGAGGTTTTGCGAGTGGGTGGTAACAAAACAATATTACTCATAAGCTTCAGATGGAGTCATCAGAAATGAAGTTGCTTAGGTCAGTGAAAGACTGTGTTAGGTAGGGGAGATAGGGGATGGAAATGCAACTATTAGACAGAAAGTAAACATTCAATCGGTTGCACTGTAGACAGAAATATATAAGGAAAAACGAAAAGAATATGTATCATGTAACACGTATAAAGAAAATGCAGGAAGAAAGGATTCCAAAGCAGGGCTTGAATTGTCATCCAATAGGTAGAAGAAGCGTGGCAAGACCGGAGATTAGATGGTGAAGCTGAAACAGAATTAATCCCCGCAGCAGAGATGAACTTTTGGAGAGGTTCGGCGAGAGTGTACAGACGTGAGAAAATTAGAAATGAAGTCACAAAAGACTGAATGAATTTGAAAAATTCAATTGTTGATTTTATCCAAACAAAAAAATTACAGTTGTTTTGATAGTTCATCTTCTTTTTTCACAGCACTAAATTAATATAGATTATTAAACTTTCACTTGTGAACTTACTTTGTTCCTCCCGTACGCGTTTCGGCGTGATGTGCGCCTTCGTAAGCGGTGTGCGTGTGTGCGCCTCACACCGCTGACGAAGGCGCACATCACGCCGAAACACGTACGGGAGGAAACATAGTAACTTCACAAGTGAAAGTTTAATAATGTATAATTAAAAAAATTACAATGCTATGGACACACAAAAAGATTGACAAAGGAAAAATTTCCAAGGAGAGTTCCTGGACCCCGCCAGGAAGGAGGATAAAAGAAAGACCACTTTTTACTTGGATAGAAGAAATTCAGACTATTTTGAGGGAACGAGAAATTGAAGAAGGTCTCTGGATGGACAAGCAGCTGAGAATTCAATCACTTCTTTAATCTTTGGTCCCGGAAAATGTGTAAACATTGTAGAGCCGGATTAATAATAGCTGGGACAGGCAGAATTGCCTAAGCCTGGAAGTGTAGAAGAAGAAGAAGATGAAGAAGGAGGAGGAGGAGGAGGAAGAGGCGAAGAAGAAGAAGAAGAAGAAGAAGAAGAAGAAGAAGAAGAAGAAGAAGAAGAAGAAGAACTCTTAATTTTATCTCTTATGTTTCTTATACCTTTGTTTCTCTTCTGTCTCCCAGGATCAGTCCAAGCATTCTTCCTACTATGGCGAAGAAACTTTGTCGTCTTTGAGTTGTTTTCTAATAGCAACTTATTCACTAATTTAGTAATAAGTAGTATAATAAAAATTTATTATTAATTTTTGGTAATACGATTTATTTGTTTTTTTCTGAGTACACAAAAATCGGTTAACACAACGTAGTACGAAGGTTCAAAATGTAACTAAATTTTCTAGTGTAAGCAGCTGATTCTGGAGTGTTACAAGTAATATTAGTCGCCTTGAGGTTATGCAATGCTTTTAATAAGCTGCTTAAATTTAGCAAAACTAAAATTATGAAGGCGCATATGTAAATGTGCTCTCGATACTGAAAGCTGGAAGGATCAAAGAGTCTGTATAAGATACGTTCTGTTTCCAGCAGACTGGACAGCTGGAGACTTACAACTATGGTGATGAGTGCAAGACGTTTTGGAAACTAAAAGATTATAATTTTTAAAAGTAAAGAGAAGGTACATAGGAAAATGGTGGACAAATATTTTGTAGCAAGTTTTATTTTTCATTTGATTTTATAATATCTTCTTCTTCTTCAGCGGAGCGACAACCCATTACTGAGTCAAGGCCTCCTTCAACAGTCTCCGCCAGCTGTCCCGGTCAAATGCAGACAACTGACTGGCTGAGAAACTGATAGGTTTCTGCACATAAAAGAGTTTCACAGATGGGATATGTGAATTCTCCGATCCAACTCGCAACCTAGAGAACTTTGATTTCCGGCTGCTCTTCCCCTAGAGAGTTGCTTTCACCTCAGCTGACGAGCTCTCTCTGCCCGGTCGCAGTAGGCTAACTGACTCAGCCCATGTGTGCAGCCGTTGGGCTACTATAGCCTCCTCTGCCTCCACACTAGATGCACATCCTGCTGCCGATGTGCACCATCCTGCTAGCCCAGGACCCAGGATACCACCAGACTGCCCCGACAGAACCCTCATCTCTCGTTTGTTTACCGATCCACTCCGCCGAAGGGATTGGTTACCACAACCTTGGAGTGGATTGCACGGCGTAATAGGGTCCACTGACGTGTAGGTGAGAGTGAAGTTGGGGTGGAGAGGCTGGTGGATTTCTCTTCTATGAAAGCATATGTTCGGTTTGGACTCCGATTTTATAATATATAAATCATTATATAACTAGTATGCTACTAGAGGTGCAGAATTCGCTCGCTGGGAAAAATTCAATTCTGGGAAAAATTACAAACATTCAGATTACTCCAGTATTTCTTTAGTAAGATAACAATTGTAGAGCAAAAATCGTACGATACTGAAAACTCGAAACATTCGGATTTGGGTTACAATTTGTTTTAGTCTAACGATCTGCTGGGGTTTCACAATTTTTTCCAAATTTTTGGTCTGTTTTTTGGGCTTGGGGATGCCAAAATTTTGAAATTTCAAAAACTTGACACTACAATTAAATGTTTGTTAAAATTATGTTTCATGTGATACATCTAAATGAATTTTTACAATTGTATTAAAAATTGCCAACTATTTTTTGGACCCTGACATGAAAAAATTTTGAAATTTCTAAAAATAAACAATATATTCAGAGTGTGTTTAAAATGTCTTTCAATTTAATACGCAACAAGGGCTCTTGTGATATTTTTTTAATAATTTTGATCCCCTTACATATTTGCCTCCCGTCACCCAGATTTTGAGGGAATCAATCTCAAAAACAGGCATGGTACTTTTACGGAAAATCCTTCAAAAGTTATAACCAATAGTTACGGTAAAGCTTGTAACCAACAAATACAGTTACAATAGAATCATAATTTTAATACTAATATTATAAAATACAATATAATATAGTAGAATCATAAACACAACACTAATAATACGCGTACACTAAATACAAAAGTATACCGTGTGGTCTAAAAACGTCAGCAACAACAACAACATGTGGCAAAGCGTTATTGTGTTATAATTGTGCGGGACTCTATTAGTTGACATTGTTATTACGCGTGGACAAATTTAATTTGAATTATTGTACGAGTATAAACTTGTTTAATTCGAACTGTTAATTGTGATTAATTAAAACTGGTGATAAGTGACTTAATTGGTGTCTTTATATTTTCCACTGTACCATACGACGATCAGAGAGACCGTCGTAACAATATCTACTGAAGAAGGACCCCATACATATGACCGAAACGTCAGGCTGGACAATAAACAAAATACGCCTGTAGAAATAAAACAAAGCGAAGGGTGACTGTAAATTGTACTGAGGTTGTTAACAAGACGTGTCTTTGCTGTACTATGTCTGGTGTAGATCTGATATCTCGTTTACAGCAACATCGTAACTATATTAACGTCATTGTAAAATGCTATTGAATGCTTTTATAATGTGTGTTTTTTTTAAATATAAATGTTGCTGTTTGAAAAATGTGTTTCAGAACGCGGGAGACGCAGTTCCGCCCAACGTTTTAACTCTAATACACCGCCTTACGTCAATACTTATCTGTAATGCCTTTACGCTGTTCCAATCTCGCCTCACACTCCCCCCTCGCTCCCCACTTCCGACTCTATACAAGCGAAGCGGATT
This sequence comes from Magicicada septendecula, assembly GCA_034769895.1. NCBI lineage: Eukaryota > Metazoa > Arthropoda > Insecta > Hemiptera > Cicadidae > Magicicada > Magicicada septendecula. The sequence goes on from CM068368.1 coordinate 24,486,375, forward strand.
CGTTTTCCATTATGTCGTATCGAATATTTATATTGTACGAATATTGTCGTATTGAAGGTGCGTTTATATTATATTGAATTACATTTTACTTTTATACAGGTGGCTAAATGTTTATTCAATCAAATGTTTATGTAAACCATATAATTATGTTTTCATTGAAGGAGTCAAACGTTAGACAATAATAGACGAAAGATGGTTGGTTCCTAAAACATCTAGTAAAACTCGACAAGTTTTTATTCACGAATTCAGCCGATACTGGGCGATCCTGTCGAGTATACTCATAATATTCAGTTCCTGCCGTATATCTGTGTTTCTTCTATGACCATGGAGAGTATACACTGCCACGTGCCTGAGAAATCTCATTTCAGCCGCTTGGATGCGACTGGCCTGGCCTTTCGTTAAAGTCCCGGCTAGTCCTTATTTGAGGCAATTTAGTAGTGAATATGTCCCCTGCATATGTTACTAGCATATCGCAGGGTAAGACGTATTGGTGGGGCTGCCACCTTCAGGCTTAACGTCCAGCCCGATTTTCTGTCCGGATGTTCTCCCATAAACTGGCTGTCTTATCAGACTAAAGAAACCAATTTTCCCAGTTGAGGTATCCATAAGGATCTTTAATGTGGTGGTTTTCTACTCCTTGCCTCTCACATCCTACGTCGTTGACCAATGGAACTTTAGGGGCAATTTCTCACCCCAAGGGCAAGAGGGTGCCCTAATCTCTACTTGACAATGACAATTAGAGGAAGGACAGCTTATACCGGCTGTCACTCGGTCGCCAGAACCGTGTTAGTCACCTGTAGGTGTTGCCCATCCCCCCACCACTTGGAGGTGTATGAAACTATAAGCCGTGGGGACGGAGAGGTGTGGGACGTCCGAGAAAGCGCTGGAGTGACCAGCTCTAATCTCTGTCTATTTGAGACCGGAACAAACCATCCTTGGTTTAATCCTTGAAGATGATGGTGATGATGAAGTTTATTCACGTGTAGTAAAATAGAAATAGACATAGGTAAAGAATTAATAACGACAATTCTCTTCAATCGATTGATGCAGCGATCCAGTTTGTCACCAAATCGGATTAACGTGTAGCAGATGACCTCATTAGAGAATGGAAAACTAAGAACAAAAAAAAAAGGTAAAAAAAATTAAAAAAAAACGCTTTTATTTAAAATTTATAAAATATTCAATGTACTAAAAAGGCAAAAATAATTTTTCTTATACTAAGTACAATAATGATCCATGTAGTACAAAGGAAAAAATAATTTAACTTTTAATCAAATCATCAAATACAATGAGAAATAATGAAAATAATGTTCGTTAATCAAAAATTTTTGTAACATTAAGTATCACTAATAATTTTTGATTAACGATAATTATTTTCATTATTTCTCATTGTATTTGATGATTTGATTAAAAGTTAAATTATTTTTTCCTTTGTAGTACATGGATCATTATTGTACTTAGTATAAGAAAAATTATTTTTGCCTTTTTAGTACATTGAATATTTTATAAATTTTAAATAAAAGCGTTTTTAAAAAAAATTTTTTACCTTTTTTTATTTTATCTTTTTTAGTAAAATTTATGGATAAATTAGATAATGGAAAATGAATGACTGGCAACCAATAAACAATTATTTATGAAATAGATAGACTGATAAATAACTTTTTATTGTATATAAATTATATATATGTATATATATAATCACATGATTAAAGTAATGTTACAATTGCATTCGTATATTGCAGGGTATTTACTATACAGTAGTATTTACAAAAAAATAGATACAAATTGATTTAGCTAACTTGAGTTTATAATGAAAATGCTAAACTTATACATACGTTATTCAAGTATAATATATGTAATCAGTAAAATAGTATAACTCCTATTTCATTATAAAACTTGAAATTGAAACGTTTCGTACCAATTAAAATATTGAAAGTACATCATATAATGTAATTTTATATTTGCCATTAAAATGTTATCTTTGTTCGGCAAAACAACATTTTTTCAATGAAGAATTTGATTGCCAATAGAACGATTAAGAATAAAATTAACGAAACTTCAAAATAGATTCTCGTAATGTCAAACTTTTGGTTTCTGTCATTTTTTTGATGTGAACTAAATCTATAATTAAATACGTAAAATATTTATTTAACAAAATTAAAAAGTTTTTCACTTCTTCTACTCACTGCTTAAAATTTTATTAAACTGAAGATTATGTTCAGCATAAATATCAGCAACATCAAGAGGTATGGTTTAACACAGCATCGTTTCTGGTCGACTCATTTTTTAACACCTACAAATTCTAATTTTTATTAAAATGTTTGTACACAGTATAATACTAAAATTAAAGTTTAGCTAACTTGAGTTCATAATGAAAATACTAAATTTATATATATATATATATATATATTAATACATATATTAGTCAAGTATTATATATAATCAGCAAAACGGTATAACTCCTCTTTCATTGTAAAACTAGAAATTGCAACGTTTTTTTTACCAATTAAAATGTTACAAATACATCATACATGTTATTTTAAATTACCAAACTTCAAGTAACGTTTTTCGATTGTTGGAACAGTATTTTTCTAATACTTACCATTATCCGTAAAATCACATAGACGATTTTTTATTAATTCTTATATTTTAGTAATCTCTTCAATAGATTCTCGTAATGCCAAGCTGTTGATTTCTATCACTTTTTTGATGTGCACTAAAACTATAATTAAATTTGTAAAATATTTATTTCACAAAATTTCAATGTGTACGATAATCATATACATTAAATAATTTTATATTAAACAATTTGCAAAATGTAATTTTTAAAATTTGTTTCACTTCTCTCACTTACATCACTTGGTTCACTGAATTTAACTGAAACGTTCTCAAAGTTTTCAAACCAAAGTTCCCTGGACGGTTGCTGCGCGCAGACTGCCCGCTTCATACAGAGTGGCAAGTGCTTGAAGACAATTTCGATAATTCTCAAAATTCACCAAAATTTACTTCATGAGTAAGCTTAAAGCGTAGAAGGCCCCTTCGTAAACAGTCATTCGTAAACGACCCTTCATAAACAGCAAATTGTAAACAGCGTCTTAAAGTGTATACATCGATATAAATCGCGTAGTTAATTGAATTTTGAATTTTTTTTCATTAATATTGTACTGTCACGTGATTCAAGTGAGTACACAAAATTTCAAGTCGCTAGCACATCAGGAAGTATGCGAAAATTCGATTTGAAAAATCACCCGAGACCGACACGAAAAGCAAGTTAAATAAAAGCGTTTAATAATAAAGAACACAAGCTTTGACGGCCGGCATCTGACTGATAAACAATTCCCTGGCTGTTAGGCTGTGTTACCACAAAGTTGGTACATGATGAGAGCACTGTCCATAAACTACTGTATGTAAAAACTTAACAACGACTTTCACAATAAAACAAATTTAGCCGTGTCGGCCATGCTTACATAGGTACCACAAATATTTGTTAATGTGCATTTTATTGGAGAATTCTCTAAAGTCATATAGCTCTTTATGAGAAATGTTTATTTGATAATGAAAACAAAAAGGCAATTAACAGACAGATATATAGACAGTGTAGTATAGCTTACTGTCTGGAAGCATCTATAATAGATGGATATATTATACTGTCTGGAGAATAAAGAAAATACACCTGTAGAAATGAAACAAAGCGAAGAGTGATTGTAAATTGGACTGAGGTTATTAACAAGACCTGTCATTGTTATGACATAATGTCGGAACACAAAAGTGCATTATAACCGACTTAACATCTACTAATCAAATTTAAGTACTCATTCAATAAATATGTCACTTATATTTCTGATTTGTATAGTGTGAAAATTACCATAAAGTAAGCAAAGTATATACATAAGGTATCAGAACTTATACAAATTAAACCCTAAATCAAATATACAAAGATAAAAATTGAACGTTAATGAAGCTTATATGTTTTAAATATAAAAATAAACATTTAAATATTACGATAATTATTTTAAAATTTTATAACAAAATTCAAATATTTGAATTGTCAATACTTATTTGAAAATAACTTTTATATCTAATAAAGTAGGTAATATAATTTAAAAAGCTAAATCAAATAACCATAATAACCTAAATCATAATTCAAAACAGTTGATCAACGTTACAAACAGTAAAAACATTAAACAATTTTAAAATTTTCGGGAATAGATGAGACGACTAAATAAAAATTTAAATATTATGATAATTGTTTCAAACTTTATTAAACAGAATTCAAATATTAAGATTTTTAGTATTTCAAAATAACCTTTAATTAAAGTAGGCAATATGATTGAAAATGCTAAATCAATTGAACATAATAACCTAAATCATAATTCAAAACAGATGATCAACGTTACAAATAATAAAAATATTACAAAATTTAAACATTTTCAGGAATAGCTGAGACGATGTGATATAAAGCCATGCTTTAAAAATTATTATAAAAAATTGACAAACTCTTTACTAACTAATTTACAACAGTTTTCCATCAAACTTGTATTTAACTACATAGTTAAGAGCTGTAGTTTATGAGCGTTTAACAATTCAGTTTAACACAGAGGATAACTTTTAGTTCGCGGCTCCAATGCCGACGGCAGTTGTTCACTGACAAACAATTTAAAAGGCGTGCGTGCATGCACAAAGTACTTATTTATTTTTAAGTTTTTTCATTAACAGCTCTCCTCTATGAATCTACAAAACTCTCCAATAAACAACTGTTTAAAACTTCAAACTACGCACACAAGGAATTGTGTGCAAATGAGAACCTTGAAATAAAACTTTATCCAACTTTACTTATTATAGATTAAAATTGCTAATCCTATGTTATAGGCTGATAAGATTTTGATGCTGTAGGCTTATAAGTCCAGGAAGCCAGTGAAATAGATGATCAGACTGCAAATATCACGCACAGGACAACACACAAAAGTCAAAATGACAATTATTTTTTGAAGTCTACCTCTTCTTCTACTAGCATTACAACCCAGATTGGCTTTTAGCCACTTCAATGATTTTTCTCCATTCAGCCTTCACATTACAGTCTTCTTTATTTTCTTATCCCCATATTCCTCAGATCCTCCTCAACATCCTCGATCCATCTCTTCCTTGGTCATCCTCTTGATCTCCTTCTTACTTGTCTCCAGTTTAAAATTTTTTTCTTGGGACTCTGGCGAACTCTTAAGCCAGCAAGTAAAGAAACACGCCTAAAACTCTACAAGGTGATGGCCCTTCCCACACTTCTTTATGGGTCTGAGAATCGGACTTTAACGAAAGGAGAGGCCAGGCACCAAACACCATCTCCATCTGTGGTCTTCAATCTTCTGGTGCAATGACACAATGTTTAAATCGCGTCTAATATCCTCGTTCCTTCTCCAATCCAAGAGAGTACAACATTGCGTCCCTCTTCGAATTTTCATTTCGGTTGCCTGAATCCTCTACACGTCCCTTTACCAAGAGACACGTCTGCATGTCTCACTAGCATACAGGAATGTGAGGATAGCCACAGTTTTATAAAATTTCATTCGGGTATCCTTCCGTGTTTTATTTTTCAGGTACCTATGAATCGTTCCACAGATGCGTCTAAATTGTGTTAGGTTACTATCCCAATCAATATCAGTTCCACATGAGAAATGACAACCCAGATAATTAAAATGACTAACCTGATCCAAAATCTGATTATTCACAACTATCTTAGTTCTTATATGACTAACCTGATCCAAAATCTGATTATTCACAACTATCTTAGTTCTTATACGATCTTCTTCTGATAGTTCCTATCCGTTACGGATGTTGGATATCATACAAACTATTTTAACTTTCTGTACTGCTGCACGGAATAAGTCAGTTGTATTCATGCCAAACCAGGTCCTTAAATTTCTCAGCCATGATATTCTCGGTCGCCCAACTCCTCTCTTTCCAAGTACTTTTCCCTGTAGTATGGACTGCAATTAGTAAAATCTCTGTTCATTCCTCATGAGATGTCCCAGATACTGAAGCTTTCTTATCTTCACTGTGTTAATAACTTCCCCATCTTTCTTCATCTTTCTAAGAACTTCAACATTAGTTATATGCGCTGTCCATGAAATGCTCAGTATTCTACGGTAACGCCACATTTCGAAAGATTCAAATTTGTCAGTTGTGGCTTCAGTCAGACTCCAAGATTCTACACCGTAGAAGAGGACCGAGAATACGTAGCAACGTAAAAGTCTCATCTTTGTGTTTATTGTAAAATCGTGACTTTTGAATAAACTGCTCATTCTAGTGTACACTGCTCTTGTTGCCTTTTCAATTCTGCTCTTTATTTCTTGAGAGTGGTCCAATCGTTCATTTACTATAGTACCAAGATATGTAAATTTGCTTACATATTCTACTGGCGTTTGGTTTATATTAAGGGTGGCATTAATATAATGCCATTGTTTTAAAAACGATATTTAACAAATATCTAATTTTGAAATTTATGTAGTAATAAATGTTACTACAAGGTAGTCAGCTCAGGATGGAGACGGTGGTATTATACCTTTTGGTTAACTGCAAAGATTTACAGTACAGTAGCGTGACTGAGGTATTGCTGCGTATCTGCGGCAACGGTCTAGCAGCAGATCATATTACTCTGAGACAAGACAAATTCAAAGAGTTCGTGTCCAGACGCTGCCGTCTAGTCTCCCGTGGGTGTTGTTACACTCCAGCGTGCAGTCGGCGGGCGCCATTCATACAAGACGTTAACCGTCCGATCCTTTGTCATACTTTATCTGTGTGCTAAATCACATTAATTATTCATCAAAATGTGATTCTCTGTTACATGGAGTTCATCTGTACAGCTTGAGTTTTAACAATAGACTAATTCAAAAAATCCGTTTAGTTAGCGATTATGACCAAGCTTTTGTGAGCTCTGATTGGTTCTTATTCCCGACCCCTGGTCACGTGACGTTAATTATTCGAAATCTGTAAATTTTAAATCAGTCACCTCAAATTACTCCTTATTTATTTTTAGATTAAGTTAACTTTGGGTTATACGATGTTGTTGTTTGGAAAAATAGAATTATTTTGATACCGAATGTGGCCCATTTCGGCCCAGTACCACTTATTTTAACACATTTATAATTTTAAGTTTTTAAGCTTTTACATATTTTTTTTTAAAACTTCTTATTGCCTTCTTTGCTATTTAAATATGTCCTAATACGGTTGTACTTATTACTAACAATAATGTCTGATACTTCTACATTATATATAACATTAAAATTTTAAATACCTATTCTTCATTTTCTTATAATAACAATAATATTGACAGCATGTCAGTTCGATGGCTTATCTTATGTGTTAATATTACTTTAGTCAAATTCTAGTCAAAAACTAATACAGAAATACAAAACAAAAGTAGAAAAGTTATCTTCTTCTTCTATGGCGTCGCAGTTCGGAGTCGAAACTTAGCCTACGTAATCATCCGCCCCTATCTTTCCCTGTCCTTGGCGGTCGATGTCCATCGTTTTATTTTAAGTAAAGTATCAGCATCCCTCGCCACTGCGTCAATACAGCGTGTCATGGTACATCCGACAGGCCAGAAATGTTATACGTAATGTGAGTGTGCGTTTTGGGCTTTAGGATGCTTTGGTAAAGCGGTTGCAGTATGTGGAAGTGAGCGTACGTGTATCCACGAAATACGGAAAAGGCTGTGCGGTTCGAAATACTGGGAACTAGGCGGTTTGAACGCGGCGAATACATGTGTAGAGTGACGGAGCACACCTAGCCGGCAACAATGACCCAGGGCACTTGGAGATTTTATATGTAGGAATGGTGTTGTGCGCGGTACTTCTCCAGCCTTAACCACAGTACTGTGGTCACTAACGTATACCACCTCACGTTAGCGCATTCAATTTACACTGATGATGGCACTGCCAAAACGTCTGTTTTTGTAGAAATCAATGGATCACGATCAAACAGCTCGGGAAGGAATTTATCAACATTGACTCCGCCCGTGCAAGCGTACGAAGTGCATTGTAACTGTCTACTTGATTCGTTCCAGCAAACATGCAAAGTACTGTAAACCGGTTTAAAAAATTCTCTTAACAGATTCATAAATAATTTTAATCGGACGTGTAAAGAAGAGCAGACCTAGGTTTACGTCATTTATCACGTCACAGATGCTGGCTGGGGCAGATGTCAAGGTATCCAGCAGCTTGCTACACTTGTATTGAGGAGAACTTAACGACATAAACCATTTTGACATAAGGATTGTTCGCTACTGAGCTCGACAGATGTGGCAGCGACCTACTTGGCGACAATCCTCTGCTGGTGAATCACAGTTCTGTGGGACGAGGCATTTCCTATTCCTTCAAGACAATCGTACCGTTCGTTGGATTGAAATGTTTAGTGCAATGGAAATATCAAACACCAGAAACAATAACAAATCCAAGTTTTTGATAAACACCCGTGCTTTGCTACGGATTAGAAAGAAATGTAAATTAAATTTTCAATCCAGCTTACAGTCAATGTGGTAACTGTTACTATTGTAACTTTAGTTTGACTAAATACAAATGTTTCCAATTAAAGCTGACATATCAATATGCGCATGTAACTTTATTTCTACCAACCTGAAAAGTTTCGTAGGAATTGGTCGGAGAAATTCTTCAGAAATTAAATATTCTATTTATCCAGGGGGAAGACCCCCCTTCCGAAACGTCCTTAAAAGTAAAATTTCTCAAAAAGATTTCTTACCACGGACCTAAGTCTTAAGAGAAATTTATGTACCCAATTTCATGTATGTAGGCCTTGCAGTTTCGGGGATTCGTGATCTGTGGTATTTTGATTTTATATAAACCTATATACATTTGTTTCCAAGATGCCAAAATCCGTTTGTTACTCGCAGTAACTAATCACTAAAATAACTAAAGTTACAGTACAAATAATAAAACGCTTTATATTACTTTACAAGATACAAATGATAAGTCTTTACCTTATGGCCTAAACTAAATTTCGTGCCGTCAGAGCTTCGTCAGAGCCTGCAGCTAGGAACGCTGTCCATCCTGCGTTTGGTGACGGCGCCGTCCAAAAGATCGTGTGTATGTGTGTATGGTGTAATGTGTTCAAATAATATGTGTGATTTAAATTGTGTCTGTTCGTTTAGGATGTCGTTTCTGTGTGTTTTTGTTTGTTTGTATATTTCTAGTTCTTCAAGAGTGTCCAGTTTTCGTCTACGATTTTTTTACCTACACATCAGTTTTCCCGTAATTAAATTTTTTACAAAGTTAGTTAAAAATTTATATTTGTTTATTGGCAAATTAACGAAGTTATTTTATCCCAAATCTAAAAATTGTGTTTTTCTTCTCCAATATTTTGTGTTTTACAGTGTTTCTTATAAACGAATATTAAGATAGAACTCTGGGACCTCTTTTACTAAATTTTGCGGATCAAAAACCATAAGAAGCCACTACATTTACCCTTCACTTTAAACCCAAAAAATTTTAGTTTAGCGTCATTTTGCCGTGGGAGCAGAAATCATTGCGAACTGGTTCGCGAGCCGTAACTCGCTAACAAAACATTTTCGGAGCTATGTTTATATGAACTTTTTTTCTTATATTTAGCTATAGAATCAGGTCCCGAGAGATTCCCGATCAATTTTGAATCACCCTATATATAATTAATTTATAACAACGGACACATCATGGACAATAAAATCCAGGTATTAAATTGCAAAAATATTTAATATCTGCAAACATACAAATATAGGCTATTTAAAAACATAATATATTATACGCGTGTGTGTATTATTTTTGACGTAAAGTGTGTTTAAACCGTGTAAACACAACGATATAGACAAATGTACGTTACTTGCCAGTGGGCGTTGTTGTGAACAAAGAAAAAGAACAGTAAGATGACACTGAGTTTTTTTGTGTGCGGAGGAGGAAAATAAAATTAGGAAATCAGGACACGATACAAACAAAGCCTTGGCCCATTCTTCTTGTTCTGCTCGTGTTATTTTATTTCGTACAACGCTCTTAGGGTTTGTGAATTATTCAGCGGATGTTTGCTGATCACGTTCGTATAATATGTGTGAAAGCTTGAATTGATTTAAACCTACAGAAAGATATAAGTAAAGTTAATGAAATTTAAAGTGTGACGGAGTGCTGAAAAACACGTGATACTGGCATTTCACGGGTACAAGGGACCACAATTCTTAATAATAATATTTATATTAAATTATATATTATATTAAACTATATATGTATGAAAGTATATTAAACTGTATCAATATCAGCCGTGGCTCTACAACCCTTGGTGGGTCTTGGCCTGCTCCGAGAGTCGAATCCATTCCTCCCTATTGCATGATGCCTTGGCTTTCCAGTTTCTTATGTTCAGCTTTCCGAGGTCCTCCCCTATTTGGTCTTTGAATCTACTTTGGGGTCTTCCCCTTTTTCTACTACCCATTGGTTTCTTGTAGAAAATATTTTTCGTTGGCTGTCCTTCCTCCATTCTCTTTATGTGTCCAACCCACCTTAGCCTGTATATTTTGATTATCCTCTTTGTAAAGATGGTATAGTTCATAATAATAGCGCCTGCACCACATTCCACTGTCTTGTACTCCTCTAAATATTGTTTTTAGAATCCGTCTTTCACAGGAACCTTAACGTTTCTCGCTATTTTTTGTCGTTGTCCAGTTTTCTGAAGCATACGTCAGCACTGGCCAGGTAAGTGTTTTGTAAATTTTGCATTTCGTGCTTCTTGAGATGAAGCTAGATGTCTGGTGCTTTTCTAATCCATGATATATTTTAATTGTGAGATAAATTCTTCTTCTTATTTCAGTGTTGGTGTCGTTAGTGCTGTTTATCTGGGAGCCAAGGTATATATAAACTCTTTTATTGGCTATAGAGCAACGGCAGCGGCAACAACAACGACGACGACACCACCAACACCCCCCCCCACCACCACCACCATCACCATCACCACCACCACCAACAACAACAATAACAATAACAATAATAATAATAATTTATTAATTAAAGAATAAATTGAAATAAAAACAAAGCAAGATGATAAATAAACAAAATATAGATTTTGTGTGCGTATTTAAAGGTTCTGAAGGGTTGGTATATATATGTGTCTTCTTATTCCTTTTAAAACCAAACGTTTTGCGCACACTATGACGAGGAATTCTCAGCGACTTGACTGAGACAGAGCACAACGCCTTGGCCCATCCCCAGTTTATACAATACGCCTCGGCCACACAATAATACAAACAAACCCATAATTTGCAACAAAGTATCTGCGTCCAATAAAACAAAAAGATACTAACAATTAATTTAAAAATACTTAAAGGAAGATACGTAAAGGAAGATACGTAAAGGAAGATATTTAAAGGAAGATACGTAAAGGAAGATACGTAAAGGAAGATACGTAAAGGAAGATACTTAAAGGAAGATACGTAAAGGAAGATACTTAAAGTAAGATACGTAAAGGAAGATACGTAAAGGAAGATACTTAAAGGAAGATACTTAGAGGAAGATACGTAAAGGAAGATATTTAAAGGAAGATACGTAAAGGAAGATACGTAAAGGAAGATACGTAAAGGAAGATACGTAAAGGAAGATACTTAAAGGAAGATATATAAAGGAAGATACGTAAAGGAAGATACGTAAAGGAAGATACTTAAAGGAAGATACTTAAAGTAAGATACGTAAAGGAAGATACGTAAAGGAAGATACTTAAAGGAAGATACTTAGAGGAAGATACGTAAAGGAAGATACTTAAAGGAAGATACGTAAAGGAAGATACTTAAAGGAAGATACGTAAAGGAAGATACTTAAAGGAAGATACGTAAAGGAAGATACGTAAAGGAAGACACTTAAAGGAAGATACGTAAAGGAAGATACTTAAAAGAAGATACGTAAAGGAAGATACGTAAAGGAAGATACGTAAAGGAAGATACTTAAAGGAAGTATTTAACGCCCGTAACATTTTACCATTTTTACCATATTTATTATGACGATCCCGTCACCTTATTTGAAAACAAATAATTATTATAAGAGAGATCCGTGAGACAAACGCATGGCAGTCCCTGTCCCGTGGGTGTGAATTGTGAACGACAACCAAGAAATAAGACAGTAAAGTACAGACCTCTAGAATGGCGTTCTTCAGAGCAGTTAAGCGGTGTTCTAAACTTGACCGTATAAAGGATGATGCTATAAGACAAGAATTCAAGATTTTAACTTGAATGAAAAACTAAAAGATTACAAACAACGGTGGAAAGAACACTTAGAAAGAAAATAATGATGTTTTATTTATTGAACTGTTTATACAGAAACAACATACAAAATCCAAGTAATCATGGAAGTAACTATTTAAAGTAATTGTTCATTTCGTTTATGCTAGGGGGTTGAGGATGAGAACAATTTTTGTCGACAGGCATGTTTTAAAACCGTTTCTTGTGAACGACCGAAGCACACCAAACTTGTCGTCACTGGAAGTTATCAAAAAATGCAAGTTTAACAAACGACTTATGACCCAACCTGTATAGTGAGTTATATTATCTATTAATTAGTGAGTTATGTACTTGTTAATTGTATTGCTACACCAGGTTTGAAATGTTGTAGCCTTAAAAGATAGAAATAAAGAATGCATGTGAGACCATATATCAATTTTGAGGCAGAATATATTTTATGTAAAAAAATCTTTCACATTTAGGAGTGAGGAGAATTATTTACCAAATTGAACGCCCTCCGATCGCTACCTTCACACGTCAACGGGCATTTTATACCTTACCGTCGTTAAGATCCTACAGAAGCTGCTTCCAGGCAACGAATACACGTTTTCAGCAACACGAATAACATTTAATGACGTCACAAATACGCACCCGTGCGTATTAAAATATATTTCTTATTACAACATATGTGAAAAGGTCAAAAAAATGAATTTTTTGAAACATATACGTATAAGCGTATAACGTAATTAAAGAACAAGGAAGACTGACTACAGAATTACAATCTTCTCAGAATGTTAATTGTAATTACACGTGATAAGGCACTAGTATTAAAGTCTTCTTCTTCTTCTTCTTCTTCTTCTTCTTCTGGCAAAAGTCCGTCAGTTAAATTCAAATTCAAATGTGTAGGCCTACAATCCATCATAGCCATTGTTTAAAAAAGTTGTTAGAATGTACTATTCCGCATACATTTAGCTTAAGATCCAAAACTGGTAAAAAGATCAAAGTACACAGAAAAGGAGGGAACATTCCAGTTTATTTTCAGCTGTCACACACTGGTGTAGCCAACAACGACGGTAAACAAAAGCACTTAATTTGCTGGAGACAACATTGTGAGGGAATTGTACGACTTCGCAACACCGCCCGGAGGGACACAATAATACGCAACAACAGCGGAGAAAACAATTTATTCTTCTTGTACGTTTCAAACATATATTACAAAATAAATAAAGAGAGCGCCAGAAGTTGTCGCACATGTGGAACGACGTATAATAGAAGCAACCAACGGAAACTATTGTTGGGTAACTTCAAGTTGTCCAAGTTTTGCCGCACTGTTGTGTGGTGTTGCTGCAAATGTTAACTATGTCGTTTACCGACATTTCTTTTGATAAATGAAAAACGTAAAATATTGTTACGACGGAAAAGAGGAAGTTAAGAGGAAAACAAAATACAAGAAACCAATGAAGTAACTAAAAACCAGCTTTAATTATCACAATGAACAGTTTGTAATCAACAAGTTATTCAACAAGATTATTTTCGTACAACAATTCAAGTTAATCTGTCCACACAAATAATAATGTCAACTGTAAAGAATTCCGCACTATAATCACTTTTTTCTAATACACCATTTGAAACGCACTGTGTAAATCACTCGACAATAACTCGAACCTCACTTGAATAAATCGTCACTTAAACTGAAACTAAGCGTCGCTGAATGCTTATATTTGTACCCCGCTGAGATTCCAGAATAATCCATAATACGCATCAACGCTACTAGAAAAAATTAGAGCGTAATTGCTTGCCGCTTTGAAAACACAGTGCGCGCGGACCGGCGAAGTCTGGAACCGTCTCGGCCGCGTGCGCGTGACACGTGTCACGTAATTGTGCTTCATCTCAACGTAGTAGCAATATGTACGCACACAGCCGGGCTCCACTGGAACACGTAGTGGCGTAACAGTATTGTAACTGTGCTTTTGTTCGTGACATCATACCCGGTCCTAGGAGAACCAGAGTCACCTGAACTCGTTTGGGTAACTGTCTCAGCAGGCTTGTCCACGACGCGAAGGTGCGCCCGACTCAAGTAGTCGGCGGCTGGCTGACTTCTTGACGTGTATAACGCCATCTCCTTGACCAGCGTTACGGATGAAGACCACAACGACGGAGAAGAGAAGCTTCGGTACGACAGATCCAGCAGAGGTAGCACCTCCCCCCAGCTCTAAGGGTTAAAATAGAGCACCTGCCAGGGTATGGCAAAATCTTAAGGCGAATAAGGAGACGGAAAAGGTAAAGAAGAAGAAGAAACACGGTAATTATAACAGTGTGTCTGTAAGCCACGCGTAGCGGTACAACTCGATTTCTCTTATCGCGTTGTATCGATCAGTGTGGAGAGACGGGAAAGGGTCTCACGTCCGCGGCACATTTGTCAGTGACAGTATTTCCGCCATCTGTATTACTTAACAGTGAAGAATATCCTAGGTGCAGAATTACATACGGAGCATTCAAATGTTTACAGTATTATGTCTTTTGAGCTGGATTACACTAACGCGGTCTACCCAATACAACGCTCCGCCCAGAGCCGCAGCTAGGGTGATTGCCGCCCGTATGCAAAGCACCCTTTGCCGCCCTTCTGAGTATACTTTTCATATCCCTACTTTACCATTATTTTAATTAAAAATTCATACAGACACAAATAGTAAAATTGAAAAAAAATAAAAATATAATGTTATGACATCACAGAACAATCTACGTGTTTATCGAATGTTCCAGAGGGATCCGGAATGTAATGCGTGTAGCGTACGTGACTCTCGACGCATTTGCTAGACTGTGCCAGAATTCGGGCGGCCGCTTGTTGACTGTGTCAAGGCCGCAATTGATTGCGTCGTACACTGGCGCTAATGCGTAGTTTGGAATCTTCTGGTCTGTGAGCGTTGTATAAATACTACGCGGCAGCGGGCTTAGTTTTCAGTTATAGTTACGATATATTTACAGTGCGGTCCTAGTTATTATCGGGCGATATTACTGTGTACGTTCAAGTGGATATTAGTGAAGTGTTGCGTTTTATAATCGGGCGGTATAATTGTAATACAATTGTGTTTAATATTAGTTGACATTTTATTGCGTGTGAACAATTTTTATTTGATTTGTTGTAAGAGACTGTGTTGTTAATTACGAACTGTTCATACAATTGTAAGGCTTCGTCAGATCGTACGTTTTACAACTTTCTCTCTCTCTCTCTCTCTCTCTCTCTCTCTCTCTCTCTCTCTCTCTCTCTCTCTCTCTCTCTCTCTCTCTCTCTCTCTCTCTCTCCCCTCTGTCTTCCTCCTCCTTTCCGTGAACACAACTAGTACAAGCGTATTGCTAGTGACACAGTGGGCTTCATTCACCGCATGTGTGTTAACATGTTGTTCATGTTACAGGTGTACGAGTAATATTATTGTTGGAGAGGTGAAAGCGTTAACCGTCTGGGATTGTGCCGTCTTGTGTTGCTGTACTCTATTGCTAGCAGTCAACAGTTAGAGTAAGGCAGGCGACTGTGTCGTAATGTGTTACTGGCACGGAACATGAAACGCGGAGCCTCGCATCACTTGTACCTGTTACCTCGAGGAATGATACGGACGCCCCTCGACCCCCACACGCACAGTAAACAGAAGCGTCAAGAGAAAATATATTTTATTTAATTTAATTCAAGTTCTATTTGACTCAAGATGAATTGTTAGGCTAAACATAATTATAAAAACTTGATAAATCTTAACAAGAGAATTACATACATACATGTATCCTTGGCTCTACAGTCCACATCGAACCTTTGGCCTCGAAAAGAAATTGTCTCCACTTATTCCTGTCCTCAGCCATCCGCCGCCAATTCACTGCGCCCAGCTTCCTAGCACCACTGCCGACCTGGTCCAACCATCTGTTCTTCGGTCTTGCAATCTTCCTTTTTCCTATTGGCTTGTGTTTCATAATTCTTTTTTCCGTACGTTCGTCATCCATTATATGAACGTGTTCTGCCCATCTTAATCTATTAATTTTGGCAAATCGGACAGCTGTAATGTAATAATTGAACTTAGCATATAATTCATTATTATTTCTCTTACTCCATACTCGTCCTGTTGAATTGGCCCATAAATCCTTCTCAGTATCTTCCATTCAAACACAGCCAGCCTCTGTTCATCAATTTTCTTGGGTACCCAGCACTCAGAGCCATATGTCAATTACAGGCCTTAGCAATGTCTTATAAAGCTTGACTTTAGTTTCTGTGGTTAATGGTCTTGATGATCGTAATTAGTACGCTGTCTGAGGTGCAGAGCTCGCTTATTATTTTGATTGTTAATCATTTATTATTATATAAATTTTGATATTGGATAATCTTTCAAGTTTGTAAAAAAATCAGAAAATCCCGGATTATTTTACTATTTTTTTTATTACAAAACAATTGTACACACAGTCATAAAATAAACAGTAAAAATTCAAAACATTCCACTTTCGGTTATAATTTTTTTCAGTCTAACACCCTGCTGTTTTTCAATAATTTTTCAAATTTTTGATGGCTTGTTCGGACTCTAGTGCTCCAAAATCTTAAAATTTCCAAAACTTACGCTACATTAAGATTTTAGTAAATTTTCTTTAATTTGATACCCCACATGAACTTTTGAAAACTTTATTGACTACTTATGACTAGTCTACTTATTGACTTCAATACTTATTGTACAGTAAAGTAACAATTTGTAGAGGACACACTCATACAATAAACACTCAAAAAATCTGAGACATTCTCATTTGGGTTACAATTTATTCTTGTATGACAGCCTATTGAATTTTCACTATTTCTCTCGTACTTTATAACACTTTTTTGGGCTATGAGATCCCAAAATTGTTAAATTTCCAAAACTTTACACTAAATCTAGATGTTAGTAAATATTATTTAATTTGAATTTCTACATGAATTTTTGGCGTTTTGTCAAAATTTCATCGACGTTTTGGGACCAAAGTTTAATAAAAACTGGAAATGTTAAGAAATGGACTGTACTTAGACTGTGGTTAATATTCCCTTTAATTTGATATCCCACATTAGCTTTTACAATTTTTCACAATTTTCTTACTCCCTCACATTTTCTCCTCCGCCCCCCTACTTTTTGGGCGATCACTCTGAAAAACAATAAGGCTTTGTAGGGTAAAGTGTGGATACTCTTGTCACGTTTTAAAAAAATCGGTTTAGTGTGTTACGGAGTTATCGTGAGGCATCGTGGTACCCCAAACAGATAGATAGGTAGAGAGACAGCACAATGTCAAACAAAATTTAGACGCGTCTATGGAACGATTCATAGGTACCTGAAAAATAAAACACGGAAGGATACCCGACTGAAATTTTATAAAACTGTGGCTGTCTCCACATTCCTGTATACTAGTGAGACATGGACTCTTGGTAAAAGGTACGTGCAGAGGATTCAGGCAGCCGAAAAGAAATTTTTAAGAGAGACGGAAGGTTATTCTCTCTTGGATCGGAGAAGGAACGAGAATATTAGACGCAATTTAAACTTTGTATCATTGCACCAGAAGATTGAAGACCACAGAAGGAAATGGTGTGAACGCTTGAATCGCATGCCTAATATCCGTCTACCTGTGGCTACCTTGGGGTATCACCATACTGGGAAGAGAGATGTCGGTGGACCGAGGAGGAGATGGGTTCCGGAACAGGTCTAAGGCTTAGTACTTGGAGTAGTGATGATGAAATAATAAATTATTCTGACGGAGTTGATCGGTAAGGTTCAATGAGTACACACAGCATACAGTACACACTGTGCATCAGGAAAATAATAAATACTTGACTGACAACTAATATTTCATAGGAACATACGCACGTACGCACACGCACACGCACACACACACACACACACACACACACACACACACACACACACACACACACACACACACACACACACACACACACACACACACACACACACACACACACACACAATTGCATATATATCAAAAGCGAAATCTGATAATAATTTTTATAGTACACCGTACAAGTTCAATGTATTTTCCAATTGAATTAGAGTTTTGTGTAAAGTTATACACTGTGACGTAGGTAAGTAAAAAGTGGCAAAAGTGTGTTATTTGTAGCGTAACAAGATATCGCATAATGTTCAAGGGGATAAGAATTTTTGAAATTAGAAACGCTAACTAAATTTACGCCCTCAGAATCGTCTGAGCGGTAAGCAAGTCCGTGGGGACGTAACGGCTCACCTTACAGTGTTAAGAATAATAGCACAAAAATGTAACATCTGAGTGACGTCAGCGCCGGGCTAATAGTTACAGTGTACAGACACAGTGAGATTATAGTAGTAAGCACCCGCTCTGAGGCTTTGAGTTTTATAATTTTTGTATAATTTTGAATTCCATTTTTATCAACTTTGTCGTGCTTACTTGCTCCCTGTCACGCTTCGGACGAGGCCTTTCAGCGTCTCTACCATTCGTCTTCTTCTTCTGTGGTGTCACAGTTCAAAGTCGAACCTACCTCCATAATCATCCGCCTCCATTTATCCCTGCCTTTGGCGATCGCTGTCCATCGTTTTATTTTAAGTAATTTATCAGCATCGCTCGCCACTGAGTCAATCCAGCATTTCTTGGGTCTCCCGACAGGCCTTCTACCCTCGATTTGACTAAACGGTACCTTCCTAGGTATTCGGTTGCCTTCCATCCTAATGATGTGCCCTGCCCATTGAAATCTTTGCAGTCGGATGGTAGTGCCCAGATCATTGTCTTTAAACAGCTTGTGTAGTTCCTCATTGTGACGCATTCTCCATATCCTACTGACTTGGATTGGTCCATATATTCTCCTCAAAATTCTCCTTTCAAAAATATAGACTATGTTAGCAGCTTGTTTGTTGAGAGTCCAACTCTCGCTGCCATATGTTATCACCGGTCTAATCATAACTTTATATAATGTGACCTTGGACTGATGGTAGATATTCCTTGTCTTGAATATAGTTGTCAACGAAGCATATGCTCTATTTGCGGCCTGTATCCTTTTCCTGAAACTTGATCTAAAAATTAATTCGAATTTGTTCTTGTACCAAGTGTTCTTTTTAGAGCATTTTCTATCATTCGCTGGAGGAAGAAGAGGATCCCGGATCAACGGGATATGACTCTCATTATACTTACACAGAATAAATCAGAACACAGATAGTCGAATTAAAAACAATAAAGACGAACAGAGAAACAGATGACTAAACGAACAAAACACAAATAGGTACGTAGTGTCTGCTGCAGGTCAGTTCCGAAAACGAACATAGCTGATAACTGAGCGTTTTGCCGGTTTATACAGCGGCAACACATTGAGTGGACGAATGTTCTTCCCTCCACACTTTGTACAGTGACAACTACTACGAGGTCAATGACCACATGCAGTAAAACATTTCCGATGTCTGAGCCGGCAACACAAGAAAGTGCAAGTGCCCAGCAGTTTGAAAGTAATGCTATGATTTTCTTCAAGATCTCTGCTAATATTGTCCGGATTTCAAATTATTCAATAACTAAAGTATTTATTCTGTGAAATAATTAATATTATTTTCTCTTATTTCCAGTACTGTTGGCGCGGGCAACAGCGGTTACATGGACGCCACGCTACTGTCTACTCTCTATAATCCTTCGTACCAGTTAATACAAAATCAGTGAATAATTAAATAATTCACTTTAACCGTGTCACAACACAATCGTATCGTCACGTGCATTGACAGTCGCGTGACATGACACTACGTGATTCCGTTACAGAGAGGAAGCGACTATACGATGCACCGTATTGAGGCCAAACAGCTGTTTACTGCCGCTACCAGCTGATTAGTTTACCCTCATCTTACTAAAGTCGTAAAACTGTGACTCTTTGCGCTTCATATGAAAACGGATATTAAATTTTTTGATTAAACGGAAAGAACAAGTTGGATATCTTATGAGGCAAATAAATTATTGCAAATTCGTATTCGAAGTAAATAAACATTCGAAATGCAAACATAGTGTCTGGCTACCATTGTTTAAGGAGGAAAATTATAAAAATATATACGTAATCATAGAAATATAAATCTGCAGACACTGTGAAGAAACTATTTTTGCTCGGTCAAAGTCGTCTCTTTGTTACTTAAAAAAGGCCCTACAAGATGGTTCCATCTCTACGCGATGCGTGCGGAGGTTTCAAAACTGCGACCTTGCAAACAAGGGTGCCACGCCTGTTGCCTAACTCTCGCCTTGTAGAACTAATAGAGTACGATTCTTATTTGCAAGAATATCGTATTCACGTAAATATAATCAGTGTCAATATAACCTGATTACGTGTTTCAATATTAACCCAATTCTGTTTTTCTTACAACAACCAACAACTGCCTTCATTCACAAATTATGTAGCTTCATTCACGTCATCGTGTTTATTCAGGTCAAACAGGAACCCACTGCTGATTACCGTATTGTGAGCCAGTTTACGTTGTTGCTGGTATTTGCAAAAGTGCCAGAGATTTTGTTTCTTGTCTGACAAACAAAATGATATTGAAAAATTTATTTTTGTAGTTTAATTTTCTACTAATACTACTCATAGAGCTAATTTATTTCTCAAGTATTAGTATAGTATCAACTGAATAATTCATCAGTTTTAATAATAATAATAATAATAATAATAATAATAATAATAATAATAATAATAATAATCAGTAATAATTAATAATTAATAATAAAAATTATTATTATTTATAATATAATCTTATTAATATTATAATAATAATAAAGTTACACATAATAATATAATAATAAAACTATTAAGTTTTAATAATAATAAATTACTATGTTTTATTAATATTAATGTTGACAATAATGGGGAAAAGGATGCTAAGAAGAAGAAGAAGAAGAAGAAGAAGAAGAAGAAGAAGGAGGAGGAGGAGGAGGAGGAGGAGGAGAAGAAGAAGAAGAAGAAGAAGAAGAAGAAGAAGAAGAAGAAGAAGAAGAGAAGAAGAAGAAGAAGAAGAAGAAGAAGAAGAAGAAGAAGAAGAAGAAGAAGAAGTTTCTTATGTGTAAATACGGAGCAGAACATCGTGGGCGTCTACCTTGTCACACTAATTTACCAGTATAATATACTGCCACGCCTACTGTATATTATACAGTATGTTTATCAAAATATGTTTTCAAATTTATCAAAATATGTTTTCAATACATGACTTCCATGTTCTAAGATTTATATTTAAAATCATTTTCGAAATGAAATATTTCCATAGAAATTACTTCTTTCTACTTATTGCTTCAGCCTTAACCACAGTACTGTGGTCACTAACGTATACCACCTCACGTTATCGCACTCAATTTTCACTGATGATGGTAGTCGATGGCACTGCCAAAACGTCTGGTTTTGCAGAAAACTTTGGTCTACGGCCAAACAGGACGGGAAGGAATTTTATCAACAAACTACTTCTTTGTTGCCGATAACGTAGTACATATATAAAAAATTATCCCCTCCCCCTTCAACTATAATTTTCATTTATAGAAAATTACCCCCACCCCGTTCAACTAGCCTCTTCATTTATAGATATTTCATCTACGTTTCTACAGTGGATTATTAAGATCTTCTTATCAGGATACGTTATAAATAAAAAAAAAGTACTTTACTCTTGTTACAACAAAAAATGTTTCAGGTAAACAACCCTTTCCCCCTAACCGATCGTCAACAAAATCAATAGGCCTTGAGTCATCTACAACTCAGGCACATCTATAAATAATTATTTGATTCTGTTTGAATTTACGGCAGTTATCGTTCGTCATGAAAAAATTTCTCTTGTTACATCATAAAATGTTGCTGGTAAACTACCCCTTTCCCTTAACCGATCGTCAACAAAATCAACACACATTGATTAATCTACAATTGAGGAAGGTATACACAAAATTATTTGATTCTGTTTAAATGTGCGGAAGTTATCGTTCGTCATATAAACAATTACTCTTGTTAAAACATAAAATGTGGCTGGTAAACTTACCCTTTCCCTTAACCGATCTTCACCAAAATCAACGGGCCTTTAGTGTTGTACAATTGATGAACGTATGCAAAAGAATATTTGATTCTGTTCGAATGTACGGCAGTTCTCGTTCGTTATAGAAAAAATTACCGTTGTTAAAAGATAAAATGTTGCAGGTAAACTACCCCTTTCCCTTATCCGATCTTCACTAAAATCAACAAACATTGAGATCCCTATAGGTCAGGAAGGTGTGCAAAATATTATTTGATTCTGATTGAATGCCCGGCAGTTATCATTCGTAAAACAAATACCCTTGTTAAAACATAAAACTTTGCAGGTAAACTACCCCTTTCCCTTAACTGATCTTCACCAAAAACAATAGGTCTTGAGAACTCTACAATTCAGGGCTGTGTGCAAAATATTATTTGATTCTGATTGAATGTACGGCAGTTATCATTCGTAAAACCAATTCCCTTGTTAGAACATAAAACTTTGCAGGTAAATTACTCCTTTCCCTTAACCGATCTTCACCAAAAACAATAGATCTTGAGAACTCTACAATTCAGGGCTGTATGCAAAACATTATTTGATTATGTTTGAATTTGCGGCTGTTATCGTTTGCCATAGAAAAAATTACCCTTGATTTGTTGCGATCATTCGTCTCCTGCCGAATGCAACAATCCGCGAATTGTACCTTGCCCGACGCCCTGACGTCACGCCCTCCCCTTTACCAACCCTATCGCATGCTTTGTTAAATCTCGTCAGTCTCCCATCAAACGCTGTGAGCTGAGCGGCCCGTCGCCGGACTTTCGTCAAGTATGGGAGCCTCAATAACCAAGTTCAAAACTTGGTTCAACGTTCCGGACAGAAGACACGAGAACACGAACTTCGTACAGTTTTACACGATCTTCCAGCACAGACATAGCAGTGGTTCAGACCAGGTACGGAGGAACACGAGGCCGTAGTGACCAGATACAGCAGGTCGCAAAAAGGATTTATCTGGATTGCCAAGTAACATTTTTACCTAATAACTTACGGTGCTAGTTGCTGCATAATCACGAAGCAAAAGCGAGACAAACTAGTTACTCGTCATAAGTGTCAGAAACAATTTTATAAACTTTTGCGATAGATAACAGTGTCAGAAATTTATATATAGATCACAGCGTGTACGCTGTACACCATTTTGTAAACTAGCATCGATTTATGCGACACCCCCATATTTAGCATTTAACATTTTTTATATTCAGTTTTTCAAAAAAAAAATTAGCTTAGTACTGACCGTTGCTGACTGGCACACAATTAAGTAAATTTTAGAGGCTCGTAACGTTTTTGAAATAAACGGGTCGCATCCGACTCAGCTCACAGATTGATGCTTTCAACAATTTCTTTTACTCGCACCTCCTCCTTTTATATAATGATGTTAATTATAGAAACGCTTGAGAAATAAGTTGTGACACAGGAAAGGTGTCTTAAGCATTTTGATGTACTTAGATAGTAAATTATGTTATTTGTGTGTATGCTGAACACTTCCGGGGCCCAGCAGCAGCGACAACTGCTACTGCAGCAGAAGTGGTAGCCGGAGCGTGGTTATTTTGAGTTTTCCTTGGTACATGGGTTACTAGACATTTAATTCAATTTAATGGGTTATAAGCCATAGTTATCAAGAGTAATTTTGTTGATGTTGTGTGTGTTGAAATTTTGTATTGTTTGTATTGCACGGTATTAGTCGCCTGAAGTTTTGTATAGAATTTTGTATTGTATAGGATTATGTATTGTAAATGTTATATGCGTAGTTAACAATTTTGTCGCGAGTAGGTCTTTGCTGTAAGTTGCCGTGAAATCAGATCGTTCAAATTATTCGCTCGCGAGTAGAAAACCGCTAGGTGAACTTTGTCTGGCAGAAAAGGCTAACCTGTGCACGTCTTATCTACATTCCACCGAACAGCTGCTCCTTATCGTTGCGCTTTGAATGTTTTGGTCTTCTCCACATACTCGGCTTAATAACCCCGTACCTTGCTCACCGTGCCGTATGTCTGATTGTCCAGTTCGCTAACCGCCTCCCAATCTGCTGTTATTCAAAATATGTTCAGTGCATCTGTTGTTTGTATAAAAGTGACGTACTCTATTAATTCGGTAAATTTTATTTAGAAACGTGCGGATCTCTGTAAATCCGATTTTGTTTCGTGGAAGGCGTTACAAGAAAAATCAAAATTTAAATTTTCATAAAATAGCACAGCCTTTTACTAATGGAAAATGTTCGTTGTCATTAGTCACACACACGTTATCATCTGTTTCATGTTAATTGGTTTGCGTTAACTACGAATTAATATACGCGGCATTCAGAAAAACAGATCCCGACGGTCATGTCGTGTCAACTAGCATTTCCTTGTCACGGTAAACTATTTTATAATGAATCATTGACTTCGTAATAAGCGACAGTGCAAAACTTTCGCGCTGAGAGAGAGAGAGAGAGGTCAGGAAAGAAACTCGTAAAAGAAAAAGGCTCGTAAAGAGTGTGACCCCCCCTTTTGCCAGGGAATGTAGTCTGGCGTACCCCCTTGCCAGTGAATGTAGTCTGGCGTACCCCCCTTTTGCCAGTGAATGTAGTCTGGCGTACCCCCCTTTGTCGCAGTTTAGCCATGTACCCAGGTAGCGGTAATGGTGTGACTAACCCCTTTATCTCACCTCGCACGATCGGACGAGGGAGAGATGTGCTCTCCAACTTGTCGTCCGTGTGCCGTAGAGAGAAGTTGCTGTGGTTATAAAGCGCTTTTAGGGTGAGTGCCCCCCTTTTTTTGCCAGTGAATGTAGTCTGGTGTACCCCCTCTTTGCCAATGAATGTAGTCTGGCGTACCCCCTTTACCAGTGAATGTAGTCTGGTGTCCCCCCCCCCAGTCAAAGTTTAGCCATGTACCCAGGTAGCGGTAATGGTGCGACTACCCCCTTATCTCACCTCGCACGATCGGACGAGGGAGAGATGTGCTCTCCAACTTGTCGTCCGTGTGCCGTAAAGAGAAGTTGCTGTGGTCGTAAAGCGCTTTTAAGGTGAGTGAACCCTCCAGTTTGATCTCTCGCTCTCAGTCGCGCGGTCGGTTGTCGATGCTCTTGACCAATCACCCTTCTCGGCTCTTGTTGTAACTCAAGTCTGTTGTACCCTCACATACTGAGTCGCAGTCCTCATGTTCGGGCGTGAACATGTTCCATGCTCATCAAAATATTAATTTGTAACTCCGCTTTCGGTCGCCTTGCCTGGTGAGCGGCGCGGGGACTGATCACCTCCTCGTCGTTCGCTTTCAGGGAGGAAGCGTTGCTGCGCGCACGCAACGTTTCCAATGTGACGGAAGGTAGCCCTTTGAGTTGTTTCCAGATGGCGGCTAGTGCCGCGCTAGTATCTGAATTTTCCCATTTACGTACATAAACCACGGGTTTCCCCTGACTCGACTCTGTTTGGTTACACTGACCGTACCGATTAATTTTGACGAAATATACCGTGGACAACCGTCGCTCCTGCACCCGACTCTTGTCTTTCGGGGGGGGGGGGTCTGTTGCAATCATTCGTCTCCTGCCGAATGCAACAATCCGCGAATTGTACCTTGCCCGACGCCCTCCCCTTTACCAACGCTATCGCATGCTTTGTTAAATCTCGTCAGTCTCCCATCAAACGCTGTGAGCTGAGCGGCCCGTCGCCGGACTTTCGTCAAGTATGGGAGCCTCAATAACCAAGTTCAAAACTTGGTTCAACGTTCCGGACAGAAGACACGAGAACACGAACTTCGTACAGTTTTACACGATCTTCCAGCACAGACATAGCAGTGGTTCAGACCAGGTACGGAGGAACACGCGGCCGTAGTGACCAGATACAGCAGGTCGCAAAAAGGATTTATCTGGATTGCCAAGTAACATTTTTACCTAATAACTTACGGTGCTAGTTGCTGCATAATCACGAAGCAAAAGCGAGACAAACTAGTTACTCGTCATAAGTGTCAGAAACAATTTTATAAACTTTTGCGATAGATAACAGTGTCAGAAATTTATATATAGATCACAGTGTGTACGCTGTACACCATTTTGTAAACTAGCATCGATTTATGCGACACCCCCATATTTAGCATTTAATATTTTTTATATTCAGTTTTTCAAAAAAAAAAAATTAGCTTAGTACTGACCGTTGCTGACTGGAACATAATTAAGTAAATTTTAGAGGCTCGTAACGTTTTTGAAATAAACGGGTCGCATCCGACTCAGCTCACAGATTGATGCTTTCAACAATTTCTTTTACTCGCACCTCCTCCTTTTATATAATGATGTTAATTATAGAAACGCTTGAGAAATAAGTTGTAACACAGGAAAGGTGTCTTAAGCATTTTGATGTACTTAGATATTAAATTATGTTATTTGTGTGTATGCTGAACACTTCCGGGGCCCATTAGCAGCGACAACTGCTACTGCAGCAGATTAAAAAAAAAACGTTGCAGGTAAACTACCCCTTTCCCTTAACCGATCTTCACCAAAAATAATAGATCTGAGCACTCTACAAATAAGGGTTGTATGCAAAAATTTATTTGATTCTGTTTGAATTTGCGGCTGTTATCGTTTGTCATAGAAAAAATACACACACGCACACACGCACACACACACTCTCTCTTTCTCTCTCTCTCTCTCTCTCCCCCCCCACACACACACACACTTGTCGAAAAATGACTTTTTTTCATGTTTTGAGCGTAGTACAATCAGAATCTGCAATAATCTCGAACACGATTTTTTTCGCCATCACCATACTTCCATTTCCTTAAGGAAGTAAACATGGAAGTAAACATGGAAGTAAAATGACACATCGTCGTAACAAAACCACAAAAAACAATTTCCAAATGTACTAAAGGTAACCCCACACAAAGGACCCTGCCAAGGTACGTAGCAGCCTCTTCTTTTTTTCTTGCCATATAAAACTTTAATTTTTTTTGCTACGTTTCAAATATTCTAGTCAAATCGTATACATGTGAAAGGAAAATAAAGTACCGTTGAATGGTTTCATATTGTAATTTTACTCCTTTTTTTTCCAGGTAACTCATTATAATATATTTCCAGTAACAAGCAGTACCAAGTATTTAGTTTTATTTTATCGTTATCGTTATGTATTTCCTTTTGAAGTGCGCAGGGACCAGGAAAACAGCCAGCAATACTGATAAGGGCGGTCGCTATCTTTCTCAAAAGTGTTGTAGCTTCCCTTTATACCTACGTATACTGTACATTTGATTTTCATAAGACACGTAGTAAAAACGAAAAGTAACACTGAATAGCTCTTATTTAAAATATATTTTCCAGTGAGTAGCAGTTGTCAACTGGAATGTTGATAAGTCAGCCCAGCCTGTTCGTGTTTGAGGAAAACGCTCATTGAATGATTCGTCGCAGCGAGATAAGAATATAACGCGACGCTTAAAATACCCAAAAGTATAATTTTTACCTCGAACCCAGAGAATTCTTTTATACACTTTTAAAACTCGTTAAATTCTTTACTACGTCTGTGATGACATTTGCGCCAAGTGAATTGATTGTGACAAAGCGTGTTTGGGCCACGTTGTGTAGGCGGCGTCACTTATTGGGCCGATCTTATTACTCCAACACTTCACAATGAGCGGAATGCCAATGCCTTGTCTCTCGTCTGTCTGTCTGTCTGTCTGTCTGTCTGTCTGTCTGTCTGTCTGTCTGTCTGTCTGTGTACAAGATTCTATTACTCAATTGTTTGGTTTCGAATTAGGTGCGTAGGTATTTCACGTATTGTGCGTCATTACGCCGGCGACATTTTGTTTATCGACAGAACCGTTTCGGCGCCTCGTGTTGCAAAGCATCTGAGACAATGTCTTACGACAAAACAAGAAACTGTACCTTTATCCGTTCCTGCAGTCATTTCCGATATTTCGATTATGGAATTGTTTGGCTTTGAACTTTAGTGAATATCGCACAGAATTTTGTGTAGGTGAAAGAATAATTATACAAATTGTAATTTCGTATGTTGCAAAATAGTTGTCAGGCGATTCCAGTTGGTGTTCACTTCTGTTTTTAATGAAAAATGATTGTACCAGTAGCATATCACAGTTACGTACCTGTGACGCCAAAAGTTAATGTTGTTAGGTTAACTTGAGAACTTAAATTACACATGGAAAGCGATACGTATGTAATGTAAAACTCGCTTTTTTGACGGAAACTACGGAAAAAACCAACTCGAAAGTAAGGCGAGTTGCCTGTTACTATACATGTCTCCTTTTTGGTGGCATAACTCGGTTCTCAGTAGAAATCGTTTTCCCAGTAGTACTCGTTTTTTCATTAATACTCGTTGTGTGAATAGATTACTGAAAAACAACCGAACTCGAAAGTAAGGCGAGTTGCCTGTTACTATACATGTCTCCTTTTTGGTGGCATAACTCGGTTCTCAGTAGAAATCGTTTTCCCAGTAGTACTCGTTTTTTCATTAATACTCGTTGTGTGAATAGATTACTGAAAAACAACCGAACTCGAAAGTAAGGCGGAGTGGCCCTTGACTATACATGTCATTTTTGTGTGGCAGAACTCGTTTTTTTGGTAATATTCGTTTTCCAAAACGTACTCGTGTTGTGGCTAAATAAAAAGAAACGTCCATTCTCTGCAATATGTAGAGCGTGTGTTGTAATTACTTAGTACATTGTTTTTTGCGTTTTCAATTAACCATAAATATTTGTATTTTGCAGTTTACATTTGCTGTTGTAGTTTTGTTAATTTGCCAACTCTCAAAATTGTTAGGTTCTGCATTTTAAGTATTACTGTGTTGTAAGCATTGTATATACACATCAAACGTTATGTTTTCATCAACCATGGCTTTTGTTTATCTCAGCAGTAAACTAAAAACCAAAAACCATTGTCAGCTAACCTCACAAATGAAAACAACACGTATTTTCGCTTTGAATTATGAAATAGGACAATTTACAGTTAGTACACTTCTTCTTTTCTACATCGTAATATATCGATACAATCTCATATTTAAAACATAGAAAATGTACTGCAGGAACGGATAAAGGTACAGTTCCACAAAACAATTTCTCGTCAGCTGTTTTTCAGCGGGTAAAAGTGTGTGGTTCGTGGGTTCGTGACAGGCATTAAAATAGACGGCATGAACTAAGTAACTGTAATATAAACTTCCCGCCTTGTGTGGTAAGAATCCAGCGCATGCGCAGTTCAAAACGTCGCAAGCTGTTTTGTTACGAGACATAAATTCAAAAAAGTTCATCTTTGATCGCGAGTGGCCGCGCAACGCCTCCAGACAATGCCGCAGCTAGAGTGTGGGTGGCGCTTTCCAGATGTCAATTGCAGTTGAGTCATCTGCGAGGTTGATGATTGATAATTCATAATTGATAAAATTCATTATCCAACAAAACCTTTCTTCCGGTTCCATATACATTAACTGGTTTTTATACGTTATCTAAGTATTATCTTGCCGACACCTCCACACAAATTCGTACCAGTAATGTAAAAAGTTGGATTGGACACAAGCAAGAGGCGAATTTGTCAAGAAAAGATCTCGTCTGGCGTCCTCAGACGTGTCTCTGAAAACCAGGTAGAAATCTATAAACAGTTTCATTTTGAGTGTGCGCGCCCATATTGCTTGGATACCTGGACTTTGATGAAAGTGGAGAGGAGCTTTTGAGATACAGTGCTGGAGGAGGACCTCAAGAATATCGTGGACGGGAAACGTACCTAATGATGAGAAGAGCGGGTGAAAAAGACGTTGATCGAATCCACTGTAGAAAGTATAAGCAATTAAATTGTTAAAATTACCCCCCGTGTGTATCCAGGTTTCTTTCCTTGCAACTGTATGATGTGGAATAGTTAGTCACTCGCGAGATCTGTTGCGATGCGCATCGTGAGATAACGCGGGTTGGGAGTCGCTTAAATAACGGGATGTGCGTGACTTTTATTAATTGACGTACTCCATGTGAGGGAACATACTTTATCACCTGATGATGGGACTATAAGTCTCAAAACGCGTTGAGCATAAAGTATATAAAAAAAGAAGTTGCAAGGTAGGGAACCTGGATACACAAGGTCATTTTAACGATTTAATTATACAACTATGTACAGGATAAGGAATATGGTGAGTCACCTTTTCCGCCATTCAAACTGGTTCACCACCCTGGTCGTAGGGTATAGTGGCCCAGACAGGAGTACATGGATAGGCTAAAAGAAGGAAAAGGTATGTGTTAAACACAAAAGGCTGTCTGCTGAAAGGAAGAATTTGCAGGCCCATCAACTTCTGGGTTGAGGAAAAGAAGAAGAAAAGAAGAAGAAGAAGAAGAAGAAGAAGAAGAAGAAGAAGAAGAAGAAGAAGAAGAAGAAGAAGAAGAAGAAGAAGAAGAGGTAATAGTAGCAGAAGAAGAAGGAGGAGGAGGAGGAGGAGGAGGTGGAGAAGAAGAAGAAGAAGAAGAAGAAGAAGAAGAAGAAGAAGAAGAAGAATAAGAAGAAGAAGAAGAAGAAGAAGAAGAAGAAGAAGAAGAAGAAGAAGAAGAAATAGAATAACAACGAAACTAAAACTTAATGAAAGTTTAAGAACACATATGATTCAGTAGTAAGTATTATTGTAATTTTGTAACTAAAGTGAAGCTTTACAGACAGACTGTCGGTCGGGGGTTCATTATTTGTTTGTTTGTTTACTGATACAATGTGTTTACAACGTTAAGCTTGCCGCTTTCTACGTGATTGGAAACGTTAATATCATTAGCTCTGCTGTTTGGTGGTGGCTGCTTCGCTGTATTTCTTATTGTATCAGGCTGAAATTCACCCAATCAAAAGTAACTAGGGTTTGCTCGCATTGTATTTCAATTTGTTTAAGTCCCGATGGCTACGTATGTTACTATACGCTACACAATTGGATCTGGATATTTGGAACGAAACATAAACAGTTCAGATTATTTCACACATACCATTCTTGCAGCTGGTATCAAATATTAAAGAAATATTTATGTAGTAAATTAAGGTAGAAAGAACTAAACTACAAAGTATAATAAAAAAAAATTATTCTGGTAAATTATATTAATTATTTGTTTCTGTTTTTAGCGCAATGTGTCGATCTGTACCCAAACGCCTCGCGACCGGCGTCAACTGAATCAAATTGACTTATCTTTGGGCTATTAGGCCGTGGGCCACTCCTGCTGTTTGGGCCACCCTTCAGTGTACAAACGAACAAGGATCAACCTTTTGCCACAGTCATCGATGTATACTATATGGATCGCGTGCTGCATTCACTGAATTCGGTCCGACCGCTGCATCAGTGGTTGGCAAGAACACTGCGTATGCTATAGCCTATACTGTACCTGTACAAAGTCTGACATTTCTGCTTTGTTATAGCTTTTGTTGCTTTAGCGGATTATATTTTGCGTTAAATGGTATAGCTGTGTCATTTTAACAATTAGTGACTCCAAAGTGGGAGGGTTTTAATAAGTTCTTTTCCAAAATAAACTCATTTGTTTCACTGTAAGATTTCAGTATTCTGACACATTATTTAAGTTTATCGCTAAGTTCTGTTGCGTTCATAAACAGTTCTGTTGCGTTCTTATTTATGAACATTTATTATTGAAGCCAGACGAATAAAGATAAGAATAAGGGAAACAAAGAATAAAAGACGTGAGCCGTAAACTTTAAAATGTTTATTGCGTAAAAGAAGCTGGCGTATACGCTCGCCATGGTCGTTAAAAGTGTTCAATAAGCAATGCTAATTTACATTAATTTTTTTCTTTTTATTTAATTAGCTACGTATTAACTGTATAAAAATTGTTTACATTAAACATTAGTAAATAATACAAATTTATTTAACTTTTGGCAGACACCAAGCTTAGAGAAGATAGCTGCAGCGGTTCTTTCCTTAGCAGTATTATAGCACAAGATTTTATAAAATAATGTCACTATTAATTTGATAAGTTTCACTTCATGGCTGTCTTAAGAAAAATCATTGTTTCAAATATGTTTTCTAAACACTGTGCCGGAAAAGTTTTTGCAAGCTGATATAATAATTTTTTTGTATTAAGTTTACTGTCAGATATAATCAATAAATTATACATATATTTCACAATCTTTAAAACGTCTAATGACGCTCTAATTAATTTTCCGCTTGATACAAAATCAGTAAAATGAGTGTAAACGCTTAAGTTATTGTCATCTTTTATCAGTTAGACAAAAGTAATAACAAATGTTATAATCATAAAATCTTCATAAGCACAAATTTTCAGTAGAACTGTCCCAAAAGTAATAATTGTAAACTGTTAAAACAAGTGCATTACTGACTGAATGACTCGTTTAATACACGTGTTAACTTAGCTTTATTGCCAACCATTGTGTGGGAAGCTATACGTGCTTCGGACCGTTTTCTGCCGTTCACTTTGCCTGGCAGCACGCGATCCATATAGTATACATCGATGGCCACAGTACTCAGGTGAACTGTCAAAGGCCGTGTCAGTTATCGAATCGTTTTTACACTGAAGGTGGTCTCCAGAGGAGAGGCCGAAACGTCTGTTCGTAACAATAGGAGTGGACCACGGTTTAATAGGTCGGAGATAGGTCAATTTGATCCTAACACAGTGTAACAATGTTCGTTTTCCATTAAACGATATCGTGTTTTCATACACATTCAAAAACCACACACACACACACACACACACACACACACACACACACACACACACACACACACACACACACACACACACACACACACACACACACACACACACACACACACACACACACACACACACACACACACACACACACACACACACACACACACACACACACACACACACACACACACACACACACACACACACACACACACACACACACACACACACACACACACACACACACACACACACACACACACACACACACACACACAAGATACTCTACAGTCCAAGATAACGTTTCCATTTTTTAATTTAATTCAAAAACACGATCCGATTAGGAGGGGCCGTGACGGTATTCTCATTCGGCGGTCTGTCCCGCTTGGACAAGTACAGTTCGACAGCAAAACATACAGCCGACCCCGACAGCCCTAATCCAAACAAGAGGAACGCCCCGGTGACGTGGCTGACACGTAACCGGGTCGGCGGGTAGCTGTCGTGAAACCTACCCATGCTCTTCTCCACCGCCAACTGGATCGGCGGCGACAGGAAGCGACGGGCGACGTCCGTCTCCCAGTACAATAGCAGCCCTGCGTCCAGGATACGATGGATTACCGCGTCCAGCCCAGCCTTGTACGGAGAACCTAAAGCAGAAAAGTGCACAAATTTAAACTGAACTTTGTTAGCAACTGGTAATTGTTTGCACGTTGCTGTAGCTACTTTTGTAACAAGTTGCGAAATAAAAGCTTGAAGGTTGGATTCCCCATTTCCGTAGAACAAATGAGATATTCAAGATTCTTAATAGATTTTAAATAGTGTTGGTGCCATACGACAAAGCTTTTGTGACTTTTATCTCTTACCACACCCATTGCCATGTTCTTGCACAACTCTCTTACAGACTTGTAACTTTTGATTTTAGTACATATCGGAGTGTATTTAGTAGTACGCTACGATATGCTTCGGCCACAGCCTTATAAGATTTCCTCTTGTCTTATAATATTTATTAAACAATAAGACTTACCTTTTCTGAGCACGGTGACTATGGGAGAACCGTAGAGAGCTTCCTTCATCATGTGTCTTTTGGATATCGTCTCTTCTGACAAGTGTTTCTCTTCGCACATGTGGCCTGCAACACAATGCGTTCACATCAACTTTTTAAGCGAGATAGTACTGTTATATTGACGATATGGTAAGAAAGTGGAAACATCTGGTGAACGCTGGCATTAACCTATCACGAGATGTATTTTGTCTGATTTTGCATTTTGCATTGAATAGTGGGGCGTCTTTGCACCCGTGGCTTATTGCAGCTTCCGGGACGTGCCCGATGGCTGCCAGAAGAAAACAGTGCTGGACTTTCAAAAGAAGGTGGCCTAAAATATTCGGGAGGGACACGCCAACCAGTTAACTGAGAAGGCGGCGGAAATTTTTTCAAGTTTTGTTATATATAGGTGCCGGGTCATGGTAACACTGCCACCGGGCGCGGGGCGAACGGCAGATGCCGAACGCGCCCGGCCCGGCATGCAGGCGCCGTGTAGCGCCGGACGTTCCCCGCGAGGCAGGGATCCGCCGTGTCTTTGGCATCGGTAACAACGCCAAGCAGTCTGAAAATCAACTTACTTGGGGAAGGTATCTGACTGGGTAGGATGGTAACAAGGAGATAGAATTGCTCGGGAACCTAAATTAGAGCAAACAGAATTACGGGGGGTCGTCTAAGATCGCCCGAGGGCGTTTAACACGTATAGCGGGAGGTGGTTCAGACGTGCTGATAGATCGGAGATAAGGAAAGGAGGAGGTCGCTGCAGAAGCAAAAAGAGTTTCGGCAAGCGACCGGACAAAATCGGCAAGGGTAGGAACTCAAAGGCCTCCACGAATGACATCATTTCTCACAAACCATGGAGACCCCGACAAGGATCTGAGGGTACGGGCCTGGAAAGCTTCCAGCCTACACTTGTTAGTGGTCGACACAAGCGACCACCATGCGGGAGCAGCATAGGTCAATATTGACCGGAGAAACAAAAGATAGATAGTAACTTTAGTGCGCAAAGCCAGGCGGTTGCGGCACGAGAGCATGGGAAATATTTTGGCTCGGACGCCTCGAGCGTTGTTGAGGGTAGCAGTCACGTGGCCGTTGAAGCTAAGGCGTTGGTCTAGCCGAACGCCCAAATACTTCACCGACTTTTGCCAGGCGATAGGCCTCCCTTCGAGGGAGAGGGCCTGGCATCGGGAAGTGGACTTGTTGGTGAAACAGATCGCCTCGGATTTCTCCGCGTTGATCAGCACCCGCCACTTCCTTAGCCAGGCCGGAAGCAGATTCAACTGACGCTGCAGCTTTGAACACGCAATTCGCGGGGACAGGGAGCTGCAGTAATACATTGCGTCGTCAGCGAATAGAGATAACGTGACTCCAGGAATAACAGGCAGGTCGTTCGTGTACACTAGGTACAGAACGGGGCCGAGGACAGATCCCTGCGGAACGCCAGCGGCGACGGGTCGAACTGATGAACAGGACCCTTCGACGCTAACCCTGAAGGTACGATCACTGAGGTATGACCGCAAGAAATGCACAATGGACGGTGGGATGGGGGAGTGAGCAAGTTTGTAGAGAAGACCTTCGTGCCAGACTTTGTCGAAGGCCTTACTCACGTCCAACAAGACAGCGCCCGTAGACTCTCTCTTGTTGGCGGCGTCGGACAATGCTGTAACAACTCGGACGAGTTGTAAAGTTGTCGAGTGCTCTCTACGGAACCCGAACTGTTCGCTCCGAATAAAATTATCCAGCAGCGGCCAGATGCGGGCGAGTTATTTTGTCTGAGAAGGCGACCTACTTATATAAACTTATGTACCAGCACAATCTAAAGCTGGAAAACGGCATCAACCAATCAGCATCAACTGCTATCTGATTGACTTGGGAGCACAGCATGCCAAATCCTATTTGATTTAAAAACTTGCAAATAGTAGAGTAATCGGGATGCGGGTCTACCTAGAGCATTTGCCCGGGTAGGCTGTGACTGTTTTTGCTCTGCAAAATTTTTCCAAATTGTGCGGAAATATTCAGTTTTCACCATTTTTGTTATCATCATCGTATTCAGCATCATCAACACTACAAGTTTCACCAACAGTTCAGTGCAAATCAGCTTTATTTAATCTGTGCGGGAGTGTTTTTGTTTCCGAGTGCTGTGCGGTCTGTGTCGTGTTCAATTGTGCCTGTGGATAGTTTTCAGTGTCTGGTGATCCCTCTATCCTAGACCTAGCGTAGACGTTCATTTCGGCTTGTCCGAAATGGCGTCGAATACGCCCCCCAAATCCTCTGCCGGCGCCGCTTGTTTCCTTATGGAAACATGCTCAACCGGCTTCCGTTCCACTCCACTTCCTCACGACAGTGAAAGTGATAGTGAAAGTGATAATAGTGCGGTTGATATGTGCAGTGTTGGGTCGGGGGACGGACAGTTCTCGCTTGTGGAGGGCAAATCTGCCAAACGCAAGCGAAAACTGGCCCAAACTCCGCCGCCCGCCTCACCTGCAAGTCTGCCGTCTAATCATGGTAACAGCGGCACTCAGCGCGTGCACCGTGAGTATCCGCTACTACCCAAACTGTGTCTTCCCCACGAATTCCACCCATTTTAATTCCTGATAATAGGAATTATTCTGCTCTTTTACGTTCCATATCCCTAGCTCTCCCTTCGGTCAAGGTCGAGGCGAGGTGCCAAGGCGCCTCGCTTAAGCTGGCGACCGCTACGATCCCCGACTTCCGCTCTGTTCAGTCATTCCTGACAGAGCGCAAGATCTCTTTCCACACTTTTGCCCTCCCGTCAGAGCGCGAAATCAAGGTCGTTCTGTCGGGAATTCCTTGCTTTACTGAAACTGATGCCATCAGGCAGGAACTTGTTGCGCTCGGCTATGCGCCGACCGCGGTAAGCGTCCTGCATGTTGGCAAAGGTGATGACCGCCGACCTGTTAACAGCTTTCTGGTCAAACTTCTTAAAGTAGGCCCTTTCGAGGAGATTTATAGTCTCCAAAATCTTCTGCACCTACGGGTGCAAGTCCGAACATTTGACCCGCGGCCCGGCCCCTCGCAGTGTTTCAACTGCCAGAGGTTCGGCCACAGCAGTATCTTTTGCCATCAGCCCCCGCGTTGCGTGCGTTGTGCTGAACCTCATCGTGGCTGTGATAAGCCTACGACGGGGTACACAGCTAAATGCTGCAACTGCAAAGGAGCCCATCCGGCTAATTACCGAGGCTGCCCTAACTTTATCGCCGCCATGAAACCGCAGCGACCTCCTGTGCGCCCTGGCGCGCAGGCAAGCCGTGTAGCTGGTCCTGGCCCTAACCGACGAGCGGCTTTCCCGCCTCTCTCTGGTTCATCTGCCAAGGTCCCGGCAGCAACTCCGGTTGCTTCCGGTGCCGCTGTCTCGCCTGCAGTCGTCGCTTCGGCGCCGCCTGCAGCGGCCTCAACACCGGCGCCTCCCGGAGCGCCCGCACCTTCCTACGCGGCCATGGCCGCTAAATCAGCCCCGCCTCCAGCCCGATCGGGCAAATCCAAGCGCTCTCGTCGTCGCCGGAACTCCGCCGGCCGACCTACATCATCACAGGTTCCACCTGTACCCTCTCCGCGGGCTCGACCCGCCCCCAGTCATCGTCCTCAACCTCCCAGCGAGCAGTCTACTACTCAGTCCACCAGCCCAGCGCCATCTGCTACCACTGTCGAGGCCAGTCAGGCTTGTCCTCCTGAATCCCGGGAATCTTCTCGGGCTTCGGCGGATCCCCTGACTGCCTGGGCAGATAATCTTGTTGCGTCTATCAGGACTGCTCGCGACACCACCACCGTGCTTGCCCTGATCTTCCAATCATTAGCTGCCCTCTTTCCTCTACTTCCCCTAAATGGCTAATAGCCTGAGGATCGTTGCGTGGAACGCCTTCGGGCTACTCCCCAGGCGATCTGAACTGATGACTTTCGTGACGGAGTATGATGTTGATATCATACTTCTTTCCGAGACTCATCTGGCTCATTACCACTCATTTTCCCTTCCTGCCTATGCCTGTTATCGTCAGGATCGTCCCCTACGGCCTCGCTGTCCCCCCTCGGGGGGCACAGCTGTTTTAGTCCACAGGCGGATATCCCACAGGCTTTTGCCTCCTCTAGATACATCTATTATTGAAGGCTGCGCGGTGGCGGTGGACGCCGGCGGATCGGAGCTGCGCGTTGTTTCTGCGTACCTCCGGCCTGGCCGGCGAACTCCGCCACCGCCCGAGGAGTGGGACGCCCTCCTCGACCACCCCCTCTCAACCATTGTAGCCGGCGACTTAAACGCCAAACACCCTTCATGGAACAGCCGCGTTGTCAACGTCTATGGAAATTCTCTGTTCCGGTTCGTCTCTGGCGACCCGGCACT
Organism: Magicicada septendecula; assembly: GCA_034769895.1. NCBI lineage: Eukaryota > Metazoa > Arthropoda > Insecta > Hemiptera > Cicadidae > Magicicada > Magicicada septendecula. Next base: position 24,524,626 of record CM068368.1, read on the forward strand.
TAATGTCATCGGCCCTGAAGACCCTACCTACTTCCCCTTTCACGGCCATCGGCCGGACGTTCTTGACATAGTAGTTGTCAAGAACGTTGCCCGCAACATCGAGGTCTCGTCTGTGTCGGACCTTTCGTCCGATCACAATCCCCTTGTAATAACTGTTCGAGAGCTGTCGGCGTCACCCCGACTTCCCGCTCAGATTGTTAGGAGAGTCAACTGGCGATCCTATCATGACGAGCTCTCTCGAAGGTTACCATCTCTCCCGGCGGACCCAATCGTCACTCGTGACGATCTGGATCTCCGCGCCACAAATCTCCAGGAATTGGTTGCGCACTCGATGCGTATTCGACGTGGACGGAAAGCTGGAAAGTTGCCGTCAACGAAACCAAGAGCTCCGCAGTGCTATTCTCAAAACGCCGGAAAGAACCACGAGGCCGAGTGAGACTCGGTAGAACGTATTTACCCTGGTCGAGAGAGGTTAAATACCTCAGTGTCCACCTTGATCGTCGGCTCACATGGCGTTCCCACGCTGAGACGATGCGAAAGAGAGCGTCCGCTCGTCTCGCGCAACTGTTTCCGATACTTGTCAACAAGGCTATGACCCGCAAGCTGGGTTAATTTGATCGTCAGCGCGTATCTGTTGCCGATCATTACCTACGCTATTCCCGTCTGGGGTTACCTCGCAACCGTTCATAGAAGAAAGTTGCAAAGCGTCCTCGATAGGGGTCTTCGGCTAGCGGCCAAAGCCCCCTATCGGTTCCCTTCTCGACTTTCGAGAAGAGGACTCGGTGTCCGCTCCTTGGAAGACACCGCAAGGCGACTTGCACGTAAATTTTAAGTCCGAGCTGCGAGAACCCAGACAAACTGTCTCATAGCTGGCCTTGGCAAGTACCGAACACGTCCAGGTGATTCTTGGAAACGGCCTCGGCAAATATTGTACTAGTTGACCTAGTACGAGCATGCCGTTGTAGCGGCCACTAAATAATTAATTAATATTCCGTCTGGACAGGATCACTAGGCAGTGAAACCCCCCTTTTATTTTTCTAAGTTTTGTAATTTTTTTTTGAATTTTATTTAATTTTATTTTTATTAAGTTTTTTTTTTTTGTAAAAGGGGAGAGACATCATATTTAGAACTAGGTAAAGAAAAAACCTAGAGGAAGCAAAAGTGTGCAAGGCCCAAATACAATTACAGACATGTCCCCCCAGGTGAATGACAGGACTTGCAAATGAAAAACTCTTTTAACCAACAAGCGTGTGCTTTATTCAACCTGTAAGATCTTACATACATAACAAGTTCGTAATTGTGTGAGCACACCATTAAAGGCAGAATTATGTATATCTATGTATTTCCATTAATTCATAATGTCACAAAGTAAGTGAATTGATATTACTAATTGCAAAAATTTCTGCCTGATTATGTATGAGTCAAAGTTAGTAATAATCTCATTCATAAAGCAATACTAATCCATCAGTGTTGTATAATATCAATTAGGCTAGCCTGTTGTCTCAGCAAGCACATTTATGGTTATTCTCCTTTTTTAAATCAGTTACATATTCCCCAAACAATATATATATATGTAGTAAAATTACACACACAAACACATATACGACATGAATAACAAAACATCCCTCATTTCAACACTAACCTCCACATAAACCGATTCCCACTACAGTAAATAAATGAAGCCTAATATGTATAGCTAGGTACAAATATAAATGGCAACGTAAATGGAATATCTCAGCTCCTAAGCATAGATTTGCCAGCATATTCACAAGCATAGTTCACACCAGAGAATGTAAGTGACCGCCCCGAAACTCAACCAGCCAAACGAACCCTTAGCTTAATCATTAAGCGTTAAGTATGTGTGTGAAAGAAAATCGTTTCTCATCTACAGCATCAGACAACCCCAGCTACGTTATTAAAACTCAGCCATGACCAGATGACTTGATAGCACGAGATAATTAACTCCCTAATGGTCTTAATTAGATGAAAGTTAGATCTTACAGTAAACTGCGGATGTGTGTGTATGTGTGTAACTTCTTACACATTATACAGTTATAAGATACTTCATTAGGTGTACTGTGGTAATGATCACACATAATTGAACATGAGAGTTTGTGCTAGAGTATAGTGTTCAGAACTTCACGAGTGAGCTTCTGGCGGCTTCTGTGCATTCACAAGTTGTAGAGAGAGAGAAATATATAATCAGAATTTTCCCACCTGGATTGTCCGGGGTACATAGTTCGTATAGGCGCGGATCAGTGATGTCACAGTCGTGTCACCAGTCCCTGGTGCAGCTTAGCGTTGGAAAAAGTCCTTGGTGCAGCTTAGCATCGGAAAAGTCCTCGACTGACGGCATTGTGGCTATAGATCGTCTCTGCCATTAGGGGGGACAGATGTTCGTCCGCCCCTGACACCCATCTCGCCCTTGGTCGAGCACCTGGACATACAATACTTGTAGAGGGTGTCATAAAGAAAATCACGCCACTTAGGCCGTCCACATTAAATACCAACACTAACTTTAAGCAGCAACAGCGCACACACACATCGCCACTAATTCAGATTAAACAGTATTAAGCTCGTCTAGCAATTACTTTCTTAATGTTTCATTGAAATATTCAAATTGATTAGCTGTGTCTTTCGTTGTTATTAATTACATCAAAACAGCTGAGTGCAAGATACATTAGCATTTTCTCTATTGAAATCAACTTGACCCACGACTCTCACATTCATAATTTAATAAATTTAATTTAATTTGATTTTGTAATAGCATTAATGCCCAGATTAAAAACTGCTCTATACGCACACACACACACACAGGCATAACTCATAATGAAAGCTGAAACGCAAAATATATTTGGGGTTAGAATATTTTCAGAACCCTCAGACTTGCACGTACCTGGAGCAACACTTTATCTAGCCTATCATAGTGATAGGTTCGGAAGTCCTGGTTAGAAGTTCGCCGCCAGCCGAGACCAGATGAACAGCTTGGAGGATCAAGCAGAAATGAGAGCGATACAACGTTTCGCTCCAGCCAAGTAACCTCCGAAAGCAGGAACGTACAGACACACAGCTGGCTGGCAGCGCCAGCTGTATTGCGTAGCAGCACAACCGTCTGTGTGTATAACCGACCGACAACAAACTATCGTAGCAGTGGCCGTGCGTGACGTCAGCGGCGCTCGTTTTTAAAATAATAATAATACGTTGCCGAAGCCAGTTCGGCACAGTAGGAGCCCCTACCGGAGGCTCGGTACTAGGAACCCATTGGGTAGTCTCACGACGCGCATCCCAACAGCTCTGGCAGTAGTAATCGGGATTTTTGTAATTTTCTCATAATTGAAAAATTATCTAATATCTCTAAATTTATGTGATAATAAACGTACATTTCCAAATAGTGAGCGAGTTGTGTAGCGCAGGGGGCTTACTAATTTTTATATACATATTGTGTTGTGGTCTCCAAGTTGCATATAACTAATTATAGTTAATATTACCTCGTGTATCCGGGTACACAGGTGCTCCTCCTTGCAACTTCAATGTTTTTTAAAAAAACTACGCGTTTCGGGACTCATGGTCCCATCATCAGGTTGGTAAAAACAAGAATCACTCACATGGAGTACGTCAACTTAATAAAATACAAATAAGAACTTTCACTCGCACATCATTCCAGAACACAAAGTCATAGTGTGCCGTACTGGGTTCGGCAGCGTATTATAAGTATTTTTAAAACGAGCGGCGGTGACGTCACGCACGGCCACACGGTAGTTTGTTGTCGTCCGTTTATGCACACAGATGTAGTGCAACTACGCAATTCAGTTGGCGCGTCCAGCTGTTTCTGTACATTCCTGCTGCGAGAGTTTACTTGGGTAGACAGAAACATTGAATCGGTCTCATTTCTGTTCTATCCTCCAACCTGGTCATCTGCTCTCGACTGGCGGCAACCTTCTGTTCAGGACTTCCTCGGCCATCGCTATGGTTGGCTAAATAAAGTATAGCTCCAGGTATGTACAAGTTAGCGGGTTCTAAAAATATTCTAACCCCAAATATATTTTGTGTTTCAGCTTCTATTATAGACTATACTTGGGTGTATGCGTGTAGTGCAGTTTTCAATGTGGGCGTTAACGCAATTACAAAATTAAATTAATATGAATGTAAATGTTGTGGGTCAAATTGGTTTCAATAAAGAAAATACTAATGCATCTTGCACTCAGCTGTGTTTGGTGTTATAAATAATTATGAAATACGTAATTAATTAATTAATTTGAATATTTCAACGACATACTTAAAAAAATAATTGGTAGATGAGCGAAATAAGTCACAGCTGGGGAGCTTAATACCGATTAATATGAATTAGTGGCGATGTGTGTGTGCGCTGTTGATGTTTAAAGTTGGTGTTGGAATTTAATGTGGACGGCCTATGTGGCGTATTTTTTCTTATGACACCCTCTACAACCTATTACATGTCACAGGTGCTCGAACAAAGGCGAGATGGGTGTCGGGTGTGACGAACAACTGTCCACCCTACTGGCAGAGACGATCTTCTAGCCACGATTGCCGTCAGTCGAGAACAACTGTTCGGACACTCTTCCAACGCTATGCTGCCCCCAGGACTTGTGATACGACCGTTACATTACTGATCAGCGCCAATATTGACTAAGTACACCGGACAATCCAGGTGGGAACATTCTAATTATCTATTTCTCTTTCAACGACATGGTGAATGTACGGAAGCTCCCAGAAGCTCACTCGTGAAGTTTAACCGTTATACTCTAGCACAAACTCTCATGTTCAATTATGTTACTGCATGTGTGAACATTACAGCAGTAGACCTAATGAAAGCTCTTATAAATGTTCATAATGTGTAAGAAATTACACACACACACACACACACACACACACACACACACACACACATATCTGCAGTTTGCTGTAAGTTCTACTTTTCATCTAATTAAAACCATTAGGGAGTCAGTGATCTTGTGCGTTCATGTCATACTGGCATGTCTGAGTTTAATCACGTAACGGGGGGCTGTCTGATGCTTTAGATGAGAAACTATTTTCTTTCTCACATATACTTAGCGCTTTTATGATTAAAGTCAGGGTCGTTTAGTATGTTGAGTCTTGGGGCGGTCACTTACATTCTCTGGTGTTAATTACCAAGGCAAATCTATGCTTAGGAGCTGTGATTATCAGATTACCCTGTCATTTATATTTGTACATATATATACATATTATGGTGCATTCATTTACGGTAGTTGGAATGGGTTTATGAGGAATTTAGTACTGATATGAGGGGTGTTGTGTTATTCATGTTGTGTATGTGTTTGTGTGTGTAATTTTACTATGTTTTGCTGGGGGGAATATGTAATGAATTTAAAAGGAAAAAAAACCATAAATGTGCTTACTAAGACAAAAAGGCTAGCCTATTTGAAACTATACAACACTTATGGATTAGTGAATTGCTTTTATGAATGAGATTATTGCTACCATTGACTCATACATAATCAGGCAGGAATTTTGCAATTATGTTAATATCAAATTCACTTACATTTTCTGACATTATGAATATTAATTGATATACATATATATATAATCCTGCCATTAATTGTGTCCTTATACAATCGAGAACTTCTCATTTTATGTAACATTTTTCAGGCTTAATAAAGCATACGCTTGTTGGTTAAAAGACTTTTTCATTTGCAAGTCCTGTCATTCACCTGGGGGGACATGTCTGTAATTCTAATTGGGCCTTGCACACTTTTGCTTCCTCTAGGTTTTCCACCTAGTTCTAAATATGATGTCTCTCCCCTTTACAAAAAAAAACTTAATAAAAATAAAATTAAATAAAATAAAAATTCAAAAAAAATTACAAAAAAAAACTTAGAAAATATAAAGGGGGGTTTCAATAGTACCGCGTGTATACAATTACACCACTACACGATGCGCATCGTATCGGAACTCGCGAGCGACGTATCGGAGTATAAGACTGAATACTTGACAATTAGAGAAGAAGAAACAACAGATTTAGAAGTAGACGAAAATGTTAAAATTAGAGGAACAGACAAATTCAAGTACCTAGGATTCACACTGAGTAAACAAGGCACAACGAAAGTGGAAATAAAAAGTAGATTAGGGCAGACTTGAACAGGGATTAGACAATTACACAGTGTTGTATGGGACAAAAATATTAGAAAAAGCACCAAAAAATGATATATCAGACCATAGTCCAAAGCATTATGATGTATGCAGCGGAAGTATGGGTTATTAATAAAAAGAATGAAAGAAAAAGTCTTGCAACAGACATGGAATATTGGAGGGGGTGCTGTGGAATGACGAGAGCAGACCGAATAACAAACGAGGAGATCAGAAGAAGAATGGAAGCGGAAAGAAGTGTAATTAACTACATCCAAGAAAAAAGATTGGTGTGGTACGGTCATGTCCGGAGAACCCAAAATAGGTGGATCAACAAAGTGACGGGATGGAGTCCATTAGGAAGGAGAAAAAGGGGAAGACCGTGAAGATCTTGGAGGGACGAAGTGGATGAATCTATGCAACGTATAGGACTTGAGGAAGGACAATATTACAATATAATATTACACGAGGTAATATTAACTATAATTACTAATTTTTTCTTAATTTATACGGTATTTCTGAACGAGAAAAGAAAGTCCTTAATTGGACTGTTTGGCATTCATCTTCTGTAGGCACATCTACTACTGTCTGTCTACTTGGGATATGTGTCACGATAACTTTCTGTAAATCTTGGCGTGCCTGTTCCCATACCCTTTACAATCTGACTGGTTTTCAAGACTGATCCCCTCAAATATGGGGAGGGGGAATGGAAGGCAGGGATCAGAGTTGTGGTGAAAAATTGCAAAGCCCATGTGAGGTATCAAATTAAAGGGAATTTTAAAAACTATCTGATTATAGTGTTCAATTAAAACAAAAAAATCTGTGGACCTAAGGCCTAAACAGTGGATGAAAAGTTTGACAAACTTATAAAAATTTATGTGACTCAAGAAATTAAAGAGAATTTTAACTAACATCTGAATGTAGTGTTAAGTTTTGGAAACTTCAACATTTTTTGACACTAAAGCCTTAAGAAGGGATCAAAATTGCGCGAAAATTTAGAAGAGTGTCAGACTAAAAGGAATTGTAACCCAAATAGGAATATTTCGAAATTTTGATGTTTAATGTACAGCTGTGTGCTTTACAATTTTTATATTTTGAAAGAAATAGTTGAGTAACCGATAATTTTGTAATTTTATCTGTAATTGAAAAATAATAATAATAATCATCATCATCATCATCATCATCATCATCATCATCATCATCATCATCATCATCATCATCATCATCATCACCACCACCACCACCACCACCTTGTAGAAAAAAAGGGTCGAAGGAATTTGGTGAAGTAGTACTTTTGTACCGGGTTGACTGGGCACTGGTCGTCACAAATTCCCAGGGTTGGATGAAGTGATGTTAGCTCTCAAAGGAGACCTTAGCCTCTCTCCAGCCAAGATCATACTGCATGGTGAAGTGCCACCACATCCTACAAGAGGTGACACTGTTGATGCAGAACAGTACGGATCTAGACCGGGAAGTTGATAAATATTCCTGATGGAGGGCAGCATTAATCCCACACAAAGCCATGGCGTAAGGGGAATGATCCTAGACCGGTTTATCTTTGGTATATTACAGGCGAGAATCTAGTTAAATTTAGTCGGTTGTCAAATTGCGTCCTATTGTTATAGGATTATAGTTTGTTGCTGCCTTGGAGTTTTGTGTTGGGATACCAAAAGCTAAGAGAAGACAACCCTGAATAAAAGTTACCGGAAGTCATGGCGCGTCAGGGGGCAGCTTCTCCGCACGACTTACCCATCTATATTCTGGTATCCTATAATGGGAATTAATTTAATTTACTCACAACTTTCAAAGAACACAGCCGGACGGAAAATTATCTAATATCGAAATTTAAGTAATAATAACTTAAGGAATCATACAGTAATAATACAAAAATTTATAAAACAATGGCAATACCTACACTACTGCATGGTTCTGAAATTTGGGCCATAAAGGAAAAAGATGAACAGAAGATACAAAAGTCAGAAATGAAATTTCTGAGATCAGTTAAATGGTGTAATAGACAAGATCATATAAGAAATGAGGAGATAAGAAGTGATTTAGATAAAAATTTAATTTACCTTTTTTTTCATCCGTCGTGTGACTTCTTATTGCATTTAATTAAATAACGCATTTCGAGGCTCAAGGCCTCATCTTCAGATTTCAGTCCCGTGTGGACGTCGTTAACACATTAAAACTAAACTACTACACATTAAAATAAAACACACTACACAAGTTAAGCGATGTCTGGGTGCGCACCCTTTGTCGGCTCGCGACGCACTGCCTGCAACTCCTCTACGGTCTCGTCACAACGCCCCACCATCGATTGCTGTCTATTCCTGCTTAATATTAATTTGTCCACAACCATATCGTATAGCTGATGTGATTTAAAATTCAGCTGGTCATTTAACATGTTACTAGGATTGCACTTAAACGGCCGGTATATTTCAAATTCTTCGGCTGCGTTCATGTATCGTCCCTTATTGCAGAATAGTAATGGCTTGCAGTTGGTGTCAAAGTCAGTATAATTATGGTTATGCACCATTAAGTGTTCGGCATATTTTGATTTACAGGCTTTTAAGTTATTTTTAGGTAGATGTTCTTTAAACCTCTGTCTAAATGTCCTGCCTGTTTGACCGATATACACCATACCGCAATCATTACAAACCATTTTGTAAACACCTGTCCTTTTTTCTTTAAACTGTTGTGTTTTAGGCCGTAGTGTTAACGACGTCCACACGGGACTGAAATCTGAAGATGAGGCCTTGAGCCTCGAAACGCGTTATTTAATTAAATACAATAAGAAGTCACACGACGGATGAAAAAAAAGGTAAATTCAATTTAATCTGTATTGAATCGTGACTTGGATACCAGAGAACATGAGTTTAAAAAAAGTGATTTAGGTATTTCTGGAGTTAATGAAAGGATTAAAGATACAGAAGAAAGTGGATTCAACACATAGATAGAATGGAAGAAAGTATAATACCGAAGAAAGCAAAAGATTACAACCCTAGAGGCAGAAGAAAAGTTGGTAGACATACAAAAGGTAAATTGTGGAATAGGAACAGGCCGCTAAAGCCTAAAACCGTTAAGAAGATGATGATGAAGTAATAATAAGTGTAATTCGTCCAAAGTAGTACGCAGCGAGTACGGTACTAAGTTCTAGTAATATCCATTGTCAGGTGCGGGAACCCAATAAACATTTATATTCCAATCAACACTGAAGTCCCAATGCGTTGAGACTATCACGGTATTCAGATGCTGTGTATAGAAACAGAGTGATCGTTACTCTCCGGAATTAAAGAAATTGCAATTCAATGTGCAAGACAACGATTACTTTTACTTGCCCGAGTTTAAGCGAAACCAAATCAAGGCCGGAACAGTAAGACTGCTACAAGGGAGAGGCACTAACTAATGGTATTGGTGTTTCCAATCACGTAGAAAGCGCAAACACACACGTTTCTGGCCAAATTACAGACATGTTGTAGCGGGCAACTACAGTACATACGCGTTCAGTCTCTCTGTAAAGCAAAGCAAACAGATATTATTAACAACCGCAATCAAATGCCGTGCGGTAATTGAGCACGTTTTTTTCCTGGCTATTAGGCCGTAATCTAATATTAAAACGCCAGACGCTTCGGCCGCGCAGTGGAGCGGGGGTTAATGCCCGCTGAAGAAAACATTAAAAATACCCACTTATACGAATATTGTAGTAATCACCGAATGTGTATTGGAATTCGATGATTACTGGCATCTATAATTATTTATAAATATATAATTAAGGGTGTATCAGAGAAGAATCCTGAAGGTAATAGAAAATATATGAAAAGGAATTTGTTAGGTCATTGTTTAAGAAGAGACTGCTTGCTTATATCTGCCATGGAGGGTGTCATAGAAGGAGAAAAAAGAAGAAGGCATAGAAGAATGAAGTTAATAATTATAGCATTAAAATTAGAGGGTGTTACGAAGAAACGAAAATACTGTCATGCGATAGGACAGTCTGGAGAGCTTTTACCATTTGAAGACCTGCCTTAGGGCAGAACACCAAATAATAATAAATATTATCAAGATTTTAAATTGTAATACTGTATTTTGGAATTTTTTGGAATGTTATAATTTAATGGAGTGTCTATGGGAAAAAACAGAATTGGTTCATTTTTCGAACCTGGCGGCAAGTAAGAGAAGAAGAGTTTAAAAATAATGAAATACATGACTTTTAGTGCAAATATTCAAGGAGCCACAGACGAGTTTAACATAAGATTCATAGAATCTGAAATGCGGGAAAATAGTGTCCCGCTGTTTAATAATCCTATTGGTACTGTCACTGAAGAACAACGGACATTCAACTAGAATTGTGTGATTTACGATGCACTCCACCTGCAGACCTGGTAAGAAACGGGCAGATTTCTTTTATACAAAGGTTTTTTTTTTTAAAGTATATTAACATTTGGTATATTTCAAAGTTTTTATTTAACTCTGACAGCTTGTTTCAGCTTATTAAGCTATTGTCAAAGAGATCAGTGAAAAACTAAACTTAACTAAACAAAGAATGTAAGAGTGGTGAACATGTGTTTAAGGCGTGTAATCGGACATGTGTGGGGTGTGTTTGAATGAGCCCTCCCTCCCCCCTTAATGGCGTAGCTAGTGGGAAGGTCAAGTGTCTGTAAAAACTAAGTATAATCGGAGGGCAAAATATAAAAATTAACTAAACTAAATAACAACTTTTAATAAAGGGCGTACACAGAATTCAGTTTGTTCGTTTGTTAAATTTTTGTTACTTTTGATTGCTTTTCTTTAAGCTGCTGCTACGTCATGAACGACTTTCAAATCTGCAAAATGTTGGTAGACAATGGTGCCAAAGTTTGGAGGTGCATGCATTTGTAAAATCTGTTCTCTACAATTAAGTTAATCAAGAAAAACAGAAGACATCGCCTTACAGATTCTGCTCTGTTTCACCTACAGCTCATCTCGATGTGGACTTAGCTTCCTGCTGTAACAGATTAATCTCAGTTTTCACACTGGAAATTTCACGTAAATATACAGTGTTTGATATCATTCTTCCATGTTCATTGTCATACTGACATAATAAACACTGTACCGTTGAAAATATATAGCAAGATACATACATTAATATGAAAATTACCTCTTTTTTATAATTTACCATTATAAAATGTTGCTTAACAACATTAAGCATATTGCCATTGCCAATGGATACCAACCAACTTTAATAGATAAATTGTTACACAAACATGCAACCAACCATAAAAAAAGCGGAGATACAAAAATAAAATACATATCAACATTTTATTCAAGAAGAACTGCCTTAACTCTTGTAAACGAGTTCAAAAAACGAAATATCATAATTTCATTCCGTACAAACAATAACATAGGGAACTTACTAAGAAATAAATCACGTCAAGCTACTGCTGAAAAAACCGGAATATATAAAATAAATTGTAGCGATTGCGATAAATTCTATATCGGTCAGACAGGTCGGGTTTTTTTTACAGAGATTTAAAGAACATCTACCCAAAAATAATATTTACACGAACCGCTCTCAATTCGCAAAGCATCTAATATCTGAAGGCCATAATTACAATAGTTTTGAATCGAACTTTAAAGCCATACATATATGTGATAAAGGACTATTCATGAATGCTATTGAGGAGTTCGAGATTTATCAGGCATTCAAGTTTGAATCAGACAATGTTTTGAACGAGCAACTGGACTTTAGATCGCACTATCTATATGATACAATCTTGAATAAAACTAAGAGACACAGTGTAATTGATACCGGGCAGTCTGGCATGTGACAGTGTTGGGTGCACCCGAACTATGTAGTTTTATATATGTGACCATCGTATAAGTGTATACGTGTTTTAATATTATACATATGTTTTCAATGCAAAAAATTTTAATATTAACGTGACGAAGTATAGCAACGGATTTTCTGAGGATGGAGCATTGAAGAGCTCCGAAACGCGTCAAGTAACAAACAACAAGGAAAATAAGTCACACGACGGAAATAAGGTAAATTTATAAGTAAATGTATAAGTGTTTTGCAGCCTTATGCACTGAAGACAGTCAAAACGTTTGCACCAGACAACTTCGGACCTCGGCATTATAGCCTGGGAAGCCGAAATTCTCATAATTCCGTAGTTGTTTGGGCATGCGGCAGTCATCCATCCGGCTAGGATGTTCCAACCATTTTAGCCGATATTGGACAATCCTATCAAGCATAATCGTAATATTCAGTTTCTACCGTACATCGATATTTCTTCAGCGATCTTGAAGAGTATATGCTGAGACGTACCTGAGAAATCTCATTTAGGCCGCTTGAGTACGACTGGCGTCGCATTTCGTTAAAGTTCACTTTGCAGATGCAAGAGAAGTGCGGGGAGGGCCATAGCCTTGTAGACCTTCAGGCGTGTTTCTTTACTCATTGATTGTAGAGTTCTCCTGATAGTCGAACTTGTGTAGTTTCTTCACTACGTCATTGTTTGTAATGTAAGACTTTACAGTTAAACACTGCATTTTTTATTTTTACGGTTGCTTATGATGCTGCTCGCCGTTGGGTTCCTGAGTTTAGTTGTGTCTGCGGCCCTCAGGCGCGTTCAGGTTGGCACCACCGGTCTATATTCTAATATGGTTATAGTTTAACTCACCTCCCGGTAGCCGTTCAATGGGTATCGCGTACTCATCTCCTTGAGCCAGAAGCTTCAGTTCTTCCACGGTGTGAACCTCAAACCGTTTCTCCAGTATCTGAACGTTCCCGTCGCTGGAGTTCTGAAGCGAGAAGACCCACGCGGTGTGATCCGCCGCCCACCTCATTCCGCTCTCGACCAGTTCCCCTATCGTGTCTATAGGAGGATACGACCTGCAACATTTCAGATAACCCGTCCTGATAATATTTAAAATTTTATTTTAATTAAAGATTAAGTGTTATAGAAAAATTTTAATAATAATAATAATATTAAAATAATAATTTTAATAACGGCCTCTATGAGAGGAGAGAAGATTTTGTTATTAACAAAACTTTTAAGACAAATGAAAGAAACAAATGTTGATGAATGTTGGGCTAACATAAATCTAGAGTGAAGTCTTCGTAGCTTGAATGAAATTTAGACGGAAATATAAATTCCATTGGGAACAGAAAAACAAACACAATTTGTTTTGAGTTTTAGTATTGTAAAAAGATGTTGATATCGATTAAAGAGGCCAGTTATTGTGTGCAAAGTTGCAATAACAGGATTATTAACAGTAGACGTCTTGAAATGGAAGCTTACCAAGGCGCTGTTAAACGATGCAGGATAATTTAAATTCAACAGGGAAAATGTAAACAATGCATGGTAATTTAATTACCTTGTATCCGTCAGTGACTTCGTTCTAGCGTTTTTTACATAGACGCGTTTCGTGACATGTGTCACATCATCAGTAATCCTCGTCAAATGTTAAAATTCACATAAAACACATAAAAACACATTTGCACATATTTACTAAATCACAATAACGACACACACATAACACGATGTAACTTCGGCTCCGTTATCGCGTTTAAAACAAATAATAATATTTCTAATTTGTTACGCATAAAACAACCATTCCCGTTAGAAGAGAAAACAGGTGTTTACAGGATGTCATGTGATGATTGTGATTGTTTCTATCTGGGTCAAACTGGCAGGTCTTTCTTAAAAATATACAAAGAACATCTACCAAGGAATGATTTAGACAAGACCAAATCTAATTATGCGCGCCATCTAATGATGCGTAATCATAATTACGCAGATTTCAATACTAATTTCAAAGCAATCCATGTATGCGGTAAGGGTAGGTTAATGGACGCTCTCGAGGAGTTTGAGATTTATAAATCATTTAAAGACAAGAATATCAACAATAACAGTATATTAAACGAACAATTAAGGTTTCACTCTCACTCACTATATGATACAGCCCTAAATATAATCGCGCATGACGGTAATGACTGGTGATAAGGATTGACTTAGTTTAATTAGTGGCTCGGCAACTACACGGGCGGTCGGACCGGTCCAACGGAGCCGAAGTTACATCGTGTTATGTGTGTGTCGTTATTGTGATTTAGTAAATATGTGCAAATGTGTTTTTATGTGTTTTATGTGAATTTTAACATTTGACGAGGATTACTGATGATGTGACGCATGTCACGAAACGCGTCTATATAAAAAACGCTAGAACGAAGTCACTGACGGATACAAGGTAATTAAATTATTGTGAAAAAGTGACTTGGATACTATATAAAAACAAAATAAAATGCATGGTAGTACAGAAAACGCCGCATGGACTGTGAATGTTTGTCAAATAGTACGAACAGCAAAAAGACAATTCGATGACACAGGGAAAACTAAATCTCATGGATCAAAAAAGACTATATGAAAACAAAGCGACGGAAAACAAAATCAAAAGAAAAGAAGCAGATAAAAGGTACACATAGCTGCGGAAAGATGGGTGACACGCAGATACAAGTAACTGGAGGATTTAGAAAGAAGAAGTGATGTATTAAAATGAAAAAGAAAATTAGAGAGTTTACTAGCTTGTATGCGAAGAAAACTGCTACCGAGAGTTGCTAGATAACAGTGGTAAATCCATTTTTGTTAAAACTAAAATTTCCTAGACTTTGGACTACACACGTAACAAAGTCATTTAAAGAAATAAACCACATAAGCGAGATTAAGGCGCTAAAGGAGGAATCAGAGATTATTAAATCAGCATTTTATATGCGAATAAGGTCTACAAAAAAAGCATTTAGACTTTAATAAATAAATTGATTAGAAATGTAAAAATAATCCACCAGGATAGTATTTATGTTTTAGTGAGTCTTTTTCATCGCAATATATGCCACAGGAGAAATACCAACACAATTGGCAAAATCAGTTTTTATACTTTCAAAAAACAACGATTAATAATAATAAATGAATAAATTAACAACAACAACAACAACAACAACAACAACAACAACAACAACAACAACAACAACAACAACAACAACAACAACAACAACAACAACAACAACAACAACAACAACAACAACAACAACAACAACAACAACAACAACAACAACAACAACAACAACAACAACAACAACAACAACAACAACAACAACAACAACATCACCAGCAGCAGCAGCAGCAGCAGCAGCAGCAGCAGCAGCAGCAGCACTAATAATAATAATAATAATAATAATAATAAATAATTATATTGTCATCGAGGGCGCCTCTCACTCCTGTATACTGCAGTTTCCACATTCTTTGAGTAACTATACTGTAGGTGAGAACCGAACATATAGCCCAGCAACAGTCCTAGTCTAGGTAGTTGAGCTAAAGGCCTTACTTGCCGAACTCTTAACACATTAAAATAATAAAATAACAAGAATAAAAATTATAATCAACATAGTCGTTATCATAATCATAAAAAATGGAAAATAAAAGAAATACCTTACATTGGTACGGTAAGGATCGAAGAGAGGCCGCCGCCGTAACTAGCCGCCAACAGAAGGTAGAGAATCTCAAACGACGTGAATATGTGTCTCAAGGGAGAGTTGCCGACCAGTCTGGTTGACGGGGTCTGCAACACCAGCAACCCGACCACTCTCACTGTACTGTCGGTCCACGTGGTAAACTGTCTGCGGCGACGCAACTGTCTCGCGTAACCTGCAACGTCAACACAACCAACTACAGTATGTAGATCGGATCCACGGTCTCGGCAGCAAAACGAATACCAGGCGCAACGGACATTGTGTTACAATGAAATTCGATAAGCTGAGAAACTCAGAAAACTGATTACCTGACATTCGCAGCAAAATTTTATAGCCTTCTGAGTACTGCTTTCTGAATCAATAAATGTAATTGTTCGAAAAATCGGATGTTTTTGCTTCCATGTTCCGTAAGTAAATGGATGTATGGTGATGGCGAAAAAAAATCGTGTTCGAGATAAGGGCTCATTCTGATTGTACTAACCTCAAAACATGAAGAAAAGTCATTTTCCGAAATGTGTGTGTGTGTGTGTGTGTGTGTGTGTGTGTATAGAATTTTTTCTATGGCGAACGATAACTGCAGCAAATTCAAACAGAATCAAATAATTTATTGCATAATGTGCCTGAGTTGCAGAGGACTTTGGTGAAGATCGGTTGGGGAAGGGATAGTTTACCTGCAATATTTTATGTTTTAACAAGAGTAAAGTGCTTAATTTTGATAAATAAATTATCCTGAAAAGAAAATCATAATAATCCACTGTAGAAAGGTAGATGAAATGTCCTTAAATAAAAAGGGTAGTTGAAGGGGGAGGGGTAATTTTCTATAAATGAAAACGATAGTTGAACAGGGAGGAACACATATAATTTTTTATATGTGTACTATGTTATCGGCAACAAAGAAGTAGTTTGTTGTTAAAATTCCAGTCCGAGCTGTTTGGCCGTGGACTAATGTTTTCTGCAAAACCAGACGTTTCGCCAGTGCCATCGACTGCCATCATCAGTGAAAATCGAGTGCGCTAACGTGATGTGATATACGTTAGTGATCACAGTACTGTGCTTAAGGCTGAAAAAAGAAGTAGAAAGAAGTAGTTTCTATGGAAATATTTTATTTTGAAAATGATTTTCAATATAAATCTTAGAACATTGAAGTTATATATGGTACACCATACCGATATTTTTAAATCTCACTTACCAGCGCTTACCAACGAACGAACAACTCTGCCATGCTGAATTATTGAAATTACATTTCACGTTTAGATTATGTAATTGGTTCTAATGAAAGCAACAGCACACTGCAGTATAACAAAAAGGCCAGAGTCATTGTCACGTCAATAAACAAAGAACTCGTTAACGATGGCTGTTAGTTTGTATAATAAACGTTACGAAACACAATGTTACATTACATATTGAGTTCCAATTGATTTTGATTGATCACCCTCAACAGAAACAGGTTTGATCCGTCCTTCTCGAGAAACACTGACATCACGCACTCACGTGAATCCTGTTCTTGAGAAAACGTTATTTTTTTACGGTTAGAAAAATTCAAAAATTATACGGAGAAAGCAACAGAGACGTGGAAAATTTAGCAGGAACATGGAAATTTTACTTAATGGTGATACAGTTTATTCATTACAGTTTGCTGATGACCAATTACATTTGGCTCAAGGTTTTGCAGACATAGAGTAAATGACTAGAAAATTGATACAGCAATATCAGAAATGGGGACTAAAGGTAATTATGTATAAAACAAAATACATGGCAAAATACGTGACCTTCATTAAGACTTGATCTTGGAGGAAGACATGGGGAATATTTCATATACTAAGGAATACAAGTATTTAGGGGTGAAAATTACGGCCAGTGGGAAGCAAGACAAAGACATAAAATCCAGAATTGATTTGGAAAAGATGGCTATATCTACATTAAATGGAATCCTGTGGGATAAGCAAATTACAGAAGAAAATAAAATCAAAATATTTGAAACAACTGTTAGAAGTATCATGACTTACGGCTCAGAAGTTTCGACTACTAATAAACACACAAGAACGAAATTAATGACAGCAGAGATGGACTTTTGGAGGCGTTCGGCAAGAGTATCCGGACCTGACAAAATTAGAAATAAGTCATTAAGGACAGAATGAATGTGAAAAATTCAATTGTTAATTTTATCCAAACAAAAAAATTACAATGGTATGGACACACTTAAGGAATGGTACAGGAAAGATTGCCAAGGAGTTATGGAATGGGCCCCACCAGGAAGAAGGAAAAGAGGAAGACGTGGATAAAAGAAAGTGAGACCATATTGAGGGAACGAGAAATTGAAGAAAGTCTTTGGATCGATCAGCAGCAGTGGAAGATGAGAATCCAATCAGTTCTGTAATCTTTGGTTCCGTAAAATGTGTAAACATTGTACAGCCGGAAATAATAATAATAATAATAATAATATTAATAATAAAAATATTTAATGTTATATATCATTTTAAAAACGAGATTCCATAGAATAATAATTAAAAATCTATAAATATTGTAAGGCGTTTGGACTGCGCTTTTTTACTTGTACTGCTTCCAGTTTCCTAAATATAAGACACTGTAATTAAAGTACTTAATTAAAGTATACAAGTAGTGTGGCGTCCATGTAACCTCTGTTTCCGGCGGCAACCAACAGTACTGTAAATAAGAGAAAATAATATTAATTATGTCACAGAACCCAGAATAAATACTTTAGTTATTGAATAATTTGAAGTTCCAACAATATTAGCAGCGAAACTTGAAGAAAAGCCGTAGCATTGCTTTCGAACTGCAGGCCACTGGCACCATCTTGTGTTGCCGGCTCAGACATATCGGCAATGTTTTACTGCGTACGGTCATTGACCTCGTAGTAGTTGTCGCTGTACAAACTGTGGAGGGGGACAAATTCGTTCACCCAATGTGTTGCCGCTGTCCAAACGGGCAAAACGCTCAGTTAGCGGCTATGTTCGTTTTCGGAACTGACGTGCAGCAGATACTACGTACCTATTTGTGTTTTATTCTTCGTATTGTTTAAATTAGCAGCCATCCTTACTATTTCTTTTATGAATTTGATAACTGCTACAATTTTTATTGTTCGACAAAGCTTTTCGTCATCACTGACATCATCAGGTCTTAAACAACCTAAGTATTGTTTAATAATCAGGTCGTTGTTTAAGACCTGATGATGTCAGTGATGACGAAAAGCTTTGTCGAACAATAAAAATTGTAGCAGTTAGCAAATTCATAAAAGAAATAGTATTTGTGTTTTGTTCGTTTAATCATGTGTTTCTCTGTTTGTCTTTATTATTTTTAATTCTATTATTTGTGTTCTGATTTATTCTGTGTAAGTATAATGAGAGTCAGATCCCGTTGAATCGGGACCTTCTTCTTCTGCCAGCGAATGATAGAAAATGCTCTAATAAAACACTTGGTACAAGGAGAAATTTGAATTAATTTCTAGGTTAAGTTTCAGGCCGAATGATAGAAAATGCTCTAATAAAACACTTGGTACAAGGAGAAATTTGAATTAATTTTTAGGTTAAGTTTCAGGCCTACCACAACCGGCAACAGGTGTTATGTACCCACGCCACGCCATTGCAGTAGAGTATTGTAATGTAAGACACTAATACAGTGCTGGTGCTTACTCACGTGTTATGTAAGTGAGCGTGACAGCGCTGATGAGATGCAGCAGTACTACGGCAGAGAGCATGGACATCAGCACGGTGAGCCAAAGGAAGCCGGTGAAGGGCAACAGAGGGATCCACCACTCGGGGATGAGTCGTGGCTTGGGCACCAGACACGTGACGCTGGAGTACAGGTACGACGTGGAGTAGTCGACGTACCTGTGCTGCCTCTCCCACAGGTAGTAGCCGCTGATACCGACTTCCGCCTGGTCGCTGTACACAGCGCCCACTGGTCCTAAACACGAGAACACTGGTTACTTCAGCTCATTTACAGTAAAACTATTTTCTGGGCTGTTTGGACGTGGTATTATTTTTGTAGTTACAAACTTTTTGACTGCAGCTGCAGCAGTCACCCTCATTGGTCTTCTGTTCTGATCCTCTGGCGACTAACCGTCGGTCTTATACTGGTTAGGGAAGTGGCGACTACCGGGGCTGCAGGGGCAGTCGGAGCAGGGACCGCCGAAGCACCAGATGTAGGAGCCGAGTGTTTTTTGGGAGCAGGGGTTGGCTTTTGGGCCTTGGTAATTTTCTTAAGAGAATCAAGGTAATATTGGCACTGGCGGGAGCTGGCGGGATGGTCCTTCCGACGGCTCACGCACGTCGCATTGGGCGGTACGCTCACGAGGACCAGCGTCCTTGTGATGACCCTCACCACAGCGTACGTGGGATACGCCTGCCGGGGGGAGGAAAGAGGAGTAACAGAACTCACGCTGTAGCCCAAAATTTCCAGGGCTTGTTGTATGGAATTCCGATGATCTCGAATTTGAGCTCTCTCTCCTCCGGCAGAGCGAAGGTGTGGTAGGGAATGCCACGGTCCGTCAAGAGTTTCTGGGCTAGCCGGAAGCTCTGTATGGTCGTGGTCTCAACGCGAATGGAGCGACGGCCACCCTGGCAAACTGGCAGTCAGTGTATTCGCAGGAGCTGTCCGGTGGAACAGCAGTATAACCTTGTTTAAGTCCGAAGGTCGATCGAAGATCAGCGGCGGTATACGCCGAGGCGGGAGGAGTTGAGACAAGGTGGTAGCGGTTCTGTCCCAGCTGGAAAGAGCGCTCGGAACCCGTGGGGTCGCTGCTGGCTCGCCGTTTCTGGTTACTCACAGTACTCACAGCACAGCACGCCACTCCTCGATTTCCATCGCGCTTCCCCCAGCCTCAGACATCGATACAGGATTAGGAGTGGGATGGTCCAAAGTAGGGGCATCCTAAGGCAAAGGTTGCGTAAGAGCGCCAGGCGGAAGGGTGTGGCCCTGAAGAAGACGCGGAGGAGCACCTGGATTTTCGTCACGCTACTTAGGTTCCATTCTGTTTGTTGTTCAGCACACAAGGATGCTCATGCCGCTCTTTCAATTGATACCGGATTCGAAAAAGTTGAGTCGATTCGCTTACTTACATACGCACATAACGTTTAGCAACCATCGCTCACACGTCACCCTCTATAATGGTACGATAGATTACTGTTTAACTGAAACGGTGTTTTTTTCAAATTAAATTGGGGATCCAAAACGTTCACATTGATTGCACAATGTTATTGAGCTCTGTTTGTAGACAAGACAAATTATATACTTAACGAAAACTATGAAATACACAAACCTGAAAAAGTTATATATATATTGGGTCCTTCATCTTTCGACTGCTTTGTACCGTCCCCGCATATACCCGTGGTGCGTATGTTACGGAGTCTCTCACGAGTTTCTCGCTGTTTTACCATTGACATGCGAAGGGGAACGGTCGTATCTAAATCAGATGGCCTCGGCGGGAATCGAACCCGCGACGACAGCGTAGCAGCGCCACACGCTAGCCACTACGCCGCGACCGCTCCTGACAAAGTTAAGTAGCTAGAATTTATATATCAAAGTAAGCGCATAATTATCAGCTGCCTGCAGTGTTGGTTTCACAGTGTCGCCAATTTGTGGGAAAAAATTACGTCTCCTTACTTTTCAAACAAACCGGGCACTCGGTGTCTGCTTTGAGCTTTCAGAAGAGAAACAGATACTGCAGAATTGGCCAAATATACAAACTAGTTTGGAAGTCGATACAGCATTGGTCAGACGGTTAACCACGAGGGTAGTTGCGGAATTCTCTCTCTCTCTCTCTCTGTGTTGAAGGCAGTTTCAAGGTTACAACACCGCCGCAAGTAATTGTTATTCTGCCCAAGTACGGGGGTAGGCCTATAGGTAGTTCGACTTTCTGTGATACCACGGAGGCGCCTTGAATTCTGTAAATGTGAAATAATCGTGATATGCCGTATACACGAATTTTATGGGAGGGAAAACGTATGGGACGCTGACTGCAAATTATACAATCGCAACTTCCGGTAAAATATTACACGTCTAATGATAAAAACAATTATCTGTACATACAAATATCATCATCATCTTCTTAATGGTTTTAGGCTTTAGCGGCCTGTTCCTATTCCACAGTCCACCTTTTTCTTAGGCCTACCAATTTTTCTTCTGCCTCTTGGGTTGTAATGTTTCGCCATCTTCGGTATTCTACTTTCTTCCATTCTATCTATATGTTGAATCCATTTTCTTCTGTATTCTTTAATCCTTTCATTAACTGCAAAAATATCTAAATCACTTCTTATCTTATAATATGATCTCGTCTATAACCTTTTAACTGATCTCCGAAATTCCATTTCTGCTGTTTGCATCTTCTGTTCATCTTTTTTCTTTATGACCCAAGTTTCAGAACCATAAAGTAGTGTAGGTATTGCCATTGTTTTATAAAATTTTAATTGGGTTTCTTTTCTACATTTATTTCCCAATGTTCTCCAAATCGTTGCACCCACACATTCTTGTAAAATTCGTCACTTTATTTTCTATATCTCTATAGTGATCATAAGTAATTTCATACAAATATAAAAAAATTTCACAATTCGTGTGACATCGTCAATATAATTGATACTGGAGGCCTTTACTTGATGAAAATCCATTATAATTTTAAAGAATTAAAGAAAACTAAAAACTTGTTTTCGTGATTTTCACTTGTCAATTTATTAAAAAAAAAAAATTAATTATTATTTTTTGGTGTGGTGTATTATTTTTTAAATAAATTGACGAGTGAAAATCACGAAAACAAGTTTTTAGTTTTCTTTAATTCTTTAAAATCGTCAATATATAAATTAAAAAGAGAAGGTGATAATGGACACTCTTGTCGTAATTATAAAATGTACCCTTGTCAAATGGACACTATTTGACTTAAGGAATATAATTTTAACAAAATGTACACTACTCACCATTGCTGGTGCCGTTATCGAGGATGTCGCCCCACATGTGTACGTCGTCGGTGACCAGGACACAGGTGCAGTTGTGGAGGCGACAGTACTCGAGTGACATGCGCACCTCTGTGCCGTCCAGCGGATCCGTCAGCGAGTACGGCGGATATGTCCACGTGGAAATGCGGAATTCTAAAGAAGAAGAAGAAGAAGAAGAAGAAGAAGAAGAAGAAGAAGAAGAAGAAGAAGAAGAAGAAGAAATATTAGAAAAATATATAAATATATATATGTATAAATATGAATAAATAATATAATAAATAATAAAATTATGAATAAAAATGAAGTAAAATATATAAATAATATATAATATAAATGTATATTAGAATATTAGATAAAATATTTCTAACATTAGGTTGAAGATATACTTTATAATTAAGTTATTTTTTTACATTGAATGTTCATGTTTGGTATAAACAGTAATAATTCATGTAAAAAAATTAAACATACGTGGAATTATGAGGTGCAAGGTGAATTGAGAAAAATGTATTTTTTGATGACATCTGATGATGAAAGATGTGAGCTTCAGGCATAGTAGCGAGGTTCACTATTATACACAAGCTTAAAACTTTTCTATTGACGTTTGAACAAAGTTTATTGTCAACGTGAAAGTACAATTATAAATTTTACTTGCAGAAGTAGTAATAATTTGGAGAACTATTCGCAATATAAAAAAACCTGCAAAAAATATTGAAGTTGCATACAAAATAAATAAATATATAATATGAGTGTCTTGTGTGTGTGTGTGTGTGTGTGTGTGTGTGTGTGTTTCAACGTCGAGACCTGTTTATTGGCAATAAAATACACACAGCACAATACGTATTGCAAGTTTTGTTTTATTAATACAAGTATAGTAACTAGGTTACACGTGAAACAGTTGGTATTATTCTTTGTGCAACACACACACACACACACACACACACACACACACACACACACACACAAGACACTCATATTATATATTTATTTATTTTGTATGCAACTTCAATATTTTTTGCAGGTTTTTTTATATTGCGAATAGTTCTCCAAATTATTACTACTTCTGCAAGTAAAATTTATAATTGTACTTTCACCTGACGTACGTTTCAGTAACTAAATCGGTATCATCAGAGGTATATAAAATAATATAATAATAACAATAATAACAAACACCACACAACACAACCAAACAACATACTTAACGACCAATTACAATATAAATCACATACACTTTTTGACACAATTATACAAAAAACAAACATTAATTTGAATCCCCGCGCCAATCCCCTTCCTCCACGCAGCACCCCCACTACACCTTCCATACAACAACCGTTACTAAATACTGGCAGTCTGTCTCTAAGCTGAAGAAGGCGAATACGACGCCGAAACGCGTTCGACGAGAAGAAAAAACAGTAAGTTCACAAGTAAAAGTTTCATTTTTAGATAAAGTGTAGTGCTGTGAAAGAAGATGATGAACAATCAAGACAAAAATAATATGGAATTAAATAATAGTATTTTTTTAATGTACTTCTGACGATACTGATAATAATAATAAAGTGAAATGTACGTCAGGTGAAAATACAATAATATAAATAATATAATATAAATACAACTTTATGCATCTGAGTGTCTGACTCTGAACAAGACAACGATTATGGAAGAACTGGAAGTCACCGAAGGAAAGTATTAAGAAAAATCTCGGGATCAATAAAAGATGGAGAACAGCACAGAAGACGCCACAATAATAATGAGCTGTTTACAAGTGTTGAGAAAATCACAGACTTATCTACAAAAAAGAAGAATTACCTTCTACGGACATGTTCAAAGAGTGAATCCCTAACAGACTAACAGTGAAGCTTTTTAACCATTTTTCAGTGAGTTCAAAATGTCCAATACGTGGTTCAAAGAAACGGTAAGAGACATAGAAGAACTCCAGATTACCCAAGAAGACATTGAAGAATGCGTGCCACTCAAAAAGAAATTAAAAAAAAATGCCCAAGATTTTCAGGAAAACCACAAGAAGAGGACAGGTGCGATCTGGACTGACGAAAGGAGGGAGAGATATCGATCGAGAATTAAGGAGATGTGGGAGAGGAGGAAGAGAAAAGAGGAGAAGAAGGGAGGAACCAGTTGAACCAAACGTAGTCCACAGTGGCTCAGACGCAAAAAAAATATAAAATTAAATAATAATAACATTTTTTATATATTATATTATATTAACATTTTATATAACATTTTTTATATATTATATTATATTAACATTTTATATAACATTTTTTATATATTATATTATATTAACATTTTATATAACATTTTTTATATATTATATTATATTAACATTTTATATAACATTTTTTATATATTATATTATATTAACATTTTATATAACATTTTTTATATATTATATTAACATTTTATATAACATTTTTTATATATTATATTATATTAACATTTTATATAACATTTTTATAATAATATTTGAAGAATTAATCACACACACACACACACACACACACACACACACACACACACACACACACACACACACACACACACACACACACCTGTTAATTATTTTTGTATTGCCCGTATACAGGCTCTGATGATAACATTAAATTTTCCCCGAAACGTCGACACAAATATTTTAAAGTGTGTTTAGTTAATGCCCGAACGTTATAAAACCTTTCATCATAGTCTCTGTTACCATTAAAAGCCCAACTTCTAAAGTAAAAAGAGGTATGACCCACTCTGTTGAGTTAATTAAGACTAACCATTTAAAACGTTTAAGACAACATTTTATCCTCGGAGATCTCTTACCTTTCCCTTCTAGATTTTTCAGCTTTTCGGGATAATGACTGACAGGAGGTAAAGACGCAAACCCACTAGTGATGCTCCAAGCGTCCAACCACAGACCCGTGTTGTTCATACCTTCTGACACTTGTTCGTGAAAGTTGTTGGTGTACAAGGCGAACACAACGTCCTCTGTAATACACAGTGAAATTAGATACCTTCAATTAGGTGTAATTATATCGGGTCACCATGTTTCCTATACTCCCCAAGTTCCCCAACTGTATAAAACATACAGTTTTAAAACAAAGCAGACTTTATCAAATTATAAGTATAGTACTACTGACTTGGAACACTAAGTTTTTTACTGGTAAAAATGTAAAAAAATTTTTGCCTTGTAACCTGAACCAGTTTTCGCTTATTACAAGCTTCGTCAGAGGCTGCCACTAGGAGCGCTGTCCGTCTTGTTCTTGGTGACGGCGCCGTCGTTTGAAAGATCGATATCGTGTGTGTGCGAACGTTGTGTGTACCCCCCTGTCAATCATTACAAATTTTACATTTTTACCAATAAAAAAAAAACTTAGTGTTCCGAGTCAGTATACTTGTAATTAATCAACGGAGACGTCATGGACAACAAAATCCTAGGCTTTATCAATTTATTTATTTCTTTTATGAAGTTGCTAAACTGCTACAATTTTTATTGTTCAGACAAAGCTTTTCGTCATCACTGACATCATCAGGTCTTAAACAACGTCTGTCAACTGTACGTTGTAGGCTTTTATACTTTAAGCTCCTCCCCTTATGTCATCGCCCCTCCTATTGGTTCTAGCTGCTGCCGCTCTTCACGGGAACTTTGTCTACATTTTTCCGTTAGGCATTTTACTAACGTCCGTCAAATTGTTTTAAGAATCTCCCGTTAATTTCTTCATGTAATATTTTACTTTCCGACTTATAACTGTTTCGTAATCTTTTATTACACTTCGTCAATTTTAGTGTATTCTTCTTATTGTTTTAATTTTATTTATTGTTCTTCATTTGTAAATTCACTTTTATATAGTTTACTAAGGTCTTGCATATAGTGAGTTCCTTGTTTTAACGGCTATCGCTCTTCACGGGAACTTCGTCTATATTTTCCGTTAGGCATTTTACCAATGTCCGTCACTTATATTTTATGAATCTCCCGTTATTTTCTTCATGTTACTACTTTATTTTCTTGACTTATAATTTTGTTGTAACCTTTTATATTTCGTCCTTTTAGTGTGTTATTCTTATTATTTTAATTTATTTTTGTTTATTGTTTAATATATAATAAAATATTTCTTCATTTGTAAAATCCACTTTTATATTCAATAATTTATTCTTATCTTCTTGTTTAACTTTAAGTATTTCTATCAATTTATTTCCAACCATAACCCTTTGCAAGCGTGTTTACTTCCTGTTGTCCCACTGTCCTACCTGATGTAAGGTAGCTTTTTTTAAACGTTTCGTTTATAAATCAACAAAGTTTTGCAAATAATTTGCATAATTTATATAAAATTTGATTACATGAAAAATATATACTTTTAATTATTATTTTTTTAACTATATATATCTGCGCGTATGGAGTAACAGAGTATTGGTTACTTTAACTTTAAATGTTTTAGTATTAATGATAATGTGTTTAGAGTATTAATGATAATGTGTTTAGTATTAATGATAATGATAATGTTTATAATATAACCACATGGTACCTATAACCTCAATCTTCTGTTGTGGTGTATTCATTGTTCATAACCTAAGGATACCATACATATGATTAAACATTGATTAAATATTGAGATACAATACACTGAGATAGACATTGGTTAAAGAACGTGAAAGGTACGTTTGTGTCCAGTTTCTCGAGACGTTTTCACGTTCTTTAATCAATGTGCACGAATTCGTTTTTTGTAAACAGTAACTGTTTTACAATATTGTGACCGCGAGTGCACAGTGTAGGCATATATGTCGTGACGATGGTCTATGACCGAAATCGATCGAATTTAAAATGTGAGAAATTGAAACTTCATTATCAATCATCAATTATCAATCATTATCAGTATCTTTCATTACAAAGATACGTATGGTATCTTTAGGTTATGAACAATGAATAAACCACAGTAGACGATTGGCTTTAGTATTAATATTGACTGAAGATGGCTAATAGCCACAACGTTGATTCACAACGATTGCAGTTCAATAGAACTAACAAGAATTATTTGATAGCTTCCAAACCAACAATAGCCCGAAGTACCTGTAATAAATAAGGATCTAAAAGTAAAT
This sequence comes from Magicicada septendecula, assembly GCA_034769895.1. NCBI lineage: Eukaryota > Metazoa > Arthropoda > Insecta > Hemiptera > Cicadidae > Magicicada > Magicicada septendecula. The sequence continues at coordinate 24,552,283 of CM068368.1, forward strand.
ATAAGTATATCACTACCGACTCGGAACACAAGGTTTTTTATTGGTAAAAACGTAAAAGTTTTACCTTATAGCCTGAGCCAGTTTTCACTTATTATAAGCTACGTCAGAGGCTGCCACTGGGAGCGCTGTCCGTCTTGTTCTTCGCGACGGCGGCGACTTTTGAAGGACCGATGTTGTGTGTATGGCGTGTGATATGTTCTAGTAATAAGCGAAAACTGGTTCAGGGTATAAGGTAAAACTTTCACGTTTTTAACAACAAAAAACTTTGTGTTCCGAGTCGGTAGTGATATAGGCCTACCTATATTTAGTTAATCAACGGACACGTCACGGATAACAAAATCCAAGGATCTAAAAGTATAACGGTAGACAAGTAATTAAATATTGGACATTATGAATAAGAAGAAGAAAGTTGTTTTACAAGGGTAGGCTCAGGACTGAAGTCCTATCTACAGCCCTTGGTGCCGAAGTGCGAGGAGTCTAACAGTATCTAACGCTGACTAGGCGCCCGAAGATGTTATGGTCGGTACCCCTTGGAATATGAGACGTGCAGCTCTATTTCTCCATGGGGTTCAGATTATCCACTATCAAGGATTTACCAGCCCCCAGCATCCACCCCTTAGGGGCTCCCGCAGCGATGCCACAAGACCAAAACCACATCCACCTCGAGTCCAACACCAAGTATGGCCAGGGGATCCGAACGTATCAGGCCCTCCGCCCACACCCGACCGGGGCAGGTGACAGGCGTACCCGCCCCCTGGGGCCACTCGGTCTCCCGAGGAGCTAGTTTAGGCTCTCCGTTCCAAGGAATGGAGAACCTTCCGCTGACAAAGGGTCGACCCTATAGCATGCTATGGCGGCCATAGGCCTGCTTCCCAGGTCTGGACACCTGGGAGCCTTGTTGGAGCCCATATATGTTTGCGCAAAAAGCTAAAAACGCAAAAAGGTTTGTTGATATATTATGAACAAGACTGTAAAACGGTATAAATAAACTCAGATTTGCATCTGTTATACTTGAAAAATATTCAACATCATCTGTAAACGTGTTTATGTCTAAACGTTGCAAATACCAGTATCTGCGTCCGCAGGTTCAGCCACTAGAATATCCGGTGTGTACTCTGCTTCCCGAACGCTGAACACTTGCTGAGTGGTAGAATTTGTAGTCAGCGGTAGCACAAACAGTTTTGGTGTGTGTCTGTAAGGAGACGCGAGCGCCACCTTGGACCATGTCTTCAGCAAACACTCTGGATAATCAACTTGAACTATATACCTTGGACAACACAAAGAAATAATTGTGTCATTTCATAAAATTTACATGTAATTGTTTTTATTTTATATTTTACAATAGTTCTGTAGTGATGAAGGCTAAAAAACACATTTTGAAATATTGTTGATTATATTCATACATGGTCTAATTTTTCTTCTTATATACTTTATATTATTATTGATAATCAAACTTTTTACAAGAATATATTTTATTTTGTAAATTACATATGTTACAAAATACGACGGAGCTTACTAGTAGTAGTAACACGCTAGGGGTGACTGCTTACCCTTGGCACTTGTCGACGTAAACACTGTACAGCGTATCGTACACGTTGTTGAGTCCACCACAGTGCGGTCCGCCAAAGTCCGCCGACACCCTAACCACTGGCGGTGACGTCACGGGCACCACGTGGTGGACGTGTACAGAAGTGACGACCACAACGCACCTCAAGTGCTGCATGTACTGTTCCACGATTGCGGCGCCCAACTTTGACGTGGCAAAGTGAAAACTGGGCTCTTCTGCCGCAGTTAGAGCAGCCGCAAGAACAGTTTCTGTCGTACACCGAACGTCGACTGTTGATAGGAGAATGAGTGTAAATGTCAATATTGACTTAGCCATCGGGAAGTCAGACTAGCTGCAGACAGTCAGGAATGACAAACTGTTGACTCCTTCGCTACCTTCAACAACTAAAGCCGTGGTTCAACACAAGTTCGTCAACAAACAAAAACAGAAATTACACGCACACACACACACACAAACATTTTTTCGTGACGTTTGAGGCTTGTTCTTCTGCCGTTATGGTAATAGGAATGTGGAGACACACGCCATTGCCGGCCCGAGGCGGAGAAGGCGAAGGCTCCCAGAACAAGGAGAAAATGTAAACTGTGTGAATGTAGTGTAGACAGTCATATGAGGACAGGGGTGGATTGATATGGCACTGCCAAACTATAAAACAGCTGCGGCAGAGTCGAGCAGGACGCTAAAGATGGAGGGTAGCGTCAATGCCGTGACAAGGAATAGGCGGGGGAGTCTATTTAGAAGGCATAGAATTAGGTGCGATGTGAGTGAGAGTTACAGAAGTTGACTGGTGGTGTGCGCGCTCACACACACACACACACACAATATATATATATATTCAATCACTTTCTGCTACAGTCCGTTTCTTGATGTATATAATACATTTAATATTTATAACTAAATTTACCTCAAGATGTTATTTTTCCTTATTTGGAACATGTTTCGAGAGCTCCCGTGCTCTCATCTTCAGCCTTCGCGATCTTGTCTCTGGTGAAGTGTATTTGTGTGTTGGCTGCTGGATGCTATTAAGGTTGTTTGTTGGTCTTTGGTATTTTAAAGTTGTATTATTGTGTGTGATTGTGGTATATGTATTTGTATTTTGTGTATTTTCGATGTTGAGTGCTTTGAATATTGTGTCATGTTTTGTATTGATTTGTATTTGTTCTGGTATTAGTTTGTTTTGTGTTTTATGTTTGTATATTTGTAAATCCCAAATGTTCATTATGGTGCCTTTGTGTGGTATATGTTTTATTAGTGACACATTGGTTATGTCTGGGAATTCATGTCCTGTGTTTATTGCATGTGTGGCTAAATTGGATTTATATATTTCTGGTTTTTTGTATGCGTTTAGGTGTTTAGCTGAAAAAAACGTTATTTTGAACACCTAAACGCATACAAAAAACCAGAAATATATAAATCTTCTACAAGATCCTGAGAAGAGCAGTAGGCTGGCTACCGGAGAGCATTCAAGACCCGGGGGAGTTGTGGTTAGGGCCACCAAAAAGACTAGAGTGTACGATTGGCGCCATTTGTCATGCGGCAAGCCTTTTGTCCGGTGACAATATATACATAGACGTAGAAGTATATTTTTGATCTGATGATGAGCCAAGAGGCTCGGTAGAAGGTAGATCGGGAATTTTTTCCTATACTGGTGTGCAACAGTGGAATTTTTGTTTGCGATTATAACTACTAACACAACCTTATTACACATTTGTTTACAATTATGTTTTTTTAAATTTGTCTGTAGTCTTAAGCCTACTAGAGGGTAAAGTAATAAAGTACAAATTAAGTAATATCAAAATTTATCCAAGAGTAAATGTACTTTTTCAAAATAGTGAGCGAGTTTTTCAGCTCAGGAAGTTGACTTATTTTAATTAAAATGTATTCTTGTTTAAAAAGTCTTCATTTATTATTAAATAATATACAGTATACAAGCACAAATTAAGTAATAACTAACTTATGAATGAGAGAGAGAGAGAGAGAGAGAGAGAGAGAGAGAGAGAGAGAGAGAGAGAGAGAGAGAGAGAGAGAACAACGTGAGTGTGTGTGTTGTTGATGTCTGGGTTTATAAACCGCGTAGAAATATGTTTGCGTTAGATATTTGTTCAGTATCTAGTGACAGAAGAGCTTCAGGTATCATTCAGCCAGAAGATTGCCCGCGGGACTGTGCCAAAAACTAACAAAAGAAACGTAAATGTGTCTAGTCTTGATACGATAAAACAATATACTGAGGTTACATGTGGATACAATGAGTTGTGATAGGATTATATGACGCTATAATGAAGCTATAAAGCAAACAGGTTGGCGGGAGTGTTACGATCCTTTCATTTCTAAACTATGTCTGTATAGTCTAATTCATACAGCAGTTTATGATGATTGTGTGTGTGTGTGTGTGTGTGTAAAGTTACTACAAGAACTTACTCCGTTGTTCGCAGTGTGCTTCTGAAGACCTGCCGTGTCTACTTTCGCAGTGGTAATAAGGATCGAGGCCACGGCAAATCTTTTCAAACGCGCTATGCAGATAAAAAATTAATTTTCTTTGAAGTGTTTTTTGTTTTACTTTTAACTATTATATATTTAATAGTTTACATTGTGAATGTATTGCGACAAGAGCTGTAAAAGCCGTTTGTGTGTGTGTTTACAGAATTCGCGTGTACAGAACACTCAAAGAAATGTGCAATGACTTGACTGCTGGTAGTTTGATGGCGTTCAATTATATATAATGGACACACTGTTTCTCTTCATTCTGTTTGATCAAAAAGTGCAGCAACAGTACACACACAGTGTTAGCACACTGCACATTCCGTATACTGTATTGTCTCTTTGTAATGACCGACCGTCTGTTGCAAATATTTTATACCGAATGCGCTTTGCAAACTAACCTTTAAACAACTGGAAAATAAATGTTTTTTTTTACAGGGTAACTGTAAAGAAAAATTAATAATTGCGTCTCTTATGGCAGAAATCTTTGTGAAATATTTATTGATATGTTAGAAATTTGAAATGTTTACCTTTTTTTATTATCCTACGGACAACAATACAAACACACACTACTGTAATATAGCGGAAGTAACGTGCACACAGTCATTATTTATGGAATAAACTGTTTGCCATTCGCAGATGACTTTGCTATACTTTCTGAACATCTGACATCTGCACTAAAACAAGTTAAATTTTTTAGAGGACATAGCCAGCAGAACAGGCTTAAGAACTTCTGCAGAAAAAACAAATTTCTCACGAACATTAAAAATGCGCCAAAATTCCTTCTAACAGATATTAGCTGAATATAGAGGTTAGAAAATTCAAATATTCAGGGAAATAATTCAGGAGAATGGCTCTGCTATGGAAATCTGCTATAGAAGAAAGGAGTCACAAATTGGAAAGAGCATATGGTATAACTAAAGATATCTACAATAAAAAGTGATATCTAAAAAGGCGAAAATAAGCCATTACAATACAGTAGTGAGGCCAGAATGCCTATATGCAAGTGAATGTCTAGCACTGAATTATAATTTAGAGAAACTAGAAATATTGGAAAGACAAATTATTAGGAAAATATTAGGCTCAAAAAAAACTTTAGAAGGTTGGAAATTAAGAAGTAATAGTGAAATACATCAAAGTATAGAAAATATTACAGAAACAATGTGAAAAAGAAGACTAGTATTTTTTGGAGATTTATATAGGTTAACAAAACATGGACGACAATAGGTTACAAAACAGATCTTCAAATGTCTGTGGGGAAAGAAGCCAATATCAAGTTAGATTAAAGAAGTCAAAAAGGATTTAGAAAAACAATAATATAAACGCAGAAGAAGCAATTGAAAGAGAAGTTCTTCGAGCAAAAGTGTTAAAAATGGAAGGAGTCCAGGTTAGGAGAGAGAAAACGCAGGTTCACAGTGGACTGAAGACAGAAAGAAGAGACAGAATGAAAAGATGAAAGAATATTGAAGCAAAAGAAAAGAACAAAGAATAAAGAATTGAAATTGGCATGTGGTCCTCAGATGCCCAATACAAACAGATATTGTGGAGCGTTGGGTAATGGAGGTCAACCCAGTAGGTGAGGGGGTAACAATAACAAGCTACGGTTCCAGGGTAGGAAAATAAATAACGTGCCTAATCTCATAAGCAAACAAGGTTTTAGGATACATGAGTCGTGCTATCCGGAAGAATACGTTTTCAAGTTTGTAAATAAAAAAGAAGAATATAAAAAAACTACAGTGAGGCCTACTCTGACGTATGGAACAGAGGCAAGACCAGACCAGAAGCTACAATGGCCGCCAGAAGGCAAACACAAATCGCTGAAAATGAAGACGTTGACATGAAGAATAGGCAAAATACGATAAGACAGAATAACGAACATAAATTATTAGAAAAGTATCTAACGGTCATAAGGTAACGATAAATAACTTTATTGATAACAATATATATAAATTTCGTACACTAGCTATCGTTTTTAGAAACAATTCTATACACAACATTTTGACCTCTAAAAGTCTGAGGTCATTCTCAGGTGTAAATAACTTCTTACGTGGTACCTCTCAACACAAAAATAAAATAACATCACAACTTACCAACAAAAAGAATTGGTTACTTACCGAGAAGTCCGTCTTGTGAGAGAATTTCACCTCTGGTCACAAAAGAAAGGAAAACGACCGAGAGAAGAAAGAATAAGATCGAGAGTGTCTTCAGAGGTTGTAACGACTTTTTCTCAAAGCAGTAGCGCATGTTTAGAAAGTGGGTAAAGGACTACATCGTGTGATAGCTAAAACGGTTGATAGAGAAGAAGAGGAAAAAGAAGAAGAAGAAAAGGAGGAGGAGACCTCAAGCACAAACATGTTTAGAAAGTTGCTAAAGGACCCCGACGCTTGATAGCTAAAGCGGATGATAAAGAAGAAAAAGAAGAAGACGGCCCAAAGCTGAAATATTTTTAGAAAGTGGCTAAATAAGTCCAACGTTGATAGCCAAAGCTGATGATAAAGAAGATGAAGAAGAAGAAGAAGAAGAAGAAGAAGAAGAAGAAGAAGAAGAAGAAGAAGAAGAAGAAGAAGAAGAAGAAGAACGAGAAGGGGGAGGAGGAGAAGAAGATTACAATATATGGATATAAGATTTCGTTTAGTTTACCTGTGACGGCTGCATCTACTTGTAAAGTTGCACTAGTGAAAGACTATTTACATCATGAAGACTTTATAAATTTTGTCTACATTCAGTTGTATCTGATGTAACGGGAATTATAGATTTAGAAGAGATTTATGGATAATTTAACCTCTCTGTAATCCATAAAGGTTAAGGTTAAAATAGTTGTAGGTTTGCCCTTTGATAAAAGCTGATAATCGTTTCTACACGGGTTTTTCCTAGTTCAACTTCAACCATTCTTATCTAAAATTGTATTTTAATTCATTCTGAGGAGATTGTTAGTTAATTCTGTGTAATTATATAATATATTTTTTTATTAAATGCACTTGTTTATTTTATAATAAACGTAGCGAATTAACAATAATATAGGCACGTTTGAGCAAGACAAAATACATGGTCACAGGGCAGGAAGCTAGAAAAGGAGAGCGCGTCCAAATTGGCATCTATTTCTTCGAAAAAGTCAGCAACTTTGTTTATTTAGGATTCCAAGTTAACTACGATGGGGAAACAACAGAAGAAATAAAGCGAAGAACAATCTCAGCTTATAGGTGCTTCTTTGGTCTCAGACCCCTGTTCCAGAGCAGGACAATTGCCAGGAGCATCAAGCTGCTTCTGTATAAAACACTGATCCGCCCAGTCCTCACCTATGGTTCTGAGACCTCGAGAATTTCTAGAAAGTCTGAGTCAAGCCTGCTGGTTCATGAACGCAAAATCCTCCGCAGTATTTTTGGTTTAATATGTGCGGGAGGCAAATGGAGGAAGAGGACCAACCAAGAACTGAACACTCTTCTGAATGAAGCAGATATTGTGAAAATTATAAAACTTGGTAAACTCAGGTGGGCTGGACGTGTGATCAGAATGGGGGGGGGATGTAATACCCCAAAAGATACTCACAGAACAGATCTATGGCACCAGGAGAGTTGCTATACCCAAACTACGTTGGAAAGACGGTGTGAACTATGATGCGCGCCATATCCTCGGGACCCGGAACTGGAGAGCAGCTGCACTTGACCGGGACAACTGGCGGAGGCTGTTAAAGGAGGGCTTGACTCAGTAATGGGTTGTCGCGCCGCTGAAGAAGAAGAAGAAGAAGAAGAAGAAGAAGAAGAAGAAGAAGAAGAAGAAGAAGAAGAAGAAGAAGAAGAAGAAGAAGAAGAAGAAGAAGAAAATACATAAGTTTGCATATACAGTCCAGTTTCTGTAGTTCAGTTTCAAAGTGAATACTTTGAAATTTTGTCAAATTCCTTTTATCCACATTCTCATTGCTCTGCATATCTTCCATTTACCTATCAGAGATAACTACTTATTTGCGCGTTTGGGCCAGTAACAGCTATCCAGTATTTGAACCATGTCCGTTGTTACTTCTCTACGTCATTCAGTGTTGTATATACCTTCTCTTCTACCTCTGACGTAAATGTGATTGATACTGATCTGAAACTGAAATCAATTCACAAGTTGAACAATTCGTGATACTGTTAAATTGTCATTAGAAGTGGCGTGTCAATCAATCAATGACGAGGTTTGATTATCAATCAAAACTGCTAACAATTTAAGCCACTAATTTTTTTTTGTCTTAAGCTTGCAAACCACAAGGTGTCAGTTTCTTCAGAATTGTTAAATACCGGGCTGTTAGGCCGTGGTCGGATTTTGTAAATTATCGACATCGTCGGCGGCGTTTCGTATCCCACCCTTGGGGATCTTCTTCAGGCCACAGAAAGCGACAGAGGAGTGTTTTTTTCGGGTAAAAGAAACCAGGAACGGAGGAAGAAGTTGTCGGGTATCGTTCGGCCTAAGATCTGCCGTAACTGTTTTCGTAACTGCACTCTGTCGCTTTTTGCGGCCTGAAGAAGATCCCCGAGGGTGGGATACGAAACGTTGCCGACGATGTCGATAATTTACAACAACCGGCCACGGCCTAACAGCCTGGCACTTAATAATTAGCCACTGTTAATAATAATTAGCCACTGTTAATAATAATTAGCCACTGTTAATAATAATTAGCAACTGTTAATAATAATTTACCACTGTTAATAATAATTTGTTACTGTTAATAATAATAATAAGCCACTGTTAATAATAATTTGCCACTGTTAATAATAATAAGCCACTGTTAATAATAATTTGCCACTGTTAATAATAATTTGCCACTGTCAATAATAATTTGCCACTGTTAACAATAATTAACCACTGTTAATAATAATTAGCCACTGTTAATAATAATTTGCCACTGTTAATAATAATTAGCCACTGTTAATAATAATAATAATTAGCCACTGTTAATAATAATTTGTCACTGTTAATAATAATTTGCCACTGTTAATAATAATTAGCCACTGTTAATAATAATTAGCCACTGTTAATAATAATTAGTCACTGTTAATAATAATTTGCTACTGTTAATAATAATTTGCCACTGTTAATAATAATTAGCCACTGTTAATAATAATTTGCCACTGTTAATAATAATTAGCCACTGTTAATAATAATAATTTGCCACTGTTAATAATAATTAGCCACTGTTAATAATAATTAGCCACTTTGGTTAATATTACTTCCCGGGCTGTTTGGCAGTGGTTTCAAAGTTTATGCAAAACCAGACGTTTCGGCAGTGCCGGCGACTGCCATCCTCAGTGGAAACGAGTAACGCTAACGTGAGATGATATACTTTAGGACCACAGTACTATGGTTAAGGCTGGAGAAGTCCCGTGATAGTACTGTGGTCTTAGCGTATATCATCTCACGTTAGAGTTACTCATTTCCACTGAAGATGGCAGTCGGCGGCACTGACGAAACGTCTGGGTTTGAAGTAAACTTTGGACCAAACAGCCCGGGAAGTAATTTTAACCAAAGTGACTCCGGTCGTGTAAGCCTTTGTATTAACACTGTTAATAGGCCTTAGACACTGTAGATTTGGGTTATCGTTTACACCTTAACTGATTCGAGATTAACAAATGTTAAATACTTCAATTGCCCCAGAGAGAACAATAGTAGGGGATTAAAGGTTATTCACTGCTGTAACGACCCGCTGTGTGTAAAACACGGATTGTGTTTTCTTTGTGCTCGATAATGCAGCACTCCAGCTGTTCCAGTTCTACCGAGCGTGTCAGCTGGAAAATTTCAAGTGATTTATCGTAATAGTGTCCATCCTCCAGCTGATTTAAGGTCACTCGTAACCGACTATGCTTACCATGTTAAATTCATCAATTTTGAGACCCATTATCTCAGAACCTGTAAAAGATTTGAGTCTGAAATTTTAGCCCAAAGGTTAGCAGATTATACTTTTCAAATGCAATTACTGCAATTATAAAGATAACTCCATTCACTGATTTTGTAGAATTTTTTATATTTTGCTCTAAAACATGTACTTAATATTTTTTTACGTACTTATTTTTCATTAAAACTACATAGTTCCAGTAGTGTAGTTATATCTCCACTAACCCAAGATCCACAAAAAATTCAGATTGATAGTTTATTTGGTTTCTGAAATAATGGGTCATTTATCTAACAAAAGTAGATTTTGAGAAAGACGCGTTTAAAGTTTTAAAACAGATTTTTTTTTTTTTTTTTTTTTTTTTGTATCGGCCATCTAAGGACCACATGCCAATTTCAATTCTTTACTCTTTGTTCTTTTCTTTTTCTCCACCATTCTTTCATCTTTTCACTGTGTCGCTTCTTCCTGTCTTCAGTCCACTTTGAACCTGCGTTTTTCTCTCTCCTATCCTGGACTCCTTCCATTTTTAACACTTTTGACCGAAAAACGTCTCTTTCAATTGCTTCTTCTGCGTGTATATTATTTTTTTCTAAATCCTTTTGGACTTCTTTAATCCAGCTTGATGTTGACTTCTTTCCCCACAGATATTTGAAGATTTGCTTTGTCAACCTATTGTCGTCCATTCTATATAAATGTCCAAAAAATAATAGTCTTCTTTTTCTCATTGTTTCTGTTATATTTTCTATAGTTTGATATATTTCATCATTACGTCTTAATTTCCAACCTTCTGAAGTTTTTCGTGGGTCTAATATTTTCCTAATAATTTCTAGTTTGTCTAAAATTATAAAACAATAACAGATTTTTATTGTTTTACCTGATTTAAAATAGTCCAGCACCATACTCGAAGAATTCAGTTATGTTCGCTTGTCCCTGTAGGTTTTTCTTCACATTTGTAGTTGAATGTCTAACCTTTTTCATCAATTCATCTAGTGCTGTCTTTGCCTCAAGGATTCCTTGCAAGTCAATTTTTTTCATTACTTTAACTACATATGATTCTCGTTTGATCCCTAACTTTTGTAAGACTTGACACTTTCTTATATTATCTTTATTGAAGGTCAACAAAGCATCATATACACCCAGAACCAAAGTATCCAGTCCAACAAATATATATTTTTGGCAATCTATTCCAAATAAAAATGGTACATAGACTCGTTTGCATTATGTGTACAGCAATGAAGTTATTTTTTTAACAAATTAGGATGTCTCAGATCAGCAAATATTGGCTTCATGTCTGACATTAAAGACACTGATAGTGAATTTTTATTGAAATTCTCTTTCCAACTGTGAAAACCGCATTTCTCTACGATTTGCTATAAGGGAGTTACAGATTTGTACAAAGTGGTAAAATAATCATCACTTTTGACAGACCTTTTCCTACAATCTCAATTTATTTTAAAATAAATAAATAAATAAAAATTTAAAGTATCAAGATTATACACATATACGTTTCGTTTGTTAGTTTTTGGCACAATGCTACGGTAAATCTTCTGGCTGAATGATACCTGAAGGTGTCCGGTACTAGATACTGAACAAACATCTAACGCAAACATATTTCTACGCGGTTTACAAACCTAGACAACAACAACAACAACAACAACAACAACAACAACAACAACAACAACAACAACAACAACAACAACAACAACAACAACAACAACAACAACAACAACAACAACAACACACATCAACATCGTCATCATCATCATCATATAAAATGCTATATGAATTAGACTGCACAGCCATAGTACAGAACAAACCTGATGTTGCTTTTGTCTGATACAGGTAAATCTAGAAATAATAATTTGTAACAACAAATACAGGGTCCGCCAGTGAAGCGGGAAAATTAAAAGTACCCAATTTTTTCATGAAACATTTATTATCAGAATTTTTTTTTACAGATTTGAGTTGAGTAAAGTATGCCATTATTTTACTTTTTAAAAATAACGCCGCTCAAGTGAGAGCTATTTCTGTGTAAACATTCTTCTAATCTTGACCGAGAATTTTCCATCACTCGACGAAGCAGGTCAGGTTGGATCCGTGCAATTTCTTGTCTGATATTTGTTTTTAATTCCGGTATGGTGTGCGGTCTATCAATGTACACCCTGCTCTTCAGAAATCCTCAAAGAAAAAAGTCGCATGCGGACAAATCTGGTAATCTTGCAGGCCACGAGATGTCGCCATATCTGGATGTGAGTCCGTCCGGGAAGAGTTCGCTTAAAGCAGCCAATGGACACACGAGCAGTATGTATGACTTGTGGCCCCATCCTGCTGGAAAAAATTAATTTCCGGAAACCTAGGGAGCTGTTGCATCAAAAATGTTCTGACCATGTGTGTGTAGCGGTCTGCATTGACAGTTGTGGTGTTTCCTCTATCGTCTTGGAAAAAATATGGCCCAATAATGCCAGATGATGAACCGTAACTTTCGGACTATGCAATGGCTTTTCATGCAACTCACCTGGGTTTTCATCATTCCAATATCGACTATTTTGTTTGTTTACATATCCATTCAAATGAAAATGTGCTTCATCTGACATAAACATGCGGTGAATAAAGTTTTCATCATCATTTACACATCGCAATATTTCTTCGCTGAAAACCCTGCGAGCCAGCATATCGCCATCTTTCAACTCCTGGATTACTGGAATTTTGTAAGGATGAAAAGATAAGTCTTTATCCAAAATTCGTCGTAACGATGTGTCACAAATGTTTATGCGGATGCATGTTTCATTGCAGAACGTTGTGGACTACGCGTCAATGCTACTCGAACTCTTTCAATGTTTTCCTCTGTTCTTACAGACCTTGTTGCTCCTCTATGCTTTAAGTTTAATGTGGAACCAGTTTCTTCAAACTTTTTCACCCATGACATAATCGCATGAGCGGACGGTACTCTTCCATGTCGTGGAATATTGAAATGATTACGAAACAATCGTTGTACAGAAGTCACACAGTCACCATTCTTATAAAAGGATTTTACGCAGAACGCACGCTGTGCACTGGACCACTGCTCCACGTTTTAAAACATATAATAACAAATGGCATTAAATGTAAAACAACAATCGAAAACCTCCACGCCCTCTCTTGAGCAGAAAATGAACTATTGGACTTTAAAAATTTCCCGCTTCACTGGCGGACCCTGTATATTTATATTAGACTTTTGAAGAAGTGAAGCGAGTTATCTCGACCGTTTGGCATTCATCTGTCTCTCTCTATCTATCTGTATGTCTCTGTTTTGTGGTAGGATAACTTGTAGTGTGTGGTACAGGTATCGGTATTGGGTAGTGTTCGGCGTACATCTGCCGCTACTGTGTTTTTATTCTCGGTCGCTTCTTAGCGGCCTGAAAAAGTTTCCCGACGGGGAATCGAAACGTTGCCGACATGACGGCGTTTCATAGCAACCGACCAACCACGGACTAATAGACCGGTTTTTAGTCGTAATTTTGAATCTTTTGACACCGGTCGTGCGAGCTTCAGACAAAAGCTAATATATTGTTACGTAATGCTGAAAAAAATTTAAACCTGGTAGTCGTGGGACTACCGGTAGACATGGAATCATGGGCAGACTTGTGCTTTGGGAAGGAATGAAGGGTTGGTTAAATAAACAGCTACATAAGTTTCAATGTATTTTATTTATTCAGAATTTTCAGAATTTACAGAGTCACCTAACGCTAGTTGATGGAATATGGAGCGATGGTAGCTGAAGTACGATACGAATATCTGGGCGAAGAGTTGCATGTTGCGACTGAACGTCAGGTCTATGCTCGTGTTTCCGAGTGTAGTTGATGGTAAGCTATGGAGTTGTAGGCCGTACTCGTCGTTGATGTCGTGGATTGTTAATAAAGTGCTTAGAGAATTCCTCGTCGACTCCTTTGAAGCGGCGACTTGGACCGGGCTGTTCTGCGCAGAGCATCGAGGGTCCAATGTTGTCGAAGCACAAGTTATTAATGTTCTCATCGTCTGTTTTCTTGCTAGCTAGCCGTACGCTCGATCTGAGTCGCTTTGGGGGCACGCCGGATGACCCAGGTATCGGAGATGGGGGCCGCTTGGGCGCTGACGGGGTTTCGTCAATCTTCAAATGGTTGCCATTGTCTAAGTTCTCGGCCGAGTTCTTTGAGTTTAGTCTCAAACGATAGGCCTGTTGACGCTCTGCACAGGATTTGCCCGGTTTTCGGTTTGAAAATTTTGGTTCGAGTTTTGTCGCGATTTTTAGGTCGAGACATTTCAAATTTTTGAGTTCAAATGTTGTTATTATTTTCTGTGAGTGCTTCTGGTACTCGGAATTGGTGTTATTGGAGAGATTCAGTTCTGAGGATCACAACGCACTTTGTATTTTCGCGATCGGACTTGTAGTTCCCGAGATATTTAAGTTGTAGTGGAGCAATTTAGAAATTTTCCGCGCAAAAACACCGTCACGCAGACAAAGCCTAGAGGCGACTGAAGTCAGTTGTCAAAATTCTCAGTACTATTGGTGGAAGGGGGCCGAGTGACTCGACCACCTGACACCTGGTTTGCTGGGATTGGTTGAGCGGTTCGTGAGATAGTGGTATGTCGAAAGTACATTTGAAACATAACGGTCGATTTTCGCGAAACGTGCGAGTAAGACATTACATACCTATGGATTCCATGTCAAAACGTGTCACGCCATCACGAAACGTTCTGGTACGTTGGAGAACGATCCCGCAGCTGTAACGGGTCCGTGACGCTGGACATGCGAGGCAGTACTACGTAATGCGGAACGTCTCGTGGGTTCGATGGTGTCGTTCTAGAAGCTTCTTGACTAGCCCAACGGTGTGTGTTTCTGCCACGGTCGCGCTAATGTATTCTCTAAAACTTTCACGTGTTTGTTATGGACGCATATTATTATGGAACCCTGCAGACTATAAATAGTCCATACCTGCCGCCTAGAGTTCAGTTGTTGTCGGGCGATTTACACAGTGCGGTTCGAAGTAATGTGCTGAAGTGTTATGCGTTTTATAATTGTGCGGGACAATTGTAATACAATTGTGTTTTATATTATTTGACATTTTCATTGCGTGTGAACAATTTTTATTTGATTTGTTGTAAGAGACTATCTTGTTGATTACAAACTGTTTAATTGTGATAATTAAAGGTGGTGATTAGTGACTTTTGTCTTGTATTTTGTTTTCTACTGTAGCATATGACGATCACTAGACCATAGTAACAATATTGTATGTGGGTAGAGATTACGCATAGGCGTATTTGTGAAAGCAATGTAGATATGTACACAACTTTTAGGTGTAATAAAATATTTTTCTCCATTTTCGCTGCCAGCCAATCGGAGATCAACGTTGATACAGAGCTCATATTATCACGTGATAACGCCTCCATTATAATGGCTTCCCTATTAAACGCGTCTGATGTGCTGTTGTCATCACAATATAAGTTACACATTGAATATTCGCTTCGCTTCAGCACCGGCCGCCCGAACTTCCAGTCTCTACTTATACGTAGAGGCTTAGTAATTGATTGTTAAAGTTCGAAAGTCGTGTTGCTTCAGAAAACACCAATAACAAAGATTATTCCGTCGTATCTATTGTTAGTAAAATTTTATTATTTTTATAAAAGGACTGACGAAATTGAATTTTATAAAAGCTTAAAGTGGACACACAAACACGCGCACGTAAACTGTTTTTTTTTTTAACGTCAGTAGATTTTTACATTTATATTACACTTTTGAAGAAACGAAGCGAGTTTTCATTTCATACTCCACGTCCAGAAAAAGGAGATCAAAGATTTGAAAAAAATGTAAAAATCAAGCAGAGTATTAGGCTAAAAGAAATAGTAACCAACATCCCAAGGTTTGGCATTTTCTGTAGTTACTGTATGTTTATGTGCTAGACAATATTAGTATAGCAAGAATAGAGTAATCGAGGTTTTTGTAATTTTCTCATATTTGAAAAATTATACAATAGTTAAATTGATCTAATATTCATCATAATCTTCACAACACGGTATAAGGAAGATGCTGTCTGAAGATCCTCCAGCCATCTCTTCCTGGGTCTATCCACACACGCGTGTCCTATAGGCTTCTATTTCCAGTCTGGAATTTCACATTCTAAGCATAGAGTTTTTCCATCGTTGCTTGTAATCTTTTAATTTTTTATTCAAGTTAAAAGCTTGTACGTTTTTCTTATGGCCTCATTCTTTATACGGTTAAGTTTCAAACACCTTTTAACTCCTCTTAAGAACGCCACTTCCGAGGCCACTATTTTACTGTCCTGCTTCTTGGTTCTTGTCCGTTGTCCATAATTCACACCCATACGACAGTACAGGGACTGCCATAAATTTGTAGAACTTTAATTTTGTATCTCTACGTACCTTGTTTCTAAAACTACGGTTGATTCAATTTTTTATTTTTTGTATTCTTTTTATATAGCCTAAAGGTACCATATAGGCTAACGTTATTATTTATATTCTTAAAGCGATCGATTTCGGTCACAGACCATCGTCAGGTTGTATAGCACATTTGTGTTCACAATATTATAAAACACTATTATTTATAAAAACGAATTTGTAGACATTGTTAATTTTCATACATATGTTGTTGTCTAAAGCTTCCTAAGAACTGGTTCTGTTTTAGATTCTGATTATTCTAATCACAAAATCAGTTCTTAGGAAGCTTTAGACAACAACATATGTATCAAAATTAACAATGTCTAGAAATTCGTTTTTATAAATAATAGTGTTTTATAATATTGTGAACACAAATATGCTATATAACCTGACGATGGTCTGTGACCGAAATCGATCGCTTTAAGAATATAAATAATCACATTATACGGTACCTTTAGGCTATATAAAAAGAATAAAAAAAATAAAAAATTGAATTATAAATACCATTAATAAAAAACAATAAGTGTAAGTATAAAATACATCACATTACGGTTGATTGTTCCACAGATTGTCTGAAACTTACCTAACTACCTAACTTTACATCAATGCCATAATTCCCACCATAGCCAATATCTTTCAAAGAACACAGCCGAACGGAGATATTGGTAAACGACTGCAACTCAAAAACGGACAAGCGATTTGATCTAATTATAAATAACTAACACACTTTCTTCAGAACAGAGAGCTAATTCTGCAGCTCAATGAGCATAAGTCTACTAGTTATGCGAAACTAACTGTAATGATGATGATGAAATAATAAACGTGACAACAAGTAAGTATTTTATGGTGTAGAGGCATAGTGCGTATAGATGGAAGAATTGAAGATAAAATAGAAAGATGAAGGGCAGGGAGGCAGTGACGGAGGATATAAAACGTGGGAGTTACCAGGGACTGGAGAATTTAGGGTGGAGAGAGAGAGAGAGAGAGAGAGAGAGAGAGAGAGAGAGAGAGAGAGAGAGAGAGAGTGAGAGAGAGGACACACCCTCTTGTTTGTCCAGTCGGGCACAGAAATTTTATTAAAACGCAGACATGTCGAGAAACATTCCATTAAATGTGTATTCAAGAAAGTATATTTAATTACACAAATTCAATGAAGTTGAGAGTAAATAAATAAAATTTTGCGTAGTAAGTTCACAAGGCCAATCAACAACTTTATAATATTCTGGTAAATGATGTTTAAATTAATCGTGTATGTTGTTTATAATTTACGGCTATTTGTAAACGTTGTTTGTATGTGTCAACAGGCAATTATAGGCAATTAACTACCGTAGTTCCCATAAATAGAAGCAGTTGTGACGACAGGTTTCGAAACGTCATGAGGCTGATATTTAAATGTACTTCTGACGGCGTGCTTACTTTCCAAGAGATAATGCTAATGCTTCAAGGAAGGAGATAAAGAAATATATTAAGTTTCTTAATGTTCATTTTTACAACTTGTTGTAAGCTAGAAAACCCTCAACCCACATTCAAAGTATCATCATGAATACATTAAGTAATATTGTTTTATTATTTCCGGCTGTACAATGTTTACACATTTTCCAGAACCAAAGATTACAGAAGTGATTGAATTCTCATCTTCCACTGCTGCCTGTCCATCCAAAGATCTTCTTCAATTTCTCGTTCCCTCAATATAGTCTGAATTTCTTTTCAAGTGGTGGTCTTCCTATTTTCCTTCGTCCTGTTGGGGTCCATTCCATAACTCTCCTTGGCAATCTTTCCTGTGCCATTCTTTTCGTGTGTCCATACCATTGTAATTTATTTTTTTTTTTAATAAAATCAACAATTGAATTTTTTACATTCATTCTGTTCTTAATGACTTCAAATTTAAATCTGTTCTTTATCAAATTTAAATGATAAAATCATCAACATTTTGTAGGAAATGCTCCGATGGTGTTAATCAATGCTATAAAAAAAGTACATTATCAAATCCACGTTGTACATTATTACAGCCTATGCACGTGTGTGGTATTCACATAGTTAATGCTACCTTATAACGGACACTCTTGAAGTCTAGCTCAGTTATAGTATACATCGTTGGTAGACAGTAACATCGGAAAGTTTAGTCTTTAAGGCGTAAATCTGAATAGAGAGTTTTATTCTACGGATTACGAATGTCTAAAGTTTTAAACAGTTGTTCACTGAGTAACTTTGGAGAGTTGTTTTGTTAATGAAAATACTTGAAACAAACTAAGTACCACACTGTAGTTTGTGTGATACGGACAGATGTTTGCGCAATAAAACTCAACGCCTTCTAAATTGTTTGCGACTAAACTGCCGTAGGCGTTGAAGCCGCGAACCAAAAATTATTTTCTATAATACCCAACGAAATAGTTAAACAATCATAAGATTGTTCACATAATTCAGTTAATAATCTATGTTTATTACAAGACGTAGCAACAAAGTTCGCGTATTAATTGTAATAAAACTTTTATGTATCTCCTGTTTCTTCTTCTTTCTACGTCAATGTTACGACCTACGCTGACTTTCATTACTGTCATCAGTGTGTTTGTATGTATGTAAACTTCCATAATAAAAGCAGGTTGGAGAGAAAATGGAAATCGAATTTTTAAGCATATTGTGAGTTTGGATTCCGAGGCTACTGTTGGAATTGTGAGTTGTTGATTGAGACCACCGTATAGGGCAACCGACCCTATGCCGGCTAGATTTTTATCGACCTTTTCTGGTCTAGGTGGGTCGTGTTCTGTTATAGGACCACCTCGAAAAGGGTGTGGCTCTTCACCACGCACGGCGGTCTTGAGTAGGTAGAGACTCTGATCTAAACGGCTCTATGTTCCGCATATCTTACTCCTGGAAGAAACCTAAATAAAATTTTATAAAACAATGGCAATACCTACACTACTGTATGATTCTGAAACTCGGGTCGTAAAGAAAAAAGATGAACAGAAGATACAAACTACAGAAATGAAATTTCTGAGTTAAAATGTGTAATAGACGAGATCATAAGAGTAATAAAGAGATAGGAAGTGATTTAGATATTTTTACAGTGAATGAAAGGATTAAAGAATACAGAAGAAAACTGATTCAACACATCAATGAATCGAAGAAAGTAGAATTCCAAAGATGGCAAAAGATTACAACCCTACAGGCAGAAGAAAATTTTATAGACCTAAGAAAAGGTAGACTGTGGAATAGGAACAGGCAGCTAAAGCCTAAAACCGTTAAGAAGATGGTGATGTTGTAAGTCTGTGGCCTCCATAATAATGGCCGTTATACGAGGGGGATCCACGTAATCTCAAATGGACCATCAATTTGTTGTATACTAGACAACTCCCAACCGAGATTCAAAGTAATATTACAAACATTTCATAATATATTAAGTGATATTGTAATTGGTATTCTCAAAACTATTTGTCACATTATTAAAACTATTTGTCTTTAGCTGTGAGCTGTCGCTGCGTAACAAACAAGTCTTGAAACCAGTTTGAGTGTAACGGTGTGCAGCTTTGGGGCTGTACTAGTAAATCTAATATTTTAAATAGTTCAGACTTTTCAAAATAAAGTTCTTCGCGGTATTGTTGATGCACCATGGTACGTAAAAAATGACGACACCTATCGGGACCTGTAAATGCCTTACGGTTGCTGCGGATAAATATGAAAGAAGTCTTCATGAACACGCAAACATTGAAGTGGTACAACTGGACTCGTTTGCCGACTGCAGAGACAGAAACCATTTGAACCAGTGAACTAAATTTGTATACTAATTCTCAGCACATGAACAAAGCGTAACTGTACTGAGGAACGCTGCTGTGGGAGCTTAATCTACACACTGATAACTTATGTATTTGAATAAAATTGCTACATAGTTTGTAACTAGTTGCAGTGAAGTTAAAAAAAGTAAAATATCTTAAAATAAGAAAAATTTGTATGTTTTAGAATTATATATATATATATTACTTTAATATTTATAACTATATTTACCTCAAGATTTTTCCTATTTTTTCCTATTAGGAACATGTTTCGAGAGTTCCTGTACTCTCATCTTCAGCCTTCGCCATCTTGTTTCTGGTGAAGTATTTGTGTGTTGGCTTCTGGATGTTATTAAGGTAGTTTGTTGGTCTTTGGTCTTTTAAAGTTGCATTATTGTGTGTGGTTGTGGTATCTGTTTTTGTATTTTGTGTATTTTCGATGTTGAGTGCTTTGAATGTTGTGTCATGTTTTGTATTGATTTGTATTTGTTCTGGTATTAGTTTGTTTTGTGTTTTATGTTTGTAAATCTGTAAATTTTCCCAAATGTTCATTATGGTGCCTTTGTGTGGTATATGTTTTATTAGTGTTACATTGGTTATGTCTGGGAATTCATGTCCTGTGTTTATTGCATGTGTGGCTAAATTGGATTTATATATATTTGGTTTTTTGTATGCATTTAGGTGTTCAAAATAACGTTTTTTCAGCTGTTTTTTTGTTTGTCCTATATAACATTTATTGCAATCTTGGCATTCAATTTTGTATATACCGTTGGTTGTTGTATTATCTTTGTTGTGTGAGCTATTTAGATTTTGTAATTTATTTTTATTAGTTTTGTATGCTATTTTTATGTCTGTGTTTTTAAATAGTTTTGTGAGTTTTGTCATTTTATTTTTTATATATGTGAATGTGGCCCATTTTTTGTTGTTGTTATTATTTATGTGTTGTTCAGTTTGATTAATTCTTAATTGTTCAGTTTTTATTTTGTATTTGATTTTATTTTCTATTTTGATCATAGTATTTTTATTGTATCCATTTGCATAACCAATTTGGTATATTATATTTCTTTCTTTGTCAGTTTCTTGTTTGTTTAGGGGTATTTTGTACATTCTGTTAAATAACGAATAAAATGCTGCCATTTTATGTTGTGGTGGGTGGTCAGAATGGTTAGGTATGATGATGTTAGTGGAAGTTGGTTTTCTATATATTGCATATTGTATGTGTTTGTTGTATCTTGTGATGGTTATGTCTAAATAGTTGATTTTGTTATGTTTTTCTTTTTCTTCTGTGAATTGTATTTTGGGATGTATGTTATTGATTTGTTACAGTATGTTCTCTGCATTTGTGTTTTTGTTATTTGATACATATAGTCCATCATCTACATATCTTATCCATATGCCATCTGGGTCATGTGTTTTTATGATATTTTGTATTTTGGTGTCTATGTGTTGTAGGAATATTTCTGCTATTAAGCTTGATAATGGTGATCCCATTGCTAAACCTTCTTTCTGTTGATAAATTTTGCTATTAAATTCAAAGTAATTTTGTTTTAGTATTAGTTGGAGACTATTTTTTATTTCGGTTATATATTGTTTGTTTTCATTTTGTTCTTTAAGTTTGTTTATTATTATGTCAATTGTTTCTTCTACTGGGATATTGGTGTACATGTTTGTTATGTCATATGATGTGAAAAATGTATTTTCATTTATATTTATTATTTTTAGTTTGTCTATTAATTCGTATGTATTTTTTATGTTATGATGGTTATTTGTTAGATGGTTACTTTTTAGTTTTTGTGCTATTATTTTTGCTATTTTGTATGTAGGAGCTTTTTTGAAATTGATTAATGGACGTATTGGGTTGTTTAATTTGTGTATTTTTATTAGGCTGTTCATTTTAGGTGGTTCTGGATTATTGTTTATATATATGTCTATGTTTTTATTGTTGAAAATGTTTTTATTTCTTTTTATTAGTTTTATTGTTTGTTTAAGATAGTTTTCTGTTGGGTTTTTATCTAGTTGTACGCATTTATTATTGTTGATGAAGTCTTCGGTTTTTTTGATGTAGTCTGCTTTATCAATGATTACTGTTGCTTGACTTTTGTCTGCTTTAGTTATTATTAAATTATTGTTCTTTACTTTATTTTTAATTTATTTTATTGTTTTATTGTTTTCTTTTGTTTATCTTTGTTTTTCATTTCGCTAGTGATTATTTTTTTAATTATATGTGTTGCTTCTGTTCTTTTTTCTTCTTGTATATTGTCTTTTATTAGGTTAATGGCAAATTCTGTTTCTACTATTAAATTTTCTAGATTTTTGTTTGCATTTTGGGTTATGTTAGTTTTTGACATATTGTTTAAATATTCTGTTTCTTTTTTGTTAAATTCTGTATTGCTAAGGTTAATGGTTCGAGGGTAAAATGTGTGTTTATTTTTGTTTTTTTGTTCTTGATTTTTGTTTTGTTGTTTTAATGTGTTAAGTTTTTTGTTGATTGTATAAGTCTTTTTGTTTTTTTCAAATCTTATTTTATTTTCTATGTTATTGTATTTATTATTCCAAGTGATTGGATGTAATAAACTTGTTAGCTCTAAGTGTAGTTTGTATATGTCTAGTGTTATGCTATTTTTCTTACTGTATAATTGATTAATTTCGTTTTGTATCCATAGCCTTTGTGCTTGTTTTATAGTTTTTTGTGCAGTCATATTTTTGTTGTTTGTGTTTATGTTGATGTATTTAGGTGTTAATTTATGTTTTTGGCATTGTCTATTGAAGTATATGTTCATGTTTGTGTTCATTAGTTGTTTTTTCGTATTTGAAATTTGTTTAACAATTTGGTAATGTGGTTATATGGAATTGTGGTTATGTTGTTTGTGTACATGTTAATGTATATTTATGTGAGAGATGATTTGTTATCCGTTGTTTGGTAGTTGATTTCACTTAATTTGATATTCACTTCACTATTTTTTTCACTATACACTTTTGTTTTTGCATTTGTTTTATAACCTCACTTTTCGTTTTTTCACTGTAGGCTTATTTACCTTGTATGGTTATATTATTTCAATCACTTTCTGCTACAGTCTGTTTCTTGATGTATATAATACTTTAATATTTATAACTAAATTTACCTCAAGATATACTTTTTCCTATTAGGAACATGTTTCGAGAGTTCCTGTACTCTCATCTTCAGCCTTCGCCATATTGTTTCTGGTGAAGTATTTGTGTGTTGGCTTCTGGATGTTATTAAGGTAGTTTGTTAGTCTTTGGTCTTTTAAAGTTGCATTATTGTGTGTGGTTGTGGTATCTGTTTTTGTATTTTGTGTATTTTCGATGTTGAGTGCTTTGAATATTGTGTCATGTTTTGTATTGATTTGTATTTGTTCTGGTATTAGTTTGTTTTGTGTTTTATGTTTGTAAATCTGTAAATTTTCCCAAATGTTCATTATGGTGCCTTTGTGTGGTATATGTTTTATTAGTGTTACATTGGTTATGTCTGGGAATTCATGTCCTGTGTTTATTGCATGTGTGGCTAAATTGGATTTATATATATTTGGTTTTTTGTATTCATTTAGGTGTTCAAAATAACGTTTTTTCAGCTGTTTTTTTGTTTGTCCTATATAACATTTATTGCAATCTTGGCATTCAATTTTGTATATACCGTTGGTTGTTGTATTGTCTTTGTTGTGTGAGCTATTCAGATTTTGTAATTTATTTTTATTAGTTTTGTATGCTATTTTATATCTGTGTTTTTAAATAGTTTTGTTAGTTTTGTCATTTTATTATTTATATATGTGAATGTGGCCCATTTTTTGTTGTTGTTATTATTTATGTGTTGTTCAGTTTGATTAATTCTTAATTGTTCAGTTTTTATTTTGTATTTGATTTTATTTTCTATTTTGATCATAGTATTTTTATTGTATCCATTTGCATAACCAATTTGGTATATTATATTTCTTTCTTTGTCAGTTTCTTGTTTATATATATATATATATATATATATATATATATATATATATATATATATATAGGAATGTTAATTATCGACCGTATTATTATACTGTTAATGATTTCGAGGTTCGGTCATTAATCATGAAAACTCAGTTTTGCGACGTTTCGAGATTTATTCTTCTCATAATCATGCCTACAACATTAAAATACAGTCTTACTACAATTATATTATTTGTAAGTGTGTATAGATGTGTGTAAAGTCATACATTACTATAACTATTTACTTACATTAACTGTGAGATGAGCTACAGCAACCACATTACACTAAACACTTATCACTGTTCCATACTTATACACATACACGCTAACACTATACAAATGTAATGTGTTATATGTGTATAAGTATGGAACAGTGATAAGTGTTTAGTGTAATGTGGTTGCTGTAGCTCATCTCATAGTTAATGTAAGTAAATAGTTATAGTAATGTATGACTTTACACACACCTATACACACTGACAAATAATATAATTGTAGTAAGACTGTATTTTACAGTAATGTTGTAGGCATGATTATGAGAAGAATAAATCTCGAAACGTCGCAAAACTGAGTTTTAATGATTAATGACCGAACCTTGAAATCATTAACAGTATATATATATATATATATATATATATATATATATATATATAAACAGTAGTAGATGCAGTTGGTAGTCAGTTCAGATTCTAAATTCAATTACTGAGTTGGAGAGTTGGTACATGTGTTTAATACCACATTTACGAATCAATACATTTGTGTGTTATCTTATTTTTGCTTGACTAATTTGCGATTGTGTTAGTAATCGTTGTCACAGTTGTGGATTAAAATTATATTTTTATTTTTGAAACTTACTTGTGATATCGGTAAACAAACAAGTTGTCGAGTGTTTTATTTCACTCGCTGCTTAGGAGACTACAACACTGTTTAATTCAAATTAATCCTTTCGATTGGTATTTGCTTTTATTTTTGTTAGTATGGTAAGTTAGGTATATTTCGTTCGTGACGTAAAGGCTTCCTGCACTGGGAAAACGCCAATAGAGGGCGCAAAATCTCTTCGTTTTCAACGCGTCCAACGTCCAAGTCTCCATTCAGAGATGCAGTCAGCATAGTGTTGTGTATCAACTTAGGCCTTTATTACACTACGCAACTGATTGCAGAAGAAGTTGCGGGGCATTGGTTTAAATGTAGCGTATTACACTTACTGCAATCGGTTGCAAGGTCTGCAATAAATTGCGAGACAGTTGTAAGTCATGCATCTGCTCGTGCAACTTTTAGTTTCACGCACTCGTTGTGGAGACATTGATTCAAATGTAGCCTATTAAACTATGCAACCGATTGCGTGCAATTCGCCTGCCAGTGCATTCTGTAGACAACGAAGAAATTTCATGACATGGGATCGACACAACATATACAATTTTTTACAAACCGCTAATATCTCAAAAACGAAAAGGGGGATTTTATTGGAACAAAAACCAAAATAAAATTTGTAATTTTGTCTAAATTTCACTCGCTGACACCATATAAAACGAAAATTTGTCGAATGGCAAAATTTTCTAAATGCAAATTAACAAAAATATCATGGCATGGAACCGTTTTAAATGTATGATTTTGAAAATTATTAAAGTTATTTGTTCAAATTTATATCCAAAACCATTCTCAAACTTCAAGGAACACGGTGTTGAAGACATCTTTTATTGGATCAGTGATTTCTGAGGTTAGCCCAGACAACAATACAAACAAATAGACGCCATGTTTACTCTGCAACTGATTGCAGAGCAGTTGCAGCCTGTTTTTACTACCGTGCAACTAGTTTCATGTAGGCTTGGAATCGGTTCCATGCAATCAGTTGCGTAGTGTAATAGAGCCCTTACGAAACTACAGTAGTAATAATTAAATAGTAAAATGTTACATCTACTCTTAAAACATTATCGTATTCTTGCGCGCATATTCTCTTTGTTAGCCGCATTAATTTTAGTATTACTCTGTCAGAGCGTACTAAGGTTTTGGATTTTTTTAAAGAATTTGTCAACTTTTGGACTACCGGAATCGTCTGTTTGATAAATAATGAAGAACCTAACGTGACTATTTTACACACGACTTAGTATTGCCTACTACAGAATTAACTTATCAAGCGTGTTGTTTTCTGTTGTTTACTGAAACTTTTTTAGGGGAGGGGGAAGGTCTTGTGTTTTATAGATTATCCACGCCGTGGGTGCACCCTCCGCTACTGCTCCAAAACGATACACATACACGCGCGCACAATCACAAACAAGAGGAGCACTTTTCGAGAAAAGATCTCTTCTGGAAAACATTTATAAAGAGTTTCATTTGTAGCATGTGCACATACGGCTCGGAAAACTGGACTTTGGGGAAAGTGCAGAGGAGCTGCCTTGAAGCTTTTGAGATGTGGCGTGGAGGAGGGCCTTAAGAATACCGTGGATGGAAAGAGTACCTAATGATGAGATTCTGAGGAGAGTGGGTGAAGAAAGGATGTTGATGGATCCATCAACATCAACGGATAACCACACCAGCTACTCCATTCAGACTGGTTCACCATCCTGATCGAGGGGCGTAGTGGGAAGAGAAGGCCAAAGCAGGACTACACGAATGCGGTAAAAGAAGGAAGGAGAAATTGCAAGCCCACCGACCTCTAGTTTACGACACACGTACACACACACACACACACACACACACACACACACACACACACACACACACACACACCTCAAACGGACGGACAGACAGAAAGAGAGAGAGAAGAGAGAGAGAGAATGTTAAAAATATTATCGTCATCGATGTGGATCACTTGTAGTTTATATTACTAATATTAATTCAAACACTTCCAGCTGCAGTCCGTTTCTTGATGTATATAATATATATTTTATAATGACTTTACCTCAAGATGTTTTCTCCCTATTTTGAACATGTTTCGGGACGCCTTGTGTTCCCATCCTCAGCCTTCCTGGTTTTGAGCTTAGTGAGGTATTTGTGTGTTGGCTGGTTGTTGCTTTGGTTTCCTGTTGGTCTCTGGTGCTTTAAATTGGTATTATTGTGTGTGATTGTGGTGTATATATTAGTATTTTGTGTATTTTCTATCTTGAGTGCTTTGAAAATTCTGTCATGTTTTATATTGATTTATATTTGTTCATTTTATTATTTATGAACGTGAATGTGGCCCATTTTTTGTTGTTGTTCATTTTGATCAATTCTTAATTGTTCAGTTTTATTTAATACTTGATTTTTAATATGACTATCAATATAACTAATATATTAATATAATAATTAAAATCAAATATAAAATAAAAACTGAACAATTAAGAATTAATCAAAATGAACAACACATAAATAATAACAACAAAAAATGGGCCACATTCACATTTATAAATAATAAAATGACAAAGCTAACAAAACTATTTAAAAACACAGATATCAAAACAGCATACAAAACTAATAAAAATAATTTACAAAAACTAAATAACCCACACAACAAAAATAATACAACCAATGGTATATACAAAATTGAATGCCAAGATTGCAATAAATGTTACATAGTACAAACAAAAAAACAGCTGAAAAAACGTTATTTTGAACACCTAAATGCATACAAAAAACCAGAAACATATAAATCCAATTTGGCCACACATGCAATAAACACAGGACATGAATTCCCAGACATAACCAATATGACACTAGTAAAACATATACCACACAAAGGGACCATAATGAATATTTGGGAAAATTTACAAATATACAAACATAAAACACAAAACAAACTAATACCTGAACAAATACAAATCAATACAAAACATGATACAATTTTCAAAGCACTCAAGATAGAAAATACACAAAATACTAATATATACACCACAATCACACACAATAATACCCATTTAAAGCACCAGAGACCAACAGGAAACCAAAGCAACAACCAGCCAACACACAAATACCTCACAAGGCTCAAAACCAGGAAGGCTGAGGATGGGAACACAAGGCGTCCCGAAACATGTTCCAAATAGGGAGAAAACTACTTAAGGCAAAGTAATTATAAAATATATACTAATATTAAATACGTGTCTAACACTGTTATTAACAAATTTCTGTCTAAAAAGATATGAATAACAGTATCAAAGTGTTATTATTTCTATAATCTGAGAAATACTACAAAACTTTTCTAATCAGAACTTTTAACAGAAAATATCTACTTGCACGTGGCTTTGCATGCTTATGAAACTACAATAGAAGAGGAAAACTTTCTGAAGAAAGTCAAAGTTTTCTTGCAGATTGAATGGAGCAGGCGCTGACAAAGTGAAAACAACTGTCACTTTACGTCACGCGTTTTGTATAACAACTTCCATTTAACAGACCTCCTCCGCTGGCAACAAACAAACAGGCGGTCAAATTTTTTCTGAATAATTTTTCAGCAAAACTAGTTCGTAATAAGTTTTAAAATTTCGTACTTTTATGGGTTTTTTTATGCAGTATTTTTGCATGGAATGGCCATTTATTGTTTGTGTCACTATTATCTGCACTGGGCAGATCTTTGTGCTACCCCAATGGAGGGGACGGTACAGTCACCGACTCAACGCACAGAAACAATTCTACCAAATGTCAATGGCCTCTTAAGAGGGCAGACGAGCAGATAGAGGTGTAGGGCACTGTCTTGCCCTTGGGGTGAGGTATCGTTTTAAAAACGGATGAACCGCGTATCGGCCTTGCGGATGGCAAGAGGTGACCACTGCAGTAACGGTCCCAAGCATCAGCACGTAGCTTAAGTTGTGAGGATACTAACTGCCCCAGCTGTGCGGCCATAAAGAGGCTTCAGAAGATCTGCTGCAAACCACTTCAGGCACGGAACGAGAACTGTAGAACAAACACAGTCTGCGTATATCGGGAAAATTCAAAAATTAGTTTTGTTATAATTTGTCTTTCTAGACAAGTTTGTTTTACACACGCACTGTTTTACAAAAGGAAACTGGGCTCTTACCGTTCCACAAGTCCACGTTATAGAGTGACAGCATTATATAATTCAGCAATAATGCTCGTGATTACTTCGGACGTAACAGGTGAACATTTACAGGGAAGACTGAGGAATGCTTGAAGTTTCCGATAAAGAAGTGATACGAAAAATTCATGGACCAGCTAAAGAACATGATCATCGTCTTCAGCAATTGTCAGGAAAAATGGTTTGTTCCGACGCCAAGCGGGTAGTCACTTCCCACGGACACACTCGCTTGGAGGCAGTCGCTTCCAAGCGGATGGTCACGTAGTCACGATTCCACATCCAGCACGTCCCACACCTCTCTAGTCTTTCGGTTTATAATTCAGTGGTTGCTTGGCAACGAGGCAGTAATTCATTGGGTTAGATGTTCCGACCAATTTAGCCAAAATTGGGGAATTCTAACAAATATACTCACGCATTTTGCCCGCTTCAATACGACGGCCCTGGGATTTCGTTAAAGTCCAATTCTCAGACCTACAGAGCCTCAGACGGGAAGAGCCTTGTAGAACTTTAGGCGTGTTTCTTAACTCGTCGGTTTTAGAGTTGATTTTAGACTTAAAGAACACGATGTCACTGTAACCATGAGCTGAGGAAGTTAAAACAAGAACCATAGCGTAGCGTTTTTTGTACGGCAGAGCTTTACATAAGGAGAAAGCGTAGAGAGGTTGAGAGAAGACACTAACGAGTGTGAATCTGAGACAATTTCTGAGAAAGAGGATAATTAAAGGCTATGAAAATGGCCAGAAAGAATTTGATAGATTCACTAAATACCAGTCAGTGCCACAGAATGGGGATATTTTTGGGTGGAAATTGAAGGATATGCATCCTAAAACCTGGAACAATTATTTAAGGATGGAGGTAGAAACTTATTTAAATTTTTTTTTTTTTAGTGAATAGTTAATAAATTAATTTATTATGTTATTTAAAACACTGTCACTAGTTTCTAGTGTGAACGGACTGAACTGAGCTGACTCCTACCTGATGTCATGCCGAATTGACACCAGGCATGCTTGATGCAAATTCATCATTCCGTCAGTTCACACGTTTCAGTGTGAGCTTACATAATTTTGTCCCTACACACAATCGTGTGCTGACCGCTGTAGTCAGCGTCATGACAATATAGCCGAACAGACCGTAACCTGTTGATGGATGGATGGGAGACAAATTTCCATTTCGTACAGGGTGCGACAGAGAAACCTCCCACATTTAAAAGGCTAACAAAAAAAAAAAAAAAAAACATGAGCGATGCTATTCTAAATTTTATTACATAATATGAAAGGATACAGAATGCAGTTTCTTTCACTTGGTTTTGAAAATGATATCGCCTAAATGGTGGCCTTCTTCCCCGATACACGTTTCTAATCGATTTCTGAAGTTTTGCATCACTCGCTGGGTGAGTTGCGGTGTTATCGCTGCAATTTCTTGGCGTATAGCAGCCTTCAGTTCATCAATGGTTTGTGGTCGATGTCGGTAAACATTAGCCTTCAGATGGCCCCAAAGAAATAAATCGCAAGGGGTGAGATCGGGTGATCGTGCGGGCCACCGAATGTCACCATGTAACGAGACCAAGCGCCCGGGAAACAGTTCTCTCAAAACAGTCGTCGAGTTTCTGGCTGTGTGGGCAGTGGCCCCATCCTGTTGTAACCACACATTCCGATTTCCAAGTGCGGCGAGTTTTGGTTGCAAAAAGTGTTGTAACATTTGCACATACCGAGCGGAATTCACTGTAACCGTTTGGCCTTCTTCCTCGAAAACGTATGGACCATAAACACGGTTTATGGTTTATAAACATGGTCTTCCAGATGGTTTCCGTTTTAATGCTGACCCTGTAGACCGAAAATTTTCAACCCATAACAGTATGGTTTTTCTGTCCGGAACAGCATCGCCGCGATTAAGCTCGAAATGTATTCGAAAAGCTCTCTGCGTGGCGATCACAGATTCGTTATTTCGTATAAATGACTCAACAACAAACGCACGATGTATACCTGTCCACGCCATGATGGCAACTGAAACGGCAAGGCACACGCTACCGGAAACCAACACCACGAACCGGTGCCGGTACAATGACTCGGCGAAATGTGGGAGGTTTTTCTGCCGCACCCTGTAGAATGGAACCATCAAAAAGGTGAAGAAGAGGAAGACAAGAACTTACAGTAAAAAAGAAAAGCAAGCAAAGGTTTGGGCAGAAGGGCTTGGGACAGACGCGGATAGGGAACACTGGTACTGTGATCCATCTAGCGGTGAAAGGAACAGAGAGAGAGAGAGAGAGAGAGAGAGAGAGAGAGAGAGAGAGAGAGAGAGAGAGAGAATCTGCACAGCGCAAAATAATACATGCTAATAAATACGCCAAGTGTTTCCAAACGATTAAAAAAACAAAAAATTATTTCAAACACATCTTGCTACAAGCCCTGTTATTTCAAGTTTTCAATCAAGATGTATTGTTTTCCTTACTTGGAACATGTTTTGGGCATCAAATAGTCTGCCCATCCTCAGCCATCTTAGTTTTTATAGTCTTGTGCGACACTTATGTAAATAAGTTTGTGAACTTTGTAAATAATTTTGTTTAATGCTTAATGTAGTCAGTTATTTTTGCCCAACAATTTTTTCAATAAACACTATAATAAATTCGGCTTAAAACTAACCAACTTCGTAACAACATTAAAAAGTTACAGTAATTTTGTTTTGGTACATAAGGTACAGAGGCATACACCAAATCCAGACACAGTAACACCTATATAAACTACCAACAGCCAACAGGAAGCCATACCAACAACCAATCTGGACACAAGTATTCCACAAGAATAAATACTAAGATGGCTGAGGATGGACAAACTATTTCATGCACGAAACGTGTTAGTAGTAAGAAAAACAATGATTGACAACTAGTAATAAATATAAAAAAAGATTATAAGTATAAAACTACTGACTCGGAACACTAAGATTTTTATTGGTAAAAATGTAAAATGTTTATCTTGTAGCCTGAAACAGTTTTCGCTTATTACAAGCTTCGTCAGAGGCTCACTTGGCGAAAACTGGTTCAGGCTACAAGATAAAAATTTTACATTTTTACCAATAAAAACTTAGTGTTCCGAGTCAGTAGTTTCATACTTCTAATTAGTTAATCAACGGACACGTCATGGACAACGAAATCCAGGATAGAAAAATGATTGTAATTTTAAATTTTATTACAAGGTTGGTTAGTTGAAGGCCGAGTTTATTACAAATGTTTATTAAACAAAAAAAAATAATTAGGCAAAACACTGACTAAGTTAAGTGTAAAAAATTATTTACAAAGGCACGCGACTACATTTTAGGCGCGCGCGCGAGCACGCGCACAACGATACGCAGTTTACTAAGTCAAACAAAGGACACGTACGCAGATTTCTTTTACCGGCGCGCGTGTTGGATGTTTGTGCGTGTGCCCCCCTACACACACACACACACACACACACACACACACACACACATAAAACTATTGCAAAGTATCACAGTAAACATTTTTCAGAGACTCTGTAAGTACTCACAGTAAGCTGATAACGCTAATCAAGACATTCTTTGAACTTACTACGCCATCATTCAATTGTCTATATTCGGAAATGCTTGATTTTTTTACCCTATGTGCCAACCGGATTTTTATCGACACAGGAAATTCATTTTCTACAATCCACTAAAGAAAAAACGTGAGTTTTTTACATTCCCGGTGTTGTAAAGTACATTAATGACTATATGTAGGTATATTATTTTATTATCATTCCGGCTGTACAATGTTTACACATTTTCCGAAACCAAAGATTACAAAAGCGATTGAATTCTCATCTTCCACTGCTGCTTGTGTACGCGTAGCTTGACTACTTTCGTAATTTTCTTCTTACCGACAACAAGACTAAACGGAAAACTGTCTTGTGTACACGTAGCTTGACTTCTTCGGTGATTTCCTTCGGAACCACAAATAACATTAGAGACATGGTGATATATTTGGTTTGCTTCTTTTACCCAATGTTGATTTTCTCATCATCCTTTCCATCTTAGGTATTACTGTTTCCAGATATTCAAACCAACTGTCTTGACGCGCTGCAACTCTCTTTCTTCACAGTTAATATTCAATTCCAGCGGCTTCTCATCAATTTGTCCCTATCAATATAACCCAATAAATACTTGGATTTCGTTGTCCGTTACTTAACTAAATACATTGTAATTTTGTTTATTATTGAAGTGAAACTTCTTTTGGCACGGTAGGAAAAATTTTCATTACGCGTTACGCGTTATGCGTTATATGCATGCATGTGTGTGTATGTGTTTAGTAGTATACCAAAATGAGGAAATGTACAGTTATATATAATTTTAACGTTTTAACGTGACGAACAGTCAGAATCAATAGGCATTATACTACACAAAACCGGTACTTTCCCAATATCCGTAACCAAACTACAATTTCGATGTTTTGAATGTACAATTGTATCGATATACCACGATGTAAGAAGAAGAAGTGTATTGATTGTAAATTATTCTATTTCCTATTTCTTAATGTAAAAAAAAGTACGTGTTGTTTTCATTTGTGAGGTTAGGTAATTATGGTTTTCAGTTTTCAGCTTATTGTTCACAGGAATAAAAGCCATGGTTATGAAAAATGTGACGTTTAATGCGTATACACAATTCTTGAAAGACAGTAACATTAAAAACAAAGAACATAATTTTTGAAGTGAAACTTCTTTTGGCACGGTAGGAAAAATTTACGTTACGCGTTATGCGTTATGCGTTTTATGCATACATGTGTGTGTATATGTGTTTAGTAGTATACCAAAATGAGGAAATGTACAGTTATATATAATTATTGTTACGAATATTTTAAGTTAACGATATGTAAAAAATAATCTACCTAGTCCTACATAATTTAATGACATATATGTTAAAAATTGTTTATGAATACGATCGACGTCATTCTCACTCATTATTATACGTTGCTTTATCACGTGTGACGAGTATTGAAGGATTCCATATTACGACACAGAACAACGAGAAGATATTCTACCATGGCCGAAGACGATCATCATCAACAATTGATTTGCAAGAGGAATTTAAACGACTTTCACTAAACAAACTAGAAACTTTAAATGAAAATTTAGTTAATTTCATCAATAACAGAAAAGATTTATCAATATTCACTTTTAATTGCCAAAATCTTACAGCTCATGCTGTTGATCTAAAAGATATAGTTGTGAAAAATTCAAATGTCATAGTTTTATCAGAAACTTGGCTAGCCAATGAAGATGACGTATCTGTTCTTAATTTCAACTGCATTGTGAAATATAAACGACCACATATTAGAGCGGGAGGTGTGGGGATATTTCAAAATTCTGACGATATTATTAACATTATAACTCCATCCATGGATTTTTCCGTTCCTCAATCTGATGTCTATGGTTCAATGGCATCTACAGTTGGCGATTTGTGTATGGCTGAATGTAAAATGGAAAATGGGCAAACAGTTGTGATTGTAGCAGTGTATATTTCTCCTAATAAAAGATTAGATGATATTATTGATTTTCTCCATCGTTCATTATTATTGTATACATCACAAGGTGCCGCCATACTTCGTAAAGATTATCATAAAATACCTATGATTTTAAGTGGAGATTTCAATGTCAATTTTGCATTAGACAAATCTATAAAACTGGTTAAATTTTTAAAAGATAATTTAAACCTGTCTATACAAAATGATAAAAAAATATCTACGACAAAATCGAATACGACAATTGATGCAGTATTCACAAGGTTTCTGGATAATATTGAATGTAAAACATACATTTCTTATTTTCGTTACCATAAGCCTTTGGTTGCAAAAGTGTATGATGAAGTATCACTAAATATTAACGAAATAGATTAATAATAATAATAATAATAATAATAATAATAATAATAATAATAATAATAATAATAATAATTTCTGTAACTGTATATAATAAAATATTTTTAATTTACTAAAAATTTTTCTTATACTGATACCTCTCCCATCCTATTAAATTTTAAGTATACAGTTAAAAATAATAATAATAATAATAATAATAATGGATAAACAAAAAATAATGGATATAACCCAAAGAAGTTTCACTTCTTCCGCGTGTACACACTTACTGATACGCGCACACAAACGTTTTTTGTAATTAATTTGTGTTACTACTTCCAAGGAGAAGAAAGGTCAGAAAGATAACACAACACGAAATTAAAGCAGAAAATAACGATTGTTATTTAGAACCGTTGTCATGGCAACCCCATATTGCCAATCGCACGTACAAAAATTTGAAAACAAAATTTTCTGGGAAAGCAAACTTTACCTCATATTATGTACGTCTCGCTGGCCCTTCTTTCAGAGATAAATGTAACGAAAACAATTAAAGCGTTAACAGGACAAATTCATTCATCTACGCTGCGTTATATCTATTTTCGTTTCGCAAAAGCGTAACGACTGAAGTGTAAAAACATTCAATTAATTCGCTTTTAACGTATACGGCTTATAAAAAAAAGTAATATAAATGTTTTTCCATTTCGTTTTGTTACGTTCTCTTCTCTTATCTATCTTTTGAAAAATCTGCGCCAATTTTGAAACACAATTAAAATTCCAGTACAAGTGTGGAGCTAAACCGCATGTGATCAAACAAACGCCTTTTGTATCGCGCAATCCAAAGTAATCAATGAATGAATGGCAAAGTGTTTTTCGTTACCTTGTCTGGGGGGGGGGGGGCTCGCACGTTTTGTCTAATCAATGAAATGACGTGAAACGCCAGCCAGCTAGTTTGTCTGGCTAGTGTAACCAGCCAGTGTGATTATCATTCCAATCTGCTTATTTGACTGCACTGCTAAAATAGAGAGCAGGCAATCTCTTCGTACATACCTATAGTGTGTGTGTGTGTGTGTGTGTGTGGGGCACAGACGGTTTAACGCCGCTTCAAAAACCGCTGAGTAGAGAGTTGCCCCGTTGTGTAACATGTCATCTCTGTTATCTGTAACTACCGATTAGAAAGTTACAGCCAGCTCCAAGGTTCAGTCGTGTTTGGGAAATGTGAATAGTAACAGGGACTGAACCTGGTTTTCAAATCTTTTCGAAGCTTTTGAAGCTCAAAACGGTCATTTTTACTACAGATTGAAAATTTTTTGCTTCCATGTCCCGTAAGGAAATGGAAGTATGGTGATAGCGAAAAAAATCGTGTTCGAAATAAGGGCTGATTCTGATTGTACTACCCTCAGAACATGAAGAAAAGTCATTTTCCGAAAAGTGTGTGTGTGTGTGTGTGTGTGTGTGTGTGTGTGTGTGTGTGTTGTCTATTTGTGTTGTCTATTTGTGTATTCAAAGAGAAACAAATAATTTTTTGCATATGTGCCTGAGTCGTAGAGGACTCAAGATCTATTGATCGGTTAAGGGGAAGGAATAGTTTACCTGCAACATTTTATATTTTAACAAGAGTAAAGTACTTAATTTTGATAAATAAAGTATCTTAAAAAGAAGGTCACAATAATCCACTGTAGAAAGGTAGGTGAAATATCTATAAATGAAAAGAGTAGTTGAAGGGGGATGGGGTAATTTTCTATAAATAAAAATGATAGTTGAAGGGGGAGGTAATTTTCTATACGTGTACTACGTTATCGGCAACAAAGAAGTAGTTTATTGTTAAAATTCCTTCCCGGGCTGTTTGGCCGTGCTGGAATGTTTTCTGCAAAACCAGACGTTTTGGCAGTGCCATCGACTGCCATCATCAGTGAAAATCGAGTGCACTATTGTGAGATGTTATACGTTAGTGGCCACAGTACTGTGGTTAAGGCTGAAGAAAGAAGTAGTTTGTATAGAAATATTTCATTTCGAAAACGATTTTAAATATAAATTTTAGAACATGGAAGTCATGTTTTCAAGTGCGCAGCACTTTAGAAAAGGGTACATCTTTCATTACTGTACTACTTACTAATTTTTATTTCAAGTACAGTCGCTCTCCGACTTACGATCTATGCGTTTTACAAGTGTTTGCACTTACGACACAACACGCAAAAAAATATTCTTACTGAGCCTATTTTTTTGTAAACTTTTTTGTTTTAAATTTATATTTGTGCGTTTGGTTACTTATTAGATCTTATAATCATCTAAGTAATACTGGGGGGGGGGGTATTCAGATAATTGCTGCTGATGGTGATGATGATGGATTATTTGTTACCAAAACCAGACAGTGTACATAACAATACACACATAGTAACAAACATTTTCAAGTGTTCACCAAGTTTTGCCTTGTTAGAGTAGAGCACGAGACTGTTCACGTGTTCGTCGCGAAATAACGACACAATATTTACTCGTTATGTCGCTACAGACAGTGTAGCGACCCAGCCGAGTATAGTGTAGTGTAGACTAGACCTTCCCAAGCCATTAGCCTGTGTTATTTGTTTATCGTTAAGCCAGGCACGGCTGGCAATTGAAATCTGAATTTCTTCTATACCACAGCCACTTTCCTATAAGATGACGGTTCTCAGAAACTTTCTCTTACTTGTCGAATTCCGACAGTCCACCACCTTCAATCTAACCAGACAGTCCAGCATTTTCTTGGGAACGCTTAACCCTGGGCATTCATTGGTGCTGCGCGTTATACAAGGTGATTCAAATTTGCACGGCAATCTCTCGGAAGCTGATTCTATATATTATCTAGAAATAAGAAAAAAAGTCTATATAAACGTGCGATCGAAAACGGTTCATTAGCGAGTTACGGATAACGTTAGCCCTTATTTCTGCTCCCGCGGTAAAATGACGCTATACTGAAATTTTTGTGTTTGACGACTCCAATGTTTTGTGTTTTACACAGTTTTTCTTAAAAACTAATTGAGATAGAGCTGTGGGACCTCTTTTATTCAATTTGTGTGACTCTTAGAAATCATGTAATTTTGTGTGGTGTCGGCGACCGCGAGTGTTGCCTAACTGCAGCAAACGGTTGGTGAGAAACGTTGGGCGTTTGGAATTCCTAAAGCTGATCGGTTCATGGAATCTGCACCGTGGCGTATATCGAATTTGACCTTTAGGGGGTCCGTGGTCCGGTCGAGACGGATTCATACAAAAGAAGAAACAAGTTAAGACTAATCAACATTACTATCTTTAAAGTGGCTGAAAAACGTGTGATAACAACCTGAAGTCCATCCCATTAAAGTAGACGGTAATAACACAATAAAAGTATACGTTTCTGAAATGGTGTTTAGGACATACTTATTGACTGAATTCATTTTACTTCCATGTTCCATAAGGAAATGGAAGTATGGTCATGGCGAAACAAATCGTGTTCGAGATAATGGCAGGTTCTGATTGTACTACCCTCAAAACATCAAAAAAAGTCATTTTTCGAAAAGTGCCTGTGTGTAGAATTTTTTCTATGGCAAACGATAACTGCCGCAAAATCAAACAGAATCAAATAATTTTTTGCATACAATTTATGAATTGTAGAGGACTCGAGGTCTATTGATTTTAGTGAAGATCGGTTAAGGGGAAAGAGGTAGTTTACCGGCAACCTTTTACGTTTTAACAAGAGTAAAGGTTAATTTTTATAAATAAAGTATCCTTAAAAGAAGGTCATAACATAATAATCCACTGTAGAAAGGTAGATGAATTATCGATAAATGAAAAGGGTAGTTGAAGGGGAAGGGGGTAATTTTCTATAAATTAAAATGGTAGTTGATGAGGGAGGAGATAATTTTTTATAAGTTTTATATGTGTACTACGTTATTGACAACAAAGAAGTAGTTTCTATGGAAACATTTTATTTCACTTTGACAAAATTCTATATGCTTTTTAGGAATTATCGAACCGAATTCAAGTAAATGATTGGAACTGTATGAGTACC
This sequence comes from Magicicada septendecula, assembly GCA_034769895.1. NCBI lineage: Eukaryota > Metazoa > Arthropoda > Insecta > Hemiptera > Cicadidae > Magicicada > Magicicada septendecula. Next base: position 24,591,206 of record CM068368.1, read on the forward strand.
CGCAATACATTTCGATGTTTTTAATATGCGATTGTATCGATATATTACGGTGTGGAAAAGAAGAAGTGTACTAATTGTAAATTGCCCTATTTCTTAATGTAAAGCAAAAATACGTGTTGTTTTCATTTGGTAGTTAGGTAATAATATGGTTTTGGGTTTTTAGTTTACTGCTGAAATAAATAAAAGCTGTGGTTGAGAAAACATAACATTAAACGTGTGATACAATGTGTATAACAGAGTAACACTTAAAATAAAGAACCTAACGTTTTTAAGTTGACAAATTGGAAAAAACAACAGCAAATACAAAATGAAAAATACAAATACTTATGGTTAATGAAAAAACAAAAAACACTGTATTAAGGAATGACAACATGTGCTCTACAAATTGTACATAATGGATATTTTTTTTTTGTTAGTCACAAAACGAGTACTTGTCGGAAAACGAATTTTACCAAAAAAACGAGTTCTGCCACAAAAAAGTGACATGTAGGCCTATAATAATAGGCAAGGGGTTGACCCTTGGGCCACTCCCGCCTTACTTCTAGTTGGGTTTTTCGTGGTTTTAGAAAAAAAAAATAGTTTTACATTACAGACGTATTGGTTTCCATGTATAATTTCAGTTTTCATGTTAACCTAACATAATAAATTTTTGGTGTCACAGCCACGACCCGGTGATAAATTACTACTACAGTCATTTACCATTAAAAAATGACAAACGAATTCAATTACAATCACCAGCCAATTATTTTGCAACATACAAAATTAAAATTTGTATAATTCTTTCACTACATAAAATTATGTGCGATATTCACTACATATCTAAGCCCAAAAATTGCATTATCGAAATAACTGCGGGTACGCATAAAGGCAGTACCAAATTATTTTATGTATAATTTGAAAACATGGAAGTCATGTATGGTTCTCTATACCGATTTTTTCTTTGTTTCATATTTCAAACTTATATGCAAATGCTGTGTAATAAACCTGTTTGTATATTTAAAACAAACTTACTAGCTAAAAACACCGCTAAAAAAATAATAAAAGAGCCTCAAAATTAAGAGATTAACAAAATTCATCAAGTTTTTCCGACTCTCTGGGAGGGGAGGTCAGGTCCTCCCCGTAAATACGCCCCTGAATCTGCAACTGCTACGTATGCTTTTTGGAAACAAATGGAATGTAAAGGTCATTGTGAATGTTTATTGTAACGAATGCAAATAAAATACTCAAAACTAATTGTTGTTTCAGTATCATAAACAAAAATCACACAAACGAATAAACGTGTCTTTAAACAAAGAACATGCATACGTAATTTAATTAATTTACTGTAATCGGCAGCAATTGTTTCTTCCTTATCTAGATTCATAAATAATAACGATTTATTAAGCAAAACTCACATTGATAAGCTAATAAAATGCCTAGAAAAAGTAAACATAACAAATCTGTTGTACTTCAAGTTACAAACATGATTCTTATCGAACAAAGAACACAATATTAATTTATGTTTTGATTATTTCTGATTAACTCGTGAGCACAAAGGTTGAATCCAAAAATAACATTTATTCCAATTTATAATACAAATATATTGTATATTCGTGAATCTGAGAACGTCGTTATTATTATTATTATTCTGAATGTAAGAGCTGAGACAGTAGTTACAAAAAATTCTATGAAATACTTAGGGGTGAGACTAGATTCAAAGCTCTCCTATTGGGAGAAAATAAATTATGCAGCTGATAAGGCGGCTAACGTTACAACCCAAGCTCAGCAGACTTATGGCCAACGTAGGAGGTCCCACTGCAACCAAGAGGCGATTATTGATGGCGGTCACAGAATCCATCCTTCTGTGCGGTTGCGAAATCTGGGCCGATGCACTAAAGATGGAGAAGTACAGGAAACGTATGGCATCGGTGCAGAGAAGAGGAGCCCTCAGAGTAGCATCCTCTTACCGGACAGTGCCAGAGCCAGCAGTCCTGGTGATAGCGGAAGTAATTCCCATAGACCTGTTGGCTCTAGAGCGGAAGCATTTATTCGAAAGAAGAGAGGAAATTGGAAAGGATGCCGCAAAGCATGAATCCAGGGAACTCACTCTCCGGCACTGGCAAGATCGTTGGGATAGAGTGGATAGAGGAAGATGAACCGCAAGGCTCATAACAAACTTGAAGGAATGGATCGACCGCCAACACGGTGAGGTCAACTACCATCTGACCATCTGGCCCAGTTGCCCAGTGGCCACGGCGATTTTAATGCCTACCTCCATAGAATGGAAAAGGTGCGAATTTGGACATGCCAGTAAGGAGATTCTCTCCATGAAGATGCCTCGCACACGTTTTTCAAGTGCTGCAGATTCGCAAGACAGAGGATGGTGCTGGAATTGTAGCTCGCAGAGTTCACGCCCGAGAGCGTAGTTGCGCTTATGCTTCGTGGTAAGGCAGAATGAGACCGCATCAATGTATTTATCCAGTGGGTCCTACTAGGAAAAAAAAGACATGCCCAACTTGCACCCAACGGGCAGTAGAAGATGACGAACAACCAGAAGGACCCCGATAAGGGCGCTATAGGCCCAACCTAAAGTAATACGCTAAGTGGTTCCAGGATGGATATGAAAGCCTGAATTAGATGTGTGCTTTTTAGTGGGTGAGAGTCCCACACACCATAGGAACCACGGCCTCCTCTGACGGTGCATAAAGCAGTTTTCCCCCTCTACGAAAAAAGAATATTATTATTAAGTGTTCTGCCGGATGTCTTGGTCGTGATGCTGATTGACCTTCACGCCAACGAACGTAAGATCATCTTTCAGATGAAGAAAGAGATAGGTGGTGAAGCTGCGCACCGAGAGGTCCGAAGCCAGATGCTGGAGAGCTGGCACAGAGCTTGGGAGCAAGAAGAACGAGGTCGCTGGAAGAGAAGACTCATCAAGCAGGTGCAGCCGCTTGGCGGAGAGGAAGCGTGGCGAGATCGACTATTACTTCACCCAGTTTCTGACTGGACACGGGTATTTTCGATCTTACCTGAAGAAAGTTGGACTGGTCGAGTCACCAGAGTGCCTGTACCGCCCGGGAGCTACGGACAATGCCTGCCATACATTCTTCGTCTATGACAGATGGGAGCAACATGGAAGATCGTTACAAGATGATATTAGGCAGGAGATCTCCCCGGATAACATCGAATGAAGCGACGTTCCGAGGAGAGTGGACTGCTGGAACTGTGTGGCAAGCTTCGCAGAAGAGATTCTTCGGGCGAAGGAGACAGAGTTGGACAATACAATATACAAAAATAACAAGTCAGATGTGAACCTTAGGGCTGAAGAACAGTAGCCCTACCCCGAAATAAGTAGTGTGTCAAACAGTTCCAGGTTTGTGTCCTAGACTCTTCTAAGGGAGGTGGTCTTTAGTAGGTCGGGTATAATACTCAGACCCACAGACCCAGGAAGTGTGGACCCTTCCGGACATTTGTACAGCAAATTTTTCACCTGCCCTCGTAAATAAAATTAAGTGTTCTGCCCGACGCGACGGTAGATCTTCTGATACAATTTGGAAATTTTTCCCTTTCCATATTTCCATATCGATTGCTCCCTCCTTCAGGTCACTGTATCTCGTTTTCTCCTTTAAATCGCCCAACAGCTGAATTATCTTTCTTCTTTCAACTTTTCCTTCAAGATGACCTCGTGCAACAGGCAATGTTTTCACACGATGTGTCCGATTCAGTTTGCTTTTCTATGACGATCTGTATTCAGGATTTCAGTAAACTTATTTTCCGGGCCCCGTTGGGCCGTGGTCCCTTAGTCGTCAGTCGCCGAGACCCGATGAATATGACTGCCGCAGATGCAGTCGAAACGTCTGGATTCATAACAACACGATCACGTCCAACTCAACCCCCCGCCCCCCCCCGGAAAATAACTTTACTGAACTTGACTCCGGTCGTGGAAGTTTTAATGTTTAAGTTTTAAACCCATGCGAAACTTTCGCTCATTGAACCTTCCCCTCCACCTCCCCCCCCCCCCCAAAAAAAACTCTTTTGTTGGGTTGTTGAAACTAAATACACAGCGAAGTGTATACACAAAATAGCAAAGAGAGTTTATTAATGTGAACGTATTTACAATTTACAATACCTCTTTGTATACAATATTTGATGTCAGAATGCAATCATCTTCAATTTTTTGTTTGTCATTTTCGGTACTTGATACAAAAATATTGTTAGATTTAGTGACTCTTGATAAGGCTACATAGAATTGTCCATGAGTAAATACAGCATTTGGCAAGTATAATCCAGGTCTTGTCACCGAGACTTATTGATAGGCATTGCAAAGGCAACTTTCAGTGGGAACTGTCTTCTGGTGATTTGGAAAGGCATGGTTGGGTCGGATGGGGTGAGGTTAATTCGTGGTATGACAAAAGTGTTTCCAGAGTCAATTAACCGAGCAGTGACAGTGTATTCATGGAGGTGCGTGAAAAAGAATTAAAAAATTAAAACATCATAGATTTTTCTTTTAACTTAAATTTTAAACAAACAATGTGTTTTAACGTATGCTGAGTATGCTATGTCAGAAGTCGGTAAAAAATCCTATCCACTGATACCTTATTCATCGCTGTAGGCTTTGTATTAGTTGAGAAAAAGGGATGTTGATAACAGAAATAATATATATGATGATTGATCTCTTGTCGGGAATTTTTCTTAGAATCTCTTCGTTTGTCACCTTGTCTGACCACTTTACTTGCATTGCATTGTATTGTGGGTGCGGGGTGTCTTTGCACCCATGGCTTGACTGCAGCATCTGGGTCGAGTCCAGTGGCTGCCAGTAGATAAACTTTAGTCCGGATCAGTCGACGGGTAGCCTAAAACTGGTAAAGGAAACCGCCAACGCGGTAACGAAGAAGGCGAGGGGAGAAAGAAAACTTGTCACACCGCCGCTGGAACCGATTCAGGCAACAAATGCTGCCTGTCTCAAGCCCAGCCAGTAGACGCCTCGTGGCTGAGAATCCCCGTGCCGGTGACCAAGATAACAGCAACAAGCAGCTGACTCACCGTGCTAGGAGGTGGACAAGGAAGGAATGAAGGACAGGACCACTTTACTATTCCATTCTTCTTCAGCAATGTCACAGCTTTCAAAGTATTTCTTGTCCACTCTTTTAAGAGTTCGTCTTTCCGATCAGTATAGAGCAATGCTCCAAAAGTAACACTTATCATTTTTTCCGCAAATCAAACCTCAAATTGTTGGTCAACAGTGGTTTCTTAGCGAGTGCACGCTTGGTCATGACAGACAGTTTAGCTAGGATGATACACTTCTAAAGGTAGTGTTTTATTTTTAGCATATTGACAACGTTAAGAATAGTCTAAGCAGAACTAGGAAACTAAGGTTATAGTAAAGGTCGAAAGGCGCATACAGAGACGGTCGTACGACGTGGTGGGAAGAAATATGAAGAATAAAAACGAGCAAAATAACAAAAAACCCTAAGTGAAAGCAGTGAAGAAGAAGAAAAAACAAAGAGTTAAATGAAAAATCATCATAATCACCACTTCAAGGACTAGGCCTTAGGCCTGGTCCGGAACCCATCTCCTCCTCGGCCTACCAAAATCTCTTCCCAGTAGGATGATAACCCAAAGCAGCCACAGGTAGACGGATATCAGGGATGCGATTCAAGTGTTCACACCATCTCCTTCTGTGTTCTTCAATCTTCTGTTGCAATAATACAATGTTTAAATCGCGTCTAATATTCTCGTTCCATCTCCGATCCAAGAGAGAACAACCTTGCGTCCCTCTTGGAAATTTTATTTCGGTTGCCTGAATCCTGTGCACGTCCCTTTTACCAAGAGCCCATGTCTCACTAGCATATAGGACTGTGGGGACAGCCACAGTTTTATAAAACTTAATTCGGGTATCCTCCCGTGTTTTATTTTTCAGGTACCAATGAATTGTTTTACACATGTAAATGAAAAATAAAAATAAAATGAAGAATAAGAGTAATAGGAACAAAAATAAAGAAAAAAACAATAACAAAGAGAAAGAAAAGGAAGAAAACAACAAGAAGGAAAAGAGTAAAAGAAGACGTAGGAGGAATAGAAGGAGAAGTAGAAGAAACGAAAATCAAAAGAAAAAGAAAATTCCATGTTTATTAATTAAAAGTCTGTCAATTTCGTTCTTGTTTTAATGAGTTACTCAATCCTGGGCTGCTTACGATGCCAACAGAAAGTACGGTTTGGAACAACAGCGCAAACGCATTAAACAGCTTTTGTTAAATAAGTCAACAGTCATAGTTGTGAGCAACAAAAAAAGGTATTAAAATGTTGTGCCGATAACCTTTGTAACGGGTTACGTACGTCAGTTTGTCTATATTCGGACCGCGCGCGCGCGTGTGAATCCAAATTATAAACTTTGCAAAAAACTGAACTCACTGTACACTTTAGTTAATATATTATCTGGGAAGAAAAAAAGATCACTCATAATTATGCATTTTTAAGTACAGGATTAAATCTTTACAAGAAATTCACGCCAATGGTTCAAAGAGTACCGGCGTGGAGATTACGATTCGATTACGATTTTATCGTACCAAAGTGTGTTACGTGATTCACAACAAGAATAAAACATCCCAACTTGTGCTAATCAAGAATAACTTTCAATGTGGGAAAAGTTTCCAAAACGCAGTGGCTAAATTAAATCCATTTTATCAGAAGGGTTAAGTCCCGTTGTAAAATTTATCACACAACGTTTCTACTACTAAACTGTGCCGTGGCTAAGCGAGCCCCGGCAGATTTTGAATTTGAATTGCCGCCGCGTGAGTCTGGGCGCCCTTGATTGCTTGACTGCTGGATTCAGAGACAAAGTTAGTTTGTAAATCGCCGTAGCGACCTTGAGCGGCGACATAATTTAGTTAGGCTGTGCACGGCTGACGGCGAAGTCATTCAGCTGGCCGTTTGGTCAGCTGACCCCTGTTATATTACAATTTTCGACGTGCTTTTTAGCGAGCTGACTTCGGTTAAAGAAATGTAATCCTCGCTCTCATTTCGCTCACGACATTCACAAGGAATTCATCTGACGGTCCAGGGGAGCTAGTTTGTTTCGAGCTACCTGCTATCCACTATGAGCAGATAGTCTATAAAGTCGTTTCAGCGTCCTTGCTTTAGACGAGGGAGAGGGGTTCCGATCATGGTGACAAGACCACAAGACCATCCGGCACCATGGGCAGAGCGAGATAAAGAAAATGCCACTCCCCGAAGCCGTCAGGTGAACCAGCGTGCATCTTAACATCCTGAGGCATCGCTGACCCCGTAGAGCACGTAGACTTCAAGACCTCCGACACACACACACACACACACACACACACACACACACACACACACACACACACACACACACACACACACACACACACACACACACACACACACACACACACACACACACACACACACACACACACACACACACACACACACACACACACACACACACACACACACACACACACACACACACACACACACACACACACACACACACACACACACACACACACACACGCACGCACGCACACGCACACGCACACACACACACACACACGCACACACATTTCAACCAGAATTGCTTCTCGATGCCTAGTCAGTCTTTAAAACAGGTGGGAACATTCCATTTACTAAATCAGTGAGCAGCAGTGCATAGATGGTTATTTGATTTAAATGAAACTCTAAATTCTTGTAAAAAACATTGCCGTAAAGATATCTGAAGTACAGTGTTTGGTTCCTTAACAGTTTAATTAACTTTAAAATTGAAATTGTAATGAGAGAGCAAGATGTAATCTGTTGAAAGCTGCAGTTAACCTTTTCAAATAATTTAATTGTAATTATTAACTGAAACCCAATGTTGAAGACTGATTAGAATTTTGTAATGTTTTAAAAGAATTCAGAATTTAAAGGAAGATTAAAAATTATAACTTATCAATAACATTTTAATTGCTTAAAGTCTGTACTTAAACCTTCATGTAATTAATTATAACTTACTGCTGTAATTCATATTCTGTTTAAACTTATAAAGGACCCATTCTTTTATTACTTGAGTAATCTATTGCTAACTGTACCTGCTAATGATCATTCATGCAGAGTACACACATATATATATACATATATATATATATATATTGTTACATGATATTTTGCCCATCATCTTGTTGTGTAATTGCATGAATAAAATATATTTTACTAATCCTAGAAAAGTACCAGGAAACATAAAGTAGCTTGTTTCAAGGACTACCAATTATAGGTTTATTATTATTGACTAATATTAAATAATGTTCTAATAGTTATGTTTGAACTATTAAAGTTAGTAAGTAAGGAGGACAATGTTTTATAAATACTTACTATGCTAATACTAATCCTATTATGTGTGTGAGAGTGGAAATTAATTCATAAGTTTAATAAGGGGTGTGTTATGTTTATGAGGGAAGTGATTGATAATAAACAATGGTTTAATCGTTGTGTTTTGAGATATTGAAGTTAGTAAGTAAGGAGGACAATGTTTTGGGAACTACTTACCACGTTTTATTATGTTTATAAAAACTGGATTGTATCCAGAAGTTTAATAAGAATTGTCATATGTTTCCTAATAGTTATTAGTAATTAGTTGTTTGATATTGATTAATAATATATGTTGTAATATTAATAAAACAAATGTTAATGTTAATGGAAGGGTACCAAAATTATAATAATAGAGATTTGTGAAATTAGGCATGTTAGGCCTAGATAGTTAAGGAATTTGAAAAAGAGTTTATATTAAAACTAGAATAATTAATGTCAGGTTGAACTATGTTATTACTAATTGTATCTAATAGTTTTAGTAAAGTGAAGAGTATAAAAAGAACTAATTATAAATAATTTTGTACAAATAATTAAAAGTGTAAAATAGTAACTCAGGAAATATGGAATAGAAGATAATCAAAAGTGATATCAAAACACTCAGTGTTCCATCAGAAACTCAAAGATACTAGTATATTAAAGATCAAAGATCATATAAAAAAGTTATAACAATTTTAAGAAAATTGAAAGTAAAATATTAGAAGTTTGTTTATTTTGAGGCTCAGAGAGAACCATAGTAACTCCAGATGATACAATTTAAACCAATGAAAGCTAAGTTATAGGCTTTAGCAACTGATATGTTATACATTGAATAAGAAGGAGTCCATTATTAGATCTAAACGAGAAAGGTTGATATACAATATGAGAGACCAATCCAACATATTTTGAGTTTAATATCAGTGAAAATAATTAAAGTTAAATTATATTACAAGACTAAATATTTAGAAGAAAGAAGAACAATATTATTCTAAAGAAGGAAACTAATTAACATATGAAGAAACAAAATCAACCTATCCAGGAAGGGAAGTATTTTTGTTAATAACTAAATTGAAGAAATTACCTTTATGTCCTAAGTTACACTTTTCAAAGACACTGTTTACACTTTTTGGTTAAAACTCTATTTGAACTTTCACTGGGAAGAGAATTAATGAACAATCTTATTTTCAGTGTAAAAAACTATTAATGTATGGTAATATAACCATTTAAAGTGTATTAGACATTGAAAATACATAAATCAACATAACCTAGACACTGAACATTGTAAAATTCTTAATAGACTCTTGTTAAGACACTTTGTAATTTATTCTAAGCCCATGTATTTTGGTACTTTTCCTAAGATATTTGTAGTTTATACCGTAGTCAAAAGGATCTAACGTAAAACCATTCTATTTGCATTTTATTTAGTAATTATTAAAATGCAGATATGGTTTGCCCTGAAAAATAAGAGCAACTGCTGCCATTCTGAGCATATTTAAAGAAAAGCCGGCCAGACTTTGTTAACAATTATAATTGTCTCTTAAAAACATTTAATAAGAAGAATAAAGGATTTGAGTTCAATAACAACAAATAAAAGGTGTTCTTTTCTTTACTTAGTGGATAATTTTATGTATATGATATTATGTACACCATATAAACGGATGTTAATTTTTGCATCACTAGCATAGGTTGGTAACACTCTCAACAAGGAAAGTATGGCACCAGCTTTGAATTGGCCTTACTGAGAATTAATAGCCATAATATTATTTAAATAAAAGATTAAAAAAGATAGAAATTTAGAAGAAAAAAGAAACCCTTATGCTATATGCAATATTAATTACCAATTTTCCAATACATTTTATTTGCAACATCTGATTGCAAATTGGCGCTCAACTAACATTACCCTGACAACATACTCATCCTTAAAAGACAAACCAAGTACGAATTTACTTAATGTAACAAATTGACGCAACCAACGTGTGGCTAAATAACCTGTAGTAAGAAGTTAATGTAACAATATATATATATATATATATATATATATATATTGCAACGGAACACAGGATGATAAGCTATGTTGTTTTTATCAGAGCACATGGATGACGAGCATTTTCTTGTTTAAATTTGTTTTATGTAACATTTTGTCTTTTAGCCGTAAGTTTTGTATTTAGAAATGGTTAAGCATGTAGGGTATACCAAAGTCTTCAAAAACAGGTGTTCTATATGGTCATGTATTTTTTGAGTGAATTTGTGCGCGTGTGCGGGTGTGATAACGTGTGATCGCGATATCTTCCGCGGTAATTAACCGATCGACGTGAAACTTTGACAATGAATTGTTTATGGAAATAGCTCCAATTTATGTGTACCTTATGGTTCATAACTATTTTAGAAAAATAGTTTTTTTAAGTGAAGAAAAACTCAGTTGTAACTTTTATCAATGATAGGGTAATAAAATTCGTAGATAATTTCCATGCAGGCCTTTGCTAAATTATAAAAAGTTTTTCAGGAAATTCGTATATCTGTTTGTTCCATCAATCATGTGACTTGGGCTTAACCAATCAGAATACACTAAATTCAGTAAGATTCATTCGTTGTAGAGTTAGGATGGTGACAGTTCTGCTTTAGCATCTGCAAGGGGAAGTTGTGCCCGGTGAAGAGAGTTGTTCTCTTACGAACATAGAAATATCATATAGAAAATAAACCTTGGTAATTCTTAACGAAATTGTGCGTTAAGAACCGAGTGGGTAAAATAGTTAGATAAAAATTATAATATAATATAGTGCTGTTCCGTGTTAGTTAAGATATCCGCTTAGGGAATTTAAAGACAGTTCAAGATGTCGTGGAAAGTGTACAATTAATACACCGCATTAATTAATACCCATATTAACCCTGAGATTAAGAAAATATAAGGTATAAATTAATAATAAACTGTACGAGTGAAATTTATAATCATGTTAGCAGTCAAACGAGACTCAGTGAAATATCGCCGCTGGAGCCGCCTGCCGTAGAAGAGGACGCCAGGACGAAGAGGACACCAGGGAGGAGTGACGCTGTAGAAGAGGACGACAAGACGAAGAGGACACCAGGAAGAAGTGACGCTGAAGAAGAGGACGCCAGGACGGGAACGACGAGAGGAGAGGAGGACGTTGCAGGAACCAAGTAAAATCGATTTATATTATCGAACAATACAAACTATTATTTCTATTATCAATACATGACAATTTATGATACAATATACATCTTTAAAAACTATATTTGTGTGTATAATAAATGATTTTTCATCTCCTCCATATTGACGTGTTTGTAAATTTCACACACTCACCATATCCTTATTAGTATAACCAAATTTGAACCGTTGCAATATATATATATATATATATATATATTTGCTAATGTAAAACTACATCCATGAGCAGTAATTTGTTGTACATTTATAATGATCAAAGTTTGGTTATGGTTAGAACCAGACCTGTGATTACACACTTGTATTTGTGAATTAATTACTGCTTTAGGATCCTGCTTTTTGTATTAGATTAACTGCTAAAGGATCCACCTGTTATGTGCTTGATGAATTCTTGTTTAAATAACATTATTATTATGATGAACACATATTCTATGTATATATGTATATGTGTAGATATTTAAAACAAAAGGAAAATTAAGAGCTGGTTTTGAATTTTAAATATTATTCTATACTCAGATTGTGTATTAAAGTTGATATGAGGAAATTCAATAAAAGTTGTTATTGTTAAACAAGCGTTTCTTTGCAAGTCCTGTCGCAATGGGCTCCAGCCATCGTTTGCTTCATCTAGGCCAATGGTCTAGTTTCAAATTTTGACTTAACGACCGTAACCGTTACAAAACCTGAGGTCGTCTTCAGGTGTAAGTGACACTAATACATTAAATATAAACTTACGTCTACTCAAGATTCTTTCACTAACAAGCGTGAATCGTTAGGAACCACCGCCACCTACAAAGTTAAACACAACTGAAGAAAAACAATATAAAAAAGAACCGCTACTTACCCTCCAAGTCCTCTGGGGAGTACAGCGACAGTGAGGCAAGTCAGTAGCGTGGCGTCCATGTAACCGCTGTTGAAGGCGCCAACAGTACTGGAGATGAGATAAAATAATATTAATTACATCACAGAATAAATACTTTAGTTATTGAATAATTTGAAATTCGAACAGTATTAGTAGGGAAAATTGAAGAAAAGCGTAAAACTGCATCGCTTTCGAACTGCAGGGCACTTGCACCGTCTTGTGTTGCCGGCTCAGACAGCGGCAATGTTTTACTGTGTACGGTCATTAACCTCGTAGTAGTTGGCACTGTACAAACTTTGGCGAAGGGGAGGGGACACATTCATCCACCCAATGTGTTGCCGCTATATAAACCGGCAAAACTCTCAGTTAGCAGCTATGTTCGTTTCGGAACCAACGTGCAGCAGTTACTACCTACATATTTGTGTTTTGTTCGTTTAGTCATGTTTGTCTTTATTATTTTTAATTCGATTATTTGTGTTCTGATGTATTCTGTGCAAGTATAATGAGAGTCAGATCGCGTTGAACCGGGACCCTCTTCTTCTCCCAGCGAATGATAGAAAATGTTCTAAAAAGGACACTTGGTACAAGAAAAAAATTGAATTAATTTTTAGGTTAAGTTTATCACAGTCGGCAACAGGCGTTATGTACGCACGCCACGCTACTGGCAAGTTTAAAATTCTCGCAAACAATAGGGTTCTGCAGGGTAAAACTTTAGACACGCGTGTCAAAATTTACACAAATCAATCGATGCATTCACAAGTTATCGTTAGATATACACCAACAAGACAGATAGACAGACAGACAAATGCCGAATGGTCGAGTTAAAACTGAGAACTCTCCTCGCTCGTTCAATAATAAAATATCGGTATGGAGAACGATACATGTCTTCCATGTTCTAAGATTTATATTTACAATCATTTTCGAAATGAAATATTTTCATAGAAACTACTTCTTTCTTCAGCCTTAACCACAGTATTGTGGTCACTAACGTATACCGCCTCACGTTAGCGCACTCGATTTTCACTGATGATGGCAGTCGATAGTATTGCCGAAACGTCTGGTTTCGTAGAAAAAATTGGACTACGCCAAACAGCCCAGGAACGAATTTTAACAACAAACTACTTCTTTGTTGCCGATAAACGTAGTACACATGACATAAATAAAACTTATCCCCTCCCCATTCAACTATCATTTTCATTTATAGAAAAATTACCCCCACCCCTTATGGAACATGGAAGTAAAAAGTAAATACATGAGAAAGAAGTAAAATGGTTATTTACTACTAATTGTGAGAAATCGATCTTATGACAAAGTCACGGGAACAATCCGTAGAATAATTTTTCTTTTTACATCAGGACGAAGACGCACAATGAGGCAATCGAAAGTCAAATATTCGTTCACTCGACCATGAACTGTTACGTATTAAAAAAAAACGGCAAATTAGCTTGCATACGTATGCAAATATCAATTAATGAAACAACGGTCTCAATCATAAATAAATAAATAAATAACCCAGTGACCCAGAGCCGCGAACCTTCGATAACGGATTAACGTCAAACAGCGCGGGGAGTCGGTCCCGCGGACAATGCACTATACTCTGCTTTATACTGCGCTAACAAATTCAATTCAATCAGTTTGTTTTTATTGTAATGTGTCTGTGTGCATGTGTGTTTGTTGATTTGCATAGCTGTGTTTGTTTTTGTGAATCGACTGCTCAGTGTCGCGTGATATTGATTCTGTTTAATACGCAATAAACAGCACAACAATGCGATTGACACGGAATGTATTCGGTGATTATGTAGAAGGTAAGACGTTGTTGAATTATTTATTATTATTTTGTATTTACAGTGACAAATGTGGTATTACTTGTAACCATCCTTCTTTTGCTGAACTCGCTCGTTATTTGGAATGGAGTACCGTACGTGTATTATTTAGATAAACTACAATATTAAATAATTTCTGTGGCTCAGTAGACCAGTGGGTATGGCAGTTGGCTACTAATCTAGAGGTCCCGGGTTCGATTCCCGAGCCCGTTCCATAAAATGAAGGTGCGTTTTTCAGCCCCCAGGTCGACTCAGCCTGTTGAAAATGAGTACCTGGGATAAGATCCTGGAGATGGTTGGCGTGTATTATCCTGGAGGATAATAATGGATGGCTGAAGCGTAGTGCTGGCCACACTGCCTTGCTTGTATGCCGTACGGCTCGCATAAGGCAGCCTACCCTGCCTGGACTACTAACCTGCATCGGTGGTACACATGGAGCCATTATTATTATATAAATAATCTCTCAATTATCAGAAACATTACGAAAACCACGATAACACTAATATTTGTTTTAGTGAAATAACAGTTGTATAGTTGAATGGCAGACATTCGTACAATAAACATTAAGAATTCCTGACATTCGGATTTGTGTTAAAATTCCGCTTAGTCTGACGTCCGGATGGATTTTTACAATTTTTCCAAATATTCAAATTTTGGGGGACAAGAGTCCTAAAGTTTCAAAATTTCCTAAACTGTACACTATGTTCTACAGATTGTGGGTGAAATTTTCTTAAATTTAGTCCCACGTGAATTTTTACGATTTTATAAAATTTTTACCCCACTATTTTAGATCCTGGCAGTGGACCTAAAATTTCTAGATTTCCAAAACGAAACAATAAATTAAGATTTTAGTTAAAAATTCCTTTAATTTGATACACCACTTGAAATTGTGCGATTTTATAAAAATTCTCCCCCTTTGTTAGGGCCCTGTGTCCGAAAGATTTACAGTTTTCAAAAATGTATACAACATTCAGGAGTGAGGTTAAAATTCTCTTTAATTTGATACCCCACATTGAATTTTGCAATTTTTAAATTACTTTGCACCCTTCACATTTTTGCGTCCCACCACCCTATTTTTTTTGGAGTAGGCTATCAATCTCAAAACCAACAGGTTTCTGTAGGGTAAATGTATGGACATACATGCAAAGCTTTACGAAAACCGGTTGATGCGTTCAAAAGTTATCGTGAGACAGATAGACAGACAGACATTTAGACAGTTAGAACAAACGGTCGAGTTAAAACTAAGAACTCGCTTTGCTCCTTCAACAAGTATTGTTGTCTATGTGCTGGATGCCAGCAGTTGTACTATTATGACAACAGTGAAACTCCCTTAGACACGATAATGGGGAGGTGGGTGGATCAAAAGCCTTAAGTTTTCATTCCCTAGACCAATGATAAAAATTGCACAACTCGTTTATTAATACACAGATTAAATCATATTACCAAAAGCCATATACGAGGTTTGATCAAAAAGTAGGCCTACGTACAAAGTTTGTTTATTTGAAGATTTATATTTTGACTCATTCGAATTTATAAAGTCCCCTTCAATGCAGTCTCAGGCGGATATGCTAATTTTTTTTTTTTAGGTCTTCAAAACTTTCCGTGAACGCTTATTTTGGTGTAGCATTGACCTGGCTCAGCCATTTTTGTTTTACATCTTCAACAGACGCGATTCGTTGTCCTTTCCTGGCACCAGTGGCGTACCTAGACCACTGGAGCCCCGGGGCGGATTTCTTTCTGAGGCCCCCTCACACAACACGGGTGTTTGAAATTCAATTTATCTTTAAGTACTACATAGCAAAAACACTTTACTGTTACATATTTATTATCTAATTACTGTATTGCTACATCTAGTTAGGACACTTTATAAGAAGCTATAGTAATGTTTGAAATAAAATTCCACTTTCGTATTGTAAATACAAAGTTTAAAGAAATAATAGAAGTAGTATTATTTATAGACTGCATTAAATTTATTACAATACTTTATAATATACAATAAACTTACGCGTATATACTGCAAAACAAAATTATCATTGCTGAAAACAATACATGGTTATTTTTTTTTCAAGTCAGTTAGCAGTTTTAGTGCAAACAAGGTGAACTTTCTAAAATGGCCGTTTTCTAGTTTTGGCCTCGGAAAAATCGATTAACTGACCCGATTTCCGCTCTCCGAATTATCCATTGTTCGGTAAAATTTTTTATTGTTCGGTAAAGATTTTAAATAAATTGTTGGTCTGCTGAAATGTTAAATATTGTTCACTGGTGTAATCTCCTTTAACGTAGGCTTACATGTTATCGCCCCGTATTTCACTCCCCCGTTTACGTTTTGGTGCCGAGGCACGGCCTTCTTGAGTCACTGCTTGGCGTCCGTGTTGTTTGGGGTTCAATTTGCGACTTCCGACTGCGTGGTGAGGCATTGACGCCAGGTACAACTGACGATTGTTTTTTTGTGTGAATATATTTCTAATAATAAACGTACCGTTATAAGTCTTTTTTAATATCTCTAAAATTTTTATGAGGTAGGGTTGTAAGGTAGATTTCAAAATAATATGAAGAAATCTTTGGAATCTATTGATTAAATCCTGGATCTCTCCTAGTGTTGCGTTTCAGGACGTGAAATAGATTTGCAAAAAATTTAAAAATTAAAAAAAATTTTCCAAATTTGGAGGCCCCTTCTAATTTGGACCAGGGCGGTCCGTCTCCTCCGCCCCACCATTAGTCCGCTACTGCCTGGCATTTATCACTATCGGGAAGAGGAAAGATGGCATCGGAACGTATCCGGTGCGGGGGTTGCGACATTGTTAAACAAAAGTATTTACAATATTTGTTTGCCCAAAATTCTTGATCAAGCAATCACGGGCGTCGTAGTTTATTACTACCGTGTGATTTCCATAAATTATATATCTTCTTCTTCTTCTTCTTCTCCTTTTCAAGGATTAGGTTATATAAACCTGTTCCGGCACCCATCTCATCCTCGTACGACCTATGTCTCTTGTACCAATTGCTTTAGAGTTCAGCGCCGCTTTCGGCAATCGATCTTCTGTCATCCTTTGCAAATGATCCCACCATTGTCTTGTGTAAATTGAAATAATTTACATCAGGGGTCCACATCTTGTGGATACAGGTTTGGCAATCCCGATGTGTCCTAGCTGGATTCTCACTTTTCTTCAACTTGTCTTGGGTGAGATCCCTTCCTTTAGTCTTTCCTGTCTAGTCTCTCTTGACTTCCTCTTGTTCTTTTTTAACCTTATCTCAGGAAGAGTAGGGCGAGGGCAATCTCCTGCGCCTCACAACAGGGGCCTTTCCGTTAAGGTTAGGTAACCTTGACAGAAGAGTCTCTGGTGCAACAGGCCAGTAACCTGTTCATTTAAACTTTGAAATACTTGTAGCGTCCAAAGGAGCTTCGGAATAAGGACTGGAAACTGTGACATTATATATATATATATATATATAATATATATATAACTTATATAAGTTACACACACACACGCACGCACACACACACAAATTGGTTTTAAAATGTCCTTGCTTGGACGTTGTACGATGCGTAACATCCACTCGATACGATCACTCCACGTTCCATCCCGGAGTTTTCGTGCACCCATGACTCTAATATGACTTCTTTCTAAGATTTTTTCGGCCTTACGACCAAAACAAGAGTTTCCGCTTCCGACGGTAGAGAAAACCCCACTGCATCAACTTCTTTGCAGCGATGATAGGGAGGTCTCTCATCCCTCATCCTCTGGCGTGGCCGTACAAAATCACTGGTTCCTTTCAATATCCTGAAACAAATTTTCAGTTTCAGTAAGTCTGGCAGTTTTCTATGAACAGTTTCACAGAAGTGGCATAAAATACCTGGTTAGTTTTCTTTATTTACTGTACTGTATTTACTTCATTTCTATATATATATATATATACACGTCAGTATGTGTGCGCACCCTTACAAGGCTGACCGGATACTGCACCGCCTTCAAAGGGAGTATCCGGTCAGCCTTCAAAGGGTGCGCAAATATTCAAGGTAATGTACAAAGGAATGCGATTTTAACATTTAACAACCTCAACTGAGACCCTTACAAGGCTGACCGGATGCTGCACTGCCTTCAAAGGGAGTATCCGGTCAGCCTTCAAAGGATGCGCAAATATTCAAGGTAATGTACAAAGGAATACGATTTTAACATTTAACAACCTCAACTGAGTGAATTAATCTAATGATGAAACATATGTTCCGAAACGCGTCATTTTAAATAAAAAACAAAGTCACACGACGGATCTAAGGTGATTTATTTATTTGTAAGTCGTATAAAATTCAAGTAGAAGCTAGAAACTGTTTAATGAAGACATTTTTAAGTTGCTGTGGACCAAATTATGGGACTGCATGTATATATCGCAAACCCAGTTGAATAACATTCGAAGGCTACTTTTTTTCTTAATCGCTAAGAGGACGTAACAAGAACTTAATTAAAAATTAAAATTATCTCTCAACTAGCAATGTTTACAGGAAGTGATTCCATAGTCGAATTACAGCTGGTTATAGTGAACCGCCTTTAAAATCTTCAAAGTCACATAACTAATTAGCTTAATTATTCAATTCTACTTATTAAAGCCCCCCCCCGGCCACCGTGACTACATTTTTTCCGCTAATTTTTTTTTTGTAATTTTTGACACTTCCTGTACCACTGATACTCCAATCAGCAAACAATAAAAATTAGTTTTCCGTCAAACGTGCCAGAAATTTTCCATTAATTATTAAAAGTCTATTACCTGATTAGTAAAAACATAATTATTAAACGTTTGTATTATAACATTGTGCAATAATTGGCGTGTATCATTTGTTTTACATACACGAATACACATTAGTTTTAACGAAAAAATTCTTATAGAAAAAACGCAAACCATTAAATTGATTAACACTTCTAAGAAAAGCATAAATCTACAAAATAAAAAATTCGAAAGCGTAAAACATTTGTTTGTATATCTGATTCATTGCAAGAAAAAATTCGCGTACAAAGTCAAGTCAAGATGAAAAGAAAATAAAATATATTTAATCTTAACTTTTTTGCATGATAATTTTTTAAAGCTGTAAATTCCACTGTCAAAAAACTAATCTATTTAAACTTAATAATCTAAAAATAAAAAGAGATTAATCAGCACATTTAAATTGCTGAATCTGCGTCATGGCCGTCTTAATCGCGCAAAGAAATACAAGGACGTAAAGAATCCACTAACCCGCGGGAAATGGAAGACAAGGAAACGGAGAAGAAGAAAAAGCAGAAGAAGAAGAAGAAGAAGAAGAAGAAGAAGAAGAAGAAGAAGAAGAAGGAAGAAGAAGAAGAAGAAGAAGAAGAAGAAGAAGAAGAAGAAGAGAAGAAGAAGAAGAAGAAGATGATGAAGAACGCACATACAGTTGCACAAAAAATGCCTGTCAATTGTAGAGTCATTTCTGTAAATGTTTTGTTTGTATCAACCTAATTTTGTAAAATGTGTGATGTGAGAACTTCATATACGCCACTATGGTGCCCGACTCACCCCCCCCAAACACTTCGCGCTCGAAGGGCAGTAACTGATTCAACTTGTAACGAAATAGATGAAACGAAAAAGCATTAATGTCAAGTCAATCAAACCTCTTTTCCCCATATAGCTACTTGGGTCAAAATTTCCCCACTGCCACAAATAGGCCTATATGTGGTTCTTCAAGCAAAGCGTAATACTTTAAAGAATATGAGCATAGTCTAAAATTTTAAATACTATTACAAGAGTAACGTATGTATACATTAAAAACAATATTTTATTTATGATAAAAGAAGATGTACTCACATGCTGAGAGATCGAGCTGAATATTTTTGCCGTCAGTTTCTTGTACATAGTTCATGAATAACACATGAAATAACATGAAATACATAATATATTTACACAACTTTCCAATTGTTTAATTAATAAAAACAATTTAAAATAAGTGACACCTACTTATTATTAAAATATTTATAGCATCGTCAATGAGAATATTTGTGTACATGTTTGAAATGTCGAAAGAGTATAATTTCACAGCCCAACACATGTTTTGGTGCCGGGGTTTTTTCAGTTGATTTTGCGTGTATTTGATATGCTGAATTTGAATTTGACATTAGTTTTAGCCTATGAGCTCTTGTTTGTAAAAAATCACAATAGCTTTATTTACGTTATCTCATTTAAATTAGGCCTAAGGTATAGGTGATAAATTTAAAATGAACAGCCCTATTTTAATTTTTAATTTAATTTATTGACTCGAAAAACCCCATAGTAACATATCATTATCCCTACAATAGCTAAAATAACAATTAATATTAAAAATAATAAGATAAAAAGACAAGGAAAACTTAATTTACACTCCGGAAGCTTCTTTTTTTGGGACATTCTTGAATGAACTTTGTTTGGACAGTCTCTTTGCAAGTTCCAGCAGTAACTGCCATCATATGAGTAAACCATCTTCCTTTGTAGTGGTCCTCCATCGTTTTAATATCCTGGTGAAATCTCTCACCTTGTTCTTCACTGGTATCGAATAGATTTTCAGGGAAACGGTCCAAGTGGCTGTGTAAGAAATGAACCTTTATGCTCATGTTACATCCAAGGTCTCTGAAATTGTTGAGCATATTGTTAACTAGTTCTTCATAGTTTTCAGCTTTGTGGTTGCCCAGAAAGTTTCTGACAACCAAGACAAATGACGTCCATGCTTTTCACTCTGCCTCATTCATAGAATCTACGAAATGAGGATCATTTATGAACTGTCTGATTTGAGGGCCACCGAAAATTCCAGCTTTAAGTTTTTCTGTACTTAGCCCAGGCATCGTTTGGCAAATGTATGCAAAGCATGGACTATCCTGGTCAAGAGCCTTCACAAATTGTTTCATAAGACCAAGCAGTGGAGGCAAGATGATTTTGTTCCGTCCAACTAAGGGTTCATGAATAACATTTCTTTCCCCAACAACCATGTTCTCCCTCGTAGGCCACTCTCTTCTTACCCAGTGATATTGTTTTGCTCTGCTATCCCAAAGGCACAAGAAGCAAGGATATTTTGTGTAGCCACCTTGCTGACCAAGGAGAAAGTTTACCATTTTTAAGTCCACACAAATTACCCATTCGTGTTCATGATACCTAACCTTATCCAAGACCAAAGCTATGGTATCGTATTCTTGTTTCATTTTGGTTGAGTGAGTAATTAGTATTGATCCAATTTTGTTGCCATTGTGCAAAAGTACACACTTCAAACTCCGCTTAGAGCTATTAATAAAGAGACGCCATTCATCTGGACAATATTTGGGAAGGCTCATTTTCGTTAGGTTATATAAACAAATATGGCGTCTTAATAAAGCCTGCAGTCAGCTGATTGTTGTACACAGAAGAAGAAGGGAAAATAACGAGGAACTAACACATGCATAAACCTTAACTTAACCACAACTCAACAGACTTTATAGTGAAAGTGCTTATTAGTAAGTAACGCTGTATCTCAAAAAGTATAGCTGCTACAGAAAAACGGTTTTTATATTTATAATCAGCACGACAAATATAGTTAAAATCAGCTATAAAATCTTAGGCACCAAGCAAAAAAATTTTTTTTGTTAACCTGTTTTATCTATCTTTGTTTACCTTGTACGCTTTTTAGTTAATTCTTGAGTTTGCTTTTTTATGCTGTCTTTGGCTAGAAGTTATTTCGTCTCAAAATTTTATTTAATTATTTTGTTATTTTTAGTTTGTAAAAAGTTCAATTATTTTACTTTCTATATTAATTACAATATAATAAAAATATATAATGTAATTTATAATAATGTAATGTATAATTTAAAAAATATAATAATTATCACTAATTATCATTCTAGTTTTCAACTAAATATTGCTGAAATCATATTGTTACATCAAAAAAATTATTTGTTACATATTGTTTATATATCTAGGCCTACGTGAACGGAAAAAACGAGGTGTGATATAATTATATTTTATGTTCACTGTAAATATGGATTTCTTATAATACATATAAACACTGAATAAATTTGGAAGTTGTTTTTATGTTACAAAATTCGATTTAGGAATTTAGCTATTTTGTAATTTGTAAAAAATTGAATTACTATACTGCATATATTAATAATAATATAATATATAACATAAATATATAATATAAATATCTAATATATAATTATAATATAAATCTTAATATAAATAAAAGTCATTGTATCTATGTATGTATGTATGTATGTTCCACATCTCCTCCTAAACCACTGGACCGATTTCAACCAAACTTGGCACAAATATTTTACGCAACGGGAGAACCAACATAGGACAGGTGTTTTTTCGATACGATCCTTTGGGGGGGGGGTCCTTTGGGGTCTTAAAAAGAAACTATTAGATCTGGTTACCTTGGCAACCCAATAGAATAGATTCTGGTTGCCACAGCATCGGTGGAAGCCTCCCGAGTAGGGAATAGCGCGGGAGTCGTCCGACGGGCCTTCCCAGGAGTCCGTCAACGGAACCCGGGGAGTCTTAGGTCGGATCTCGCGAAAAACGGCCGGGCCAGAGTCCCTGCGCCTCGCCCGGGATGTCGACGGCTTTCCCGGGCTTGGGGAACTTTCCTTACCCCGGGGAGGTCTCTGACCAAGTCCTAGCGCTGGAGTTCGACCGGCCTGGATGCCGGAAAAAGCAGGGGGTGTCCCGGCATTGGTGGAAGCCTCCCTCGTAGGGAATAGCGCGGGAGTCGTCCGACGGGCCTTCCCCGGTGTCCGTCCACGGAACCCGGGGAGTCTTAGGTCTGATCCCGCGAAAGACGACCGGACCAGAGTCCACGGTTCTTATAAATAAAGATAATAGGTGCCTATGAGCCTATGAATAAATTATGAACCCGAGCAACGCTGGGTAAATCAGCTAGTATATAATAAATATAACGTTTTACTTGTCAACTAAATATTGCACAAACCATATTGTTATACTCGAAAAAATATTTCTTATATGTTGTTTGTCCATGTATGTATATTAAAACTAAAACAACGTGTGATCCGATTCTATTTATGTTCATTGTGAATTTCGATTTCTTATGCTTAAATACATATAAACACTACTGTGCCATTATCTCGTTAATTATCTCATTTAATTACACTTATTTGAATCTTAATTCTTTATAGCAAAATCTCTCTTACTTCAAAACAATACGAGCAATTTTTTACATATTGAATCAGTTCACTCGCCACTTGACACTGAAGTTCTCACTTCTGGCGTCTGTCCCATGGCAAACCCAATTTTTATTTTAAATAAGACATTTTTCCCAACCTTTGCCTACAACCGCTGGCCGTAGTTTTTTTTTTAATTTTTAGGAAGATTTCTGTTTTCCTACACAGACTGTATCATTCAGCAATGGAGATATCAGCTCTTACTTTGTTGTCAGTGTGTAAGAAATGTGTGCAACTTATGTGCACATAAGAGGAGCTCATGTTCAAAATGAGAACTCAAAAATCAAATATTTATGATTTAGTTGAAATCGTATTTACAGTTACGTCAATTACTAGATTAAGTGGAAGTAAACTTATCACTTGCGGTCTGAGTTTTCAGAAAATTGGTCACTCGAACCCGAATCGTAAACGCTACCCGTTTCCTGTAATTTTCTCTAAGAGTGCCCTAGAGAAAATTCTACCACTGATTATACTGATGTTAACAAATTCTAGTTGAAATTAATTGTGTTTTGTTAATTCAACAAAGGACATAGGTCCTATGATATGTTGAATCACTGAAGAATTCTAACGCGGTGTAAGAAAAACCTATTAGACTATAATTTTATTAACAAAATTTAAATTTAAATTTTATTAATAAACTCAATGCTAGAATTGTAAAACAAAAGCTAAATCAGAGATAAATTTTCCAGTAATATAAATATAATTTTAAAATGTAAAAGATTACAATTTGAAAAAGCAACGTTCCAACTTTACAGCGATTCAGAGATTCAAAATGTTTTATTAGCATATAATTTATTTATCTCTGGGATATTAAATCGTGGTCTACTCTAACCTAACCTAACGTAACCTAACCTAACCTAACCTAACCTAACCTCACCTAACCTAACCTAACCTAACCTAACCTAACCTTACCTAACCTAACCTTACCTAACCTAACCTAACCTAACCTAACCTTACCTTACCTTACCTAACCTAACCTAACCTAACCTAACCTAACCTAACCTAACCTAACCTAACCTAACCTTACCTAACCTAACCTAACCTAACCTAACCTAACCTAACCTAACCTAACCTAACCTTACCGCTAAGAACAGACGTTTTTCTGCGTCGCCTCTGGAGGCCATCTTCAGTGTCGGAACGATTTGGTGACTGACACGGTCAACGCCAGGTAACCAGGCCCGGATTTTCCACTAGGCACGTGCCTAGGGGCGGCAGGCTCAGGGGGACGGCACGAGGTGAAAAATTATTTGTTAAGATTTCACGTTTTCGGTTCTTTAATTACAGTACTTGTATTGGGCACTTGCATTATGGGCAAACTGAAGAAAATGATTTTGAAATAACCTTTAATTTATATCATTGAATAACACGGTGTTGACACTGGGCCTATCAATAGCGGTGGTCGGAGCGGAGCACGGTCGTATATACAGGTCTATAAATAAACCTATAAAAAGAAAGTAGGCCTACGTATATTACTTGTTATAAAACTAATCTATGTGTTACTAAAGTGTACACTTAAATAAATATTAATAAAAGCTAAAAAAATGTAGCCTTTTTCACAATTCGATCACATCTACCTTTTAGATTTAAGATCAAATGAGATATTTGTAATAGAGATAGTTGAAATGACTATTTTCAGCAACTTTTTTCAGCAGTCAAGTAGAACTGAATATATAGAATTTACTTGTTTGGGTGGGGTGGGGGTGGGGCGCTAACAATAGTGCCTAGGGGCGGCAGGACACCTACATTCGGGGCTGCAGTTAACCAGAGTACTGTGGCAAAAGGTTCTTTGATAGCCTTCAGAGGTGAGGCCGAAATGTTTGCTCGTAACGGCAGGAGTGGGCCCACGACCTAATAGCTCGGAGTTAAGTTAATTATATTCTAACACAGTTGATGTCGGCCGTGAAAGGTTTAGTTACAGATTCAAAATGTTGTTACTGTTATTAGTGTCACATTATAAAGCCTACAAATGGAAGATGACACAACAGATTACAGAACTGATTGAACACGTAATATTTACTTGGATTTCGTTGTCCATGACGTGTCTGTTACTTAACTAATTATTTCACTAACGACTCGGATCACAAAGTTTTTTATGGGTAAAAACGTAAAAGTTTTACCTTATAACCTGAACCGGTATTCGCTTTTAAAAAGCTTCTTCAGAGGCTGCCGCTGGTAGCACTGTCCGTCTTGTTGTTGGCGACGGTATCGAGTTTCCAAAGATCGATATTGTGATATGGTGTGGGGTATATTGTGTGGGGTGTGATATGTTCGAATAATGCGTGTGATTTGAATTGTGTCTGTTCGTTTAGGATGTCGTTTTTATTTGTTTTCGTGTGTTTGTAAATTTCCAATTGTTCTAGAGTGTCTAGTTTTCGGCCTTTTGTGTGTACGTGTAGAATGTCCATGTTATTGTCGATGTTTTTGTATGTGTGGTTTGCTTCAGTTAGGTGGTTTGGGAAGGTGGATTCTGTAGTGGAGTGGAGTGCCTTTATCTACTATAAGATTATACGTAATATCTACTATAAGATTCATCATCATCATCATCATCATCATCTTCAAGGATTAAACTAAGGATGGTTTGTTCCTGACTCAAATAGGCACAGATTACAGGTGGCCACTCCAGCACTTCCTCGGACGTCCCACATCTCTCCGTCCCCTCGGCTTATAGTTCCATAGTTTCTTGGGGACGCGGCAGTCATCCATTCAGCAAAGATGTTCACACCAATTCAGCCGATACTGGGCAGTCCTCTCGAATATACTCATAATATTCAGTTCCTGCCATATATCTGTGTTTCTTCTATGATCATGGGAGAGTACACCCTGCCACGTGCCCGAGAAATCTCATTTCAGCCGCTTGGATGCGACTGGCCTGGCCTTTCGTTAAAGTCCAATTCTCAGACCCATAAAGAAGTGTGGGAAGAGCCATCACCTTGAGAAAGGTGATCACCTTGTAGAATGTTCCTTTACTTGCTGACTTTAAGGGTTCGCCTAATGTTCCAGCACATAAAGTTGAACTTACGCAACTCATTCACAACGTCGTTTCATTCCATTATTAATGCAGCTCAAGTATTCAAAATTACTAACTTGTTCCAGGACAGTACCATCTACAACAAATTTTGCCCGTACAGGATCCGTTCCACGAAAAGCCATCACCCTGTTCTTAAGTGTGGATATTTGTAATTCACAGTTTTTGCAGATTTGATTTAGCAGATGTATACCCATCTGCAACCTGTTTCAGAGTCCGGCAGGATAGCCTGATCGTCCGCAGACAACGAAGTGTCAATTGTAGAGTGATCAGTCATAACATGTTCTGGAAGACACATCTGCCAGTTTTACTATAAGATTCAGTCAAGGATAAATCCTCTATTCGGACTCCTCCCATCGTGAGTTTTTGTCGCTTGATGGTTGGTTCCCTGGAATCTGGGATCGTCCTCAGAAGACCTAACAACCTTTCAACAAGGTCTTTCAACCTTTCAACCTTTTAACAACTCACGATGGAAGCAGTCCGAATAGAGGATTTACTCGTAAGGAATGACGTAAGAGGTTTTAAAGATCAGTCAAGTTTATCATTGCAATCCAGTCAAGGATAAGACAATCAGTGGTCTAGTGTATTATGCAAAACCTGACACATAACGTGCAACAGATACGCCTACGGTAGAGATAGCACTCGCTGTCTGTCCTACTGAAAGTAAAAAGTATAGCAATGTTTTATGTTGTACTTTTTTCACATCGAGCGTTTTCAAAATTAAACTTACTGGCAGTGAGCGATAAACCCTTTAACCTTTTAACATTTCCACATTGAGTTAATCAATATTTCAATTAACTACATAGAAAAATACTGTCTGACGCGAAACACGAATTGTTATTGATAAAAAAGATCAAACTTTTACTTTGCTGCCCAAACCATATTTCGCCAGCTTTCGCTCGTTAGAGCTTCGTCAACTTCTCACGAAACCCTAACAAGCAAAAGCTAGTTTAGGCAGAAATCTGAACATTTTTATTAATAATTATTTGTGTTCCGCGTCAGTATTATTAACTGAAAACATAAGACACATAATGGCCAATAAAATCCAGAAATAAATATTTGTTCTTCCTCTAATCTTATTCATTTAAAAAAAGGTTAAGGTGGCAATATTTTGAAGACATCCTGCTCTTCTTCTTCTTCTTCTTCTTCTTCTTCTTCTTCTTCTTCTTCTTCTTCTTCTTCTTCTTCTTCTTCTTCTTCTTCTTCTTCTTCTTCTTGTTCTTCTTCTTCTTCTTCTTGTTCTTGTTCTTGTTCTTGTTCTTGTTTTTGTTCTTCTTCTTCTTCTTCTTCTTCTTCTTCTTCTTCTTCTTCTTCTTGTTCTTCTTCTTCTTCTTCTTCAAGTATTAGGTTATATAAACCTGTTCCGGTACCCATCTCATCGTCGGACGATCTACGTCCCTTCCACCAATGGCTTTATAATCTAGCGTCGCTTTTGGCAATCGATCCTCTGCCGTCCTTTGCTGATGATCCCACCATTGTCTTCTGTAAGCTGAAACAGTTTCATTTATGTCCTCTACATCGAATTCTGTTCTGATATCCTCATTCCTCGTTTATCTTACAATGTATATTTTAAAGTACTTCGAAAAAAAAATGCATTTCAGCACTCTGAATTTTGCCGCATTCCTATTTTGTCATGACCCACGCCTCACTCGCATTTGTCAATGTGGGTATTGAATTGTTTTATAAAATTTAATCCTTGTCTTGTTTTATTTCTAAAATTTCTATGAATCGTACTACAAATATTCCTAAATTTATTTATCTTCTCTTTTATATCATATTCAGATTCATAGGTTACTGCACAACCGAGATATTTGAAACGGCTCACTTGTTCTAAAGTGCTGTTGTTTATAACTACCTTAGTCCTCACTGGATATTTACCTTTAAAGGCCATGAGTTCGGTCTTTCTTACTGAAATTGTCAGTGAGTACTCTCTTGCCACTTCTTGTAATTGAAACATAGCCCTTTGTAAATCATCCTCATTTCCTTGAATAAAAACTATGTCATTCGCATATAGCAGGGAACACATACAAATTATTTGTTAAGCTGTATTCCTGAAGTCACTCTGGATTTCTATGCTCTCAACATGTCGTCAATGTATATATTAAACAAGGTTGGGGAACACAGCATGCCTGCCTAACTCCCTTAATTATTGTAATGTCACCTGAGAGCCTACCCTTCAGATCCAGGACTACAGATGTACTTTTGTAAGGGATCTTAACTGAATTTATTAAATGCTTTAATGTACTGATTTTTATCAATAATAATTTGTGTTTCACGTCAGTATAATTCTATGTAGTTAACTGATAACATCGGATACGTCATGGACAATAAAATACAGAAATCAATATTTTTTCTTCCTCTAACCTTATTGCTTTAAAATATTTTAAGGTGGCAATATTTTGAATTCTTCTTCTTCTTCTTCTTCTTCTTCTTCTTCTTCTTCTTCTTCTTCTTCTTCTTCTTCTTCTTCTTCTTCTTCTTCTTCTTCTTCTTCTTCTTCTTCTTCTTCTTCTTCTTCTTCTTCTTCTTCTTCTTCTTCTCTATAAACCTGTTCGGGCGCCCATCTCATCCTCTTTTACAGCAACCTAAAAGTCTCTCGCTATTTTTTGTCATTGTCCAGGTTTCTCAAGCATATATCAGCATTGGCCTGATAAGTGTTTTTTAAATATTCCATTTCGTGCTTCTTGAGATGAAGCTAGATGCCAGGTGTTTTTAAATACATAATATGTTTTACTTGCGAGATATAATCTTCTTCTGATTTCAGAAACCCTTCGCTCTCCCTCTTTTCCTCTTTCCCTCTTTCTCTCACTCTATCAGTCATTCACTGTATTTCATTGCCGGCTTTAGAGACTGTATATCTCTCTACACATCTTGCATCTTCGATTGTAACAATAGAACCACTAGATGTAGGTGAAAATCTTTTTTTTTTACACTTTATGCCCTGCAATTCGTCGATCAATATCAAAAAAAGTTTCTAATTAATTGGAGTACATTCAAACCATAAAGCACAAGGATACTAATACAGAATGGTCGAAAAGTTGCGCAACCCAAAATTATGACACTAGTATACTCTCTAGTCATCATCATCATCATCATCACTCCAAGGACTAGGCCTTAGACCTGTTCTGGAACACATCTCCTCCTCGGTCTACTGACATCTCTCTTTCCAGTAGGGTGATAACCCAAGGCAGCCACAGGTAGACGGATATCAGGCATGCGATTCAAGTGTTCACACCATCTCCTTCTAAGGTCTTCAATCTTCTGATGCAATCATACAATGTTTAAATCGCGTATAATATTCTCGTTCCTTCTCCGATCCAAGAGAGAACAACCTTGCGTCCCTCTTAGAAAGTTCATTTCACCTGCCCGCATCCTCTGTACGTCCCTTTTACCAAGAGTCCATGTCTCACTACCACACAGGAATGTGGGAACAGCCACAGTTTTATAAAATTTCATTCGGGTATCCTTCCGTGTTTTCCATGTTCTCTACTATGTTCTCAATATCGTATGGTCTCAGAAGTACAGATATTTCTTTTGTTCTTCTTTTTTATCATCCCTTGCCGCCGTCAAGCGTCGCAGTCACTTTGTGAACTCCCACTTCTAACTCGTTTCAAATCTTCCCCATTCTAGTTTATCAATGTTCGACGCGACGTTGACAGAACGACGTAAGCGTGTACACGTGTGCGCGTGTGTCCGTTGAACAACTGGGAAACGATTGATCCTGTACAAAATTAGAAGACCAACAGTCACTCAGTAGGCAGGTGGCGTAATTGATTTCTGTTACGTAAATCAGACTACATAAAGTCGTATCAGTATTCATAGACAGTGACGCCACTACCTATTATACAGAGATTACTGGCCGCTCAGCGTCCGAAGCAAAAACAAATTAAACTAAACAAAGTAGAAAATCATCCACTCTCAGAAGCAGACAGTGTAAAATTTAAATCCACCTACTTACAACGTCACGCGTAACTCATCGATAAAGTTTTAAAGCCACGCTCAACGTTTACCGAATTAGTATTTTTAAAATTACAGTATCTCCTCTACATCGACAAATTTTAATTAAACACACGAGCTGCGACCTATAATGTTAGTTATTCTTTATCGAAGTCATACTAAGCAGTTATAGAACAAGTCGAGCCCTATAGCTGCGAGACTAGTCGCTCATAAGTTTTAACTCACAGAAATTGAAATACATCCGGTTCATGTCATCCATATCAAGACTATATATAATCCACATACCACTCCATTACTGACAGAAGGGTTCTTCTCCCCCTTTAGCACTCCAGCCCAACGCGAGCCCTGACTTCCAACACCAATCTTCTCCAGTGTCTTTCTGATTTAAGATATTATTTTCTGAATTTCAATAGGATTGATTGTTGCTAACCAAATACGTAACTAACTTAGATATATAGATTTCAGGTGTGAAATAAGAATTTCTGCCTTTGAACAAATCTATTTGTTAAACTTTTTTTTTTACAAATACAATTTGTTACATTCTTCTTCTTCTTCTTCTTCTTCTTCTTCTTCTTCTTCTTCTTCTTCTTCTTCTTCTTCTTCTTCTTCTTCTTCTTCTTCTTCTTCTTCTTCTTCTTCTTCTTCTTCTCTATAAACCTGTTCGGGCATCCTCGGACGACCCACGTCTCTTCTACCAATGGCTTAATAGTTCAGTGCCGCTTTTGGCAATCGATCCTCTGCCATCCTTTGCAGACGATCCCACCATTGTCTTGTGTAAATTGAAATAATTTCATTTACGTCCTCTATTTCGAGTTCTGTTCTGATATCTTTATTCCTTATTCTATCTTACAATGTATATTTTAATGTACTTCGAAAAAACTCCATTTCAGGACTCTGAATCTTGCCGCATGCCCTTATTGTCATGACCCACGCCTCACTCCCATATGTCAATGAGGGTATTACAATTGTCTTATAACATTTTATCCTTGTCTTGTTTTATTTCAAAGATTTCTATGAATCGTACTATAAATATCCCTAAATTTTTTTATCAAAACATGCTTCTCTTCAAAGTCTATTCATAGATCTCGAAGAATCAGTTTGACAACGTTATTATAAGCAGATTTGGGAGGTAGTCTGTGCGTAGTAGGCCTACAGTAAATATGTCTATCGAGTAGTAGTTGTATTGTAGCCTATACAAAAGGAGTTACATTTTGTCGCTCGCTCGTGTAGCTTTGCTTGTTAGAGCGGTAAAGCGCTTACAGGCCCCCGCTGGCAAAATAATGATATTTACTTGTTACGCTAAGTTTCCAAATATCTCCGGGCAAACAAAATATTTTTTTGTATACAGGGTACAGTGGTTGGTTATATGATTGAGCTGCCAAATAACGTGTCACACATTTAATGGGTAAATACACTTTTCTATTTTTCTACTACATTTTGTTTTTGTTTTTGTATCACGTGGATAACATGTGTGGTAATCTCAAACATCGGTGCGGAATGAGACATCGATTGATGCGCTTCGGAAACATCGATATTCACTTATGTTTATTAACTCTTATTTTATACAAATACAGAAAACAAGACACAGCACAAGGATTAAATTTTATAAGACAATTGCAATACCCACGTTGATTTATGCGAGTGAGGCGTGGGTCATGACAAAAAAGGGAAGTGGCAAGATTCAGAGTGCTGAAATGCAGTTTCTTCGAAATACTTTAAATTATAGATTGTAAGATAGAATAAGGAATGAAAATATCAGAGCAGAACTCGAAGTAAAAGGCATAAATGAAATTATTGCAATTTATAGAAGACAATGGTGGGATCATCTGCAAAGGATGACAGACGATCGATTGCCGAAAGCGGCACTGAATTATAAAGCCATTGGTAGAAAAGAGACGTGGGTCGTCCGAGGATGAGATGGGTGCCGGAGCAGGTTTATATAACCTAATTCTTGAAGAGGAGGAGGAGGAGGAGGAGGAGGAGGAGGAGGAGGAGGAGGAGGAGGAGGAGGAGGAGGAGGAGGAGAAGGAGAACTGGGATCAGTTCAGGTATTTGTGGAGAATAACTTAGTGCTTTTTTGATATAACAAACCTCAGTGAAGTTAGTACGAATATGAGTGCCTGCGTTTAACATAAATTTCGTTTACAATTATTATACGAGTTTAATTTAAAAATAATGTTCTAACATGTCTGTACCCTAGTGTAGTGACGTGATGACAGTTTTGTGGGCTCAGTTTTACACAGATAAAACATAATTATCCCCAGTTAATTAGTATAGGCCCGGCAGCCGTTCCTGAACAGTAATCTGCGCCGACGCAGTGCATGAATTACCCCCACTTACAAGTATAGACAAGTTATCTAGAGAGAAGGGAGGGGAGACGACGCTGTAACATTTCACTGTCTCATTTCCATACTGTCTCCCTCTCTGTCATACACAGCCTTGTTGAAGACGATGTTCACACTATGAAACACTGTGCAAGACTGTTGTGCGCATGTGCGAAATAAATGAAAATTTTGTTGGCCTCGCAACGAGGTGTTTGTACACTGCGCATCTCTAAGCCAGTGTTCAATTTCTGGCGTAAGGTTTCTAATGTATGTGGTGAGTAGAGAGGGAGATAGATAGATAGATAGATAGATAGATAGATAGAGAGAGAGAGAGAGAGAGAGAGAGAGAGAGAGAGAGAGAGAGAGAGAGAGAGAGAGAGAGAGAGAGATCACCTGTAACTCATTGTGCTGTCTCACTGACATGTACACAAGCGCACGTGGGAACGATATATATATTGTTGATCGGTATGCAAGACTTTTATTAACCTTGCGAAGAATGGCTCGTGTACTTTACATATCAAGCTTAACATCCAAAAACAATTGCCAGGTGTGTCTACAACCATAGCGCCTTCTCGTCGCTACATCGTGGGAACCACAGAACTCGGTAATGCCCGTCGCCTGCTAGCATTCCTCAGTTGTTAAGTGCTGCCGCGTTGATCCTTGTTGTATGTGGCGCGCGTCAAAGTTTAGGCCGTTAGAGTCCTTTAATTACAACCGCTACAACAATGCAGTTTATACCGGTTACAGTTCGTGGGTACAGTGCTGATTAGTTTCCGCGACCAGACTCCTAAATATGATCAACGTTGTAACGATAATAAAGGGGGTTTCGTTATCGGGTTACTTATGATTGAGATGTAGCCTCACCTCGGGTTAGTCTATTTTTAACCAGAGAATATTTCGTTACGTACAATGTTACTGTGAATAGGTTACTTGTATATATGTCGTGTGCACTTGGATTACACCACCCGTAGGAAGTGTGAACTTGTAATATATATAAATAATGTAGCGACAAACTCGCACTGGAGTCGTCGATGTGTAATTATGAATGTGTTATGTTGAACGGCGAATAATTTTGTAAATTGCCGCTTCTCCCACTACGCTGCTTCTTTTCCGTGACGTCACTCACCGATGCCAACTATCGGGTCAGCTACAACCTGTGAATTCTATTTACTAAATGTAACGGCAATAATAACGACTCACAATTATCATCAAACATATATCCTTGTGGAATCCTTTATTCGGAAAAAACACTGGTTAACTTGTTTTAATAATTTTTAAACAGAATAATCGCAATTGTAGTACGAATTATAAATCTTCTCTTTACCAGTTGGCAGCAGTAGTAGCCAAACGTTCAGTATTTCTTGAGACCAAAACAATGCCTTTTGTTAACGTTTTTAAATAAAAATAAATATTATCTCAGGGCGTATATGGTTCGGGGATCATAAATTAAACAAAATATTACACTATTAATCAAAATACAAGTTTACAATTATAGGATATTACAACGTTAGAGTGATACGTGCACACAGAAATTGTATAGTGGTTACCAGTTTTATAAGGTTATGCCCAGTTCAGGCTTTGATAGTTATTATGTAAACTAATAGTTCTCGTTGTGTTTAAAAAGGTGTTAGTCTTATATGGTGTTATTAGTGATTGTTTTTAGTGTTTGTGTTATATGGTGTCTGTAGTTTAGTT
Organism: Magicicada septendecula; assembly: GCA_034769895.1. Classification (NCBI taxonomy): domain Eukaryota; kingdom Metazoa; phylum Arthropoda; class Insecta; order Hemiptera; family Cicadidae; genus Magicicada; species Magicicada septendecula. Next base: position 24,625,580 of record CM068368.1, read on the forward strand.
GATTATTACTTAAAATTCGTGTATCCAAATGTGTGTGTTGAAATACAATATAATGAGATGTCAGATCACCAAATCCTCTTCTTGTACTCTTCTTGGTTGAAGATAGGGCCCACGTACACGTCAGATCTTCTTCTCGTCCCTTCTCCACTTCAAATCTTCTTCCTGGTCGTTATTTCTTCTAATCCGTCTAATGGGTAGTCTTCTGTTATTGCAAAAAGTTCGTGTAGTGTACCTCTAACTGTATTTATTTAGTTGTATAGTTTTTTCACACTTTATAACATATAATGTAAGACGATTTAAAAACGCGTCTACTCGCTAAGATCGTTGTCAAAGAAGTCCCCTTTTATTTATCCCAAATTTCTGGTTGCTAAGGGTAAACTTGGAACCTGGTTGGCTAATCCGGATCTACATTGTCATATACTTTTATTATTTCAGAATCTAAATTTCGTTCAAAATCTTTAATTTAACATAACTTTTCTATACTGAATGGGAGTTTAAAACCATTATCAGCATTATTTTGATCTTCACATTTGTTATATTTAGACACAAAACATGCCTATTTTTGTTTAAGAACTATGGATGTTTCAATTTTGTTATTTGGAATTTTCTTAAATAACTTGATATGTGTTATTTTGTTTCTACATTCCTTGTACACGTTATTACCTATAAATACATCTACCTTTTCACATTTGCTTTACAAAATTTCTAATATAATTGTTCAAAATTTACTAAAGTTGGTTTCACCTGGCCTATGTAATAGTATTACCTTCATCACCATGTTTTAACATCTTTAACAATTAAATTAATTTTTAACACTCATCAAAATGGTTTAACATATAACGTTATTTTAACAACACAAAAAATATATTATTCTAATAGTTAAATTCATGCCCACATGGCTATGATTATACCAAATCCTTGCACAAATAATTGTTTTCTACTCAGACTGTATAAGTGTTTGACACTTAACAAAACATCTTTATATAGTCCATTCTGTTTTGTCAATTAATCAATTTACCATGGTTTAATATCAGTTCTATTGTTATATTTGTCAACACAACATAAAAAAATGGAATTAATATCATTAAATTGACATTCCTTTAAACTAACTGTATCATCTGTTACATACAAAAAACACAACACAAATACTATGATATAACACTGTGCCTAAAACATAAAACATGCACATTTTACAAAACAAATTCTATACTAATTGGTTAGTCCCTTGTCAGCTAATCTACTCATTATTCTGACACTGTCTATGTCATATTTACTATTTATATGGGTTTCAACATCCGTATACTTACTAATGTTTGACTTACAAAAATTACAATAAAATGAACACTGTTGCTCTACCTCACCACACAGTTCTAATAATCTTGTTACATTTACTGTTTATATGGGTTTCACTCTTGTTATAAATGTTATTGTGACCATGTTATAATTTGTTGTTTACTGGACAACCCTATGAACTCTATATGTGACAATTATTTGTATGGTTCATGTATCTATAATCATGTGTATCTATATTTTTGTTACATCAATTAACTTAATTATTTACTAATATTTCTCTTACATAATATTACATGTTTGGGCCTATTATCCCTCACTTTGTATTTTGATTGTCTGGATATAATGATACATTAACTGAAACCATTTGTTTCTTTATAGTTCTGGTTCATAAACTGTTTGTCTTTACAATTCTTTGTTTGGTCAATACTGAAAATTCATGTCATAGTTGGGGTTTGAAGATATCTGCATCACTTAGCCTAAATCATTAATTTGGGTACGGTCAGTTGTCTTACTAGTCAGTCTAAAATTGTTAGTCGTTCTTCTTCACTATCATCTTTGAAGATATTGTTCTTCTTGTTAGCTTCTTAACCAAAGTTTTCATTAAATCAGGTAAGATATTATGTTGTTTCAAATGTAATGTTACAACGTTATAGAGACTTACCTCGAATTCAAAGAGTGATTAGCCTATAGGCCCATCCAGTCGAAAACGACCAACTGGAGTATACAGTGTATAGTGTAAATACGAAACTTATGCTAAATTGACACATTTTTATGTCAAACAGACTATCTAAATTAAGAACAAATAAAACAACGCAAAACAATAAATAATCTGTTTTATAAATCTAGGGTACTTTTATTTGAAAAAGATGTTTTTTTGGATGGCATTAAGGGACTTTTAGAATGAGCGAGTTGGCAACACTGCTAGTAACATAATTTTTAGTTCCGGGGGTTCAACGCTGTTGTTTATAGTTGTTTATACACATTTAACTCTCCTTACGTATTCATTTTCCGGAACCAATGAAACACAAGGACTTCACTGGAACACGTTTCTCGGTCGTATGTATTTCCATATTTCCATGGAAAATGTAATATCTACAAATACGCATGATTGTGTCTTTGTAAAATGTATGCGCATTTCAAACAAAGATACGATACGGGAAAACATCTGACAGAAAAATGTGATCCGTTTTATATAAGCGAACGGAACTGAACGACCGTTACCGGAAACTGCATTTCTGATTCCTGTCATCAGAAGAACGGATACAAGTGAATCGATATTGATAAACTCGTTTTTGTCAATGTAGAAGTAACACACACGCGCGCGCGCATAGACGCTCATAAACAGCATTGCTATTTATTATAATTTTATATTTTAATTATTTACATTTTAAAAATAAATTCTTTATAGCACATATAATATTTTATTTAATACAATTTTTAACCTTGTAGTTTTGTAAGTGGTTGTTTTTACTTCCATGTTCCTTAAGAAAATGGAAGTATGGTAACGGCGAAAAAATCGTGTTCGAGATAAGGGCTGATTCTGATTGTACTACCCTCAAAACATGAAGAAAAGTCATTTTCCGAAAAGTGTTTGTGTGTAGAATGTTTTCTATGGCAAACGATAACTGCCGCAAATTCAAACAGAATCAAATTATTTTTTGCATATGTACCTGAATGTTAGAGGACTCAACGTCTACTGATTTTTGTGAAAATCGGTTAAGGATAAAGGGTAGTTTACATGCAACGTTTTATGTTTAACAAGAGTAAAATACTTTATTTTGATAAATAAAGTATCCTGAAAAAAGGTCACAATAATCTACTGTAGAAAGGTAGATGAAATATCTATAAATAAAAATGATAGTTGAAGGGGGAGGGGATAATTTTGTATATGTGTACTACGTTATCGGCAACAAAGAAGTAGTTTGTTGTTAAAATTCCTTCCCGGGCTGTTTTGCCGTGGTCCAATGTTTTCTGCAAAACCAGACGTTTCGGCAGTGCCATCGACTGCCATCATCAGTGAAAATCGAGTGCGCTAACGTGAGGTGGCATACGTTAGTGACCACAGGACTGCGGTTAAGGCTGAAGAAAGAAGTAGTTTCTATGGAAATATTTCATTTCGAAAATGATTGTAAACATAAATCTTAGAACGTGGAAGTCATGTATAGTTCTCCATACCGATTTTTAACAAAGAACACAGGCTTTCCCGGCAGGTATTTGACTGGAGACAACTGCCCGGCTGTGGTCCAACATTATTAAAATTATGGTTGCTATCAAAAATCTGGTCCATAATAGCCGCCCCATCAACATAAATTATATAAAAAACTTAACAAATTCACTCCAAGATCAAAAACAGACGTTTCGGCCGTGTGGCGCAAATCTCACACAATCTCACACTTACACAATCTCACACTTACTCACACAATCTCACACTTACTACCTGTTTTCCGCCACTCTGAAGAAGGGCACGGCCGAAACGTCTGTTTCTGTTTTTGTTATGAATTTGTTGAGTTTTTGTATAGTTTATGTTGACGGGGTTTTTATCACGAACCAGATTTTTTATTTCGTGATAACAATCTGTTATCAGCCCGTGATAGTGCTGTTATAGCCCGGCAGTTTTCAATTTTTTTTTTTTTTTTTAGAGACCACTTTTAAAAATATTTTAAAAATAATTGTGTTTTCAGCACCCCCTCTAGAAAAATTCTTGAGAATCAAACTGAAGTCTCATTTTGCAGCAAAACAACGCTTCTAAACTTACACCACGATAGCACGGCCCTCCTTTTTTATGTTGACTGGAAGGAGAAGAAAAAGAATAAATTTGTTGAGTGAATAATTAAAAACCATTAACATGAAATGTGCACAAAAAAACAGTCAATACAAATTTCAGTGCTTGGTCAACTTTTGACTTTCCCAGTCATTTTCATTATTTACAGATGAATTTTAAAACTCACATATATAGGCTACGTGTGTACGAAGTATATAAACATTCTGTGTAAAATATTAAAGAGAAGCTGATAGACAGCATGTCAATTGAAATTAAAAAAAAGTCTCATCTGTAAACGCGAGCAGACTGAGTATATAAAAAATGATTTATTAAAACCGTAAACGGTAAATTGAAGACGAAGTTTTGTCAGCGCACACTGGCACTAGCAGAAACTCTGTGAACGAACTCGGCTAATTTCTCTCCTTCAATGCGCTGATCTTATACAAAGGCAGCTCTAATTAAAGCTGAATTACAGAATAATTCTATTCTTTAGAATTAATTATTAAAAGTAGTAAGCAGCACAGCTCGTCTCTCTGTTTTGAACCCACTACAATCAATTATTATTACAAAAAATTTCGATATTAAGTAATTTTTCAAATATGCGAAAAATGACTAAACTTCCGATTACTCTTTGAATACTCTTCTTCTGATAGTTCCTATCCGTTTCGGATGTTGGATATCATACAGACTATTTTAATTTTCTGTACTGCTGTACGGAATAAGTCAGTTGTATTCATGCCAAAACCAGGTCCTTAAGTTTCTCAGCCATGATATTCTCGGTCGCCCAACTCCTCTCTTTCCAAGTACTTATCCCTGTAGTATGGACTGCAATAAGTAAAATCTCTGTTCATTTCTCATGAGGTGTCCCAGATACTGAATTTTTTTCTTTACTGTGTTAAATCATACAGTACACACTAAAAATCTGAATCATTCGGATTTGGGTTGCAGTTTCTTTTAGTCTGACACTGCTGCAAATTAATGCGTCCAGAAGCAAAAGCAAGGTGACCAAGACAGGACGCGACTAGAAGCAAAAGCAAGGCGGCCAAGACAGGACGCGCCTAGAAGCAAAAGCAAGGCGGCCAAGACAGGACGCGCCTAGAAGCAAAAGCAAGGCGACCAAGACACAACGCGTCTGGAATCAAAAGCATGGCGGCCAAGACAGAACGTGTCTAGAAGCAAAAGCAAGGCGGCCAAGACAGGACGCGCCTAGAAGCAAAAGCAAGGCGACCAAGACACAACGCGACTAGAAGCAAAAGCAGGTCGGCCGAGACAGGACGTGTCTAAAAGCAAAAGTATCGATAAAAAAAAATTGGTCGAGTGACGTAAGAACTAATGTATGAGAAAACTGGATTCAGATTACACATGAGTGAAGAAGTTGGAGTTACCTCTAGCATTGGAAAATTTTAGTATAGAACGATAACGATTATAATGTCATTCTGTTTGGTTTTGTTCTCTGCGAAACCTCGACAGTATTGTCTGGTGAGCGTCATGTATTGCTTGTAGACGCTGACTTACTGAGTCAGTAAACTTGCATTCTGTTTCTTTAGTCAGGTGTTTGCGAGTTTTGCCAGTCACGTGAAGTGATACAAATCGTACTCTGTAGTGACAAATGTGTACCATTTGCTGTTCCGTTACATTAACTTGTGTATTGACCTTTCTGTCGCAGCGACCAACAAACGCTCTGTTTGGATTACTACGAGACAAATCGCGCCTAATCTGGCGACCACTGCGAACTGTGGTCTTCATTCTTCACTTTACAAACAAATGTTTTATCAATACTTGAATACTAAAAAAAAAAAACAAGTGACAGCTTAAAGAAATCGTCAATGTTTATAAGCACTTACTAGTAAATACTAGTAATAATAGATATTATATTTTTAAACTGTTGATCCGTCCGACTAGTCCTTATTTTGAGGCAATTTAGTAGTGAATATGTTCCCTGTATATGTTACTAGCATATCCACATTTAAGACCAAGGTGATGGGTTTTCGTGGAACTGATCATTACGGGCAAAAATTGTTATAGATAGTCCTGTCCTGAACAAGTTAGTAATTTTGAATACCTGGGCTACAGTGTGTCTTATAATGAAGGAACGACGTTGTGAATAAGTTGAATAAGTTCAACCTTATGTGCGGGACCATTAGGCGAACCCGTAAAGGAAAAGGAACACGCCTAAAATTCTACAAGGTGATTGCTCTTCCACACTTCTTTATGGGTCTGAGAATTGGACTTTAACGAAAGGCCAGGCCAGTCGCTTCCAAGCGGCTGAAATGAGATTTCTCAGGCACGTGGCAGGGTATGCTCTCCATGATCATAGAAGAAACACAGATATACGACAGGAAGTGAATATTATGAGTATACTCGACAGGATTGCCCAGTATCGGCTGAATTGGTGGGAAAATCTTTGCCGAATGGACGACTGCCGCATCCCCAAACAACTATGGAACTATACGCCGAGGGGACGGAGAGGTGTGGGACGTTCGAGGAAGCGCTGGAGTGACCAGCTCTAATCTTTGCCTGTTTGAGACCGGAACAGGTTAAATCCTTGAAGATGATAATGATGATGATGATGTTGATATTTTTTAAACAAGTCTATTTAAATCGCAGAAATGCCACAGTTAAAATAAAGTTGTTGTTATCTAATCAGACAGTAAATCAGACAAATTTATATGGTGTATTAAATATTACATTGCGACAGATGTAACATCAACAAATACTTCATTGGTTCATCAGATACATGTAACTGCTCTTGGATTGTTCACAACAACAGTTGTCCATACACGTAGGTCCTGAGCAAGGGAAATGTTTATCCTCATCTTCTTCAGATCACTGAGGACACTGACTTTTCATCGACTGCTAGGCCGTTCTTTAGCTCGCACTCCACCAGGAGAATCCTTGTACAGTGTTTCGACTGTCCTGTTTTCTATTCTCAGACCATGATCCAGCCACTTCAGTCTTTGCATATTAAAAAAGGAGATAATGCTGAGATCATCAAATGCTGCATACAATTATCTATTCTTTACTCTACCGCCGTAACAAATTGGGTCTGGAATCCTCCTAAACAATTTTGTTTCTCCTCTGTCCAGCTTCTCCATTGCCGACCTATTAAGGGTCCAGACATCATACCATAAACCATGACTGTTAAAATTAAGGTCTTATACAACCTTAAGTTCGTTGATTGGCTTACTACCCTGCTCCTCAACATTTTATTCAAATTGTTAATGGAATAAATCCGCTTATAGTCCAAGCCACGTATTTTATAATCAACTAAACGCTATGCAACTCACCGTCTGTGGCTTAAGTAAATGTCTTCACAATATAATTGACATGTTTCGGGACACTTGTCCCATCCTCAGAATTTTTAAAAATGTCTCGTCATACCATCATATGATGGCACAGTCGTCAATATATTAAAAATATTAAAATCCACATAAACACAAAACACAATTACATTACACAAAGTACGCGCACAACAGTTTTACGGTGTACACCGCACGGCAACCGACAGCGCACTGGTTCATATTTGACTCGTGTCGCGACAATATCGCAACGCAGTATCATACAGGACATTAGATTTAAAGTTTAGCTGATCATTTAAAACATGTGGCCTGGTAACAGGATTATTATACGCTCTATATATTTCAAACTCTTCAAGGGCGTTCATGTAACGTCCTTTATTACAAAAGTGAAGGGGTATCAAGTTGGTATGAAAATTAGTATAGTTGTGATTTTCATCAATAAGATGTTTAGCGAATTTAGATTTTACATTTTCTGTGTTGTGAACATAAGTGGGTGGCTTATGTTCAACAAACCTCTTGAGAAAACCACGGCCCGTTTGGCCCACATAAAAAGCATCACAACTATTACATATTAATTTATAGATCCCTGTTTTCTTTTCAAGGACGGTTGGTTCCTGGATACGAAGGCTATTTAAAATGTTATTTGTATTCTTATATGTGACAACAACGTTTGGCTTGTTTAAAATAGAAGACAGAATTCTAGGTAGAAAGCTCATGTATGGTATTTAAGGTAATGTATGGTCTGCTTCTCCTTGTAATTTCCATATTTCTTAATTTTAATCAAGGCCTTCATTATTATAAAATCACATTAAAAATACTTTTGTTCTGCTTGGTGGTCGGTCTGTCCAATTTGCCGTTTAATTTTTCTCTACCTCATGTCTATTTGGTAACGGCAGGTGATGATCAGTGTCTCCCAGATGAGTTTATTATACAACTGTAATAATCTCATGTGCTGTATACTGTTAACTACAACTAACGCTGCCGACTAATTAAAATCCCGGTTTCACCGCCGCGCTGTAAGCCACCGTTGGTCTAATTAAGTACTTATACAACCTGAACTCCGTTGATTGGTTACTATGCCGTTCCTGCTGAAGATGTACCTATCGTAATATTTGTCTCATGTTAACGAACATCCATTGCGCACACAAAGTTGTTCGCCAAACTGTATAAATTATTTCAACTTGTCAAAGATTTTTCGTAATGAAATGTCCGATGCACACTCGTTTTAGTTATGTAGGGACATAATATTTCGACGTGCAAACTTTTTTCATAAAGTTATTCAATTTCACCAGCAGCACGTTACAAAAGACTTTTTGTTAATTTCAACATTCAGCTTTAATCCAGCACACTGCCTTTGTACACGATCAGCAACGCACCCACGGTGGTGAAACGGGGGGGGGGGAGAATTAGCTGTGTTCATTCCTTTTTTCCCTTTTCATCGTTTCTGCTCTCCGGAATAATTTACACCGAGGCGGCGAACGTCAGATTACGCTGGCAAAAGTCAATCTCCTATTCATCAAAATTTTTGCAGTTTCGTTTTTAATAAATAATTTTTTGCTAGTAAGTTTGTGTCGAGAGTTTGCTGATGAGATTTCCTCTTTTCAGTTGAACCACTCTCCAACGGCCGGCTTTTATTATTATCTCACCAAATTCACAAATACTGTTCAGGTCACGGAAAGATTGTAGCTTACCTTCTTTTCTATTTATTATTGTCAGTTATATTTTACTGATTTATTGATTATAATTTCACCAAGTTTATATGCACAGTTTAAGCGCACCTTAAAGTTGTATCGGGCATTCTGGCCAACCCAGATTCGTGGGGGCACTAGTGATATATATATAATATTTTCGGATGTCTGTATAGGTGTTGTGGTTGAAATTTTTATTAATTATGAATTATGTCTATCATATGGGGCGATATATGTATGGCGAGAAAATGTATATAGGCGGGTGGCTATGCTTTAAGTTTATAAGGGTGTTGGTTATTTATGTAGTGATATTGAACATGTGGTTGTGATAGAGATATATATTTATATGTGTATTTATGTGAATTATGTATGTGTTACTTTTGTGGGTTATGTACGGGGAAGGTTTATAAAAAAAATTGCTATTCAAAAAAAAAACAAAAAGAAATTGTTAACTTAGATATGTTAAATTACTCAATTACTCAATAAATGCTATTATTGTTGGTTATACCAGAGAGTTTAATTGCAAGTCCCGTCTCACTGGACCCAGCGCATTTTGGCTTCTCTAGGCTTTTGGCCTAGTTTTAAATAACTAGTGGCCCCTCTTCAAAAAAAAAAAAACTTTCAAAAAAAATTTTCAACAAAAATTTTTTGTTTTATAAAGCATAAAAATTCTAAAGAGGGGTTACAACTTTTATGCGAACCTAATATTTATATATTTGTTTGTATACTTAATATACACGAAAAATGTTAAGTTAGGTAAATTCCAAACGATCTGTGGGACAATCAACAGTATTTTAAAAACAAGGTACGTTGAGATACAAAATGTTGGCGGTGCGTGTACGGTCCTATGGGTGTGAATTATGGACGACAACCAAGAAATACGAAAGTAAAATCCAGGCCTCGGAAAAATGTCTTTCTTAAGACAAGTTGAGAGGTGTTTTAAACTTGACCGTATAGAGAATGGCAAATTTTTAACTTAAATAAAAGGCTAAAAAAGTATAAACAACGCAGGAACACTTAGAAAGAATGTTAGATTCAAGACTGTCCATAGAATTCTGGAAATACAAAGTTATTGTGTGACGATTTCATTAATAAAAATATGGTAATTAATAAATAGGTAATGTGAAGGCTGAGAAATTTTAAAATTTTTAATAAAATCGCACATTTAAACTAAATCTTATTGCTATCTTTAAATAATAATAATATTTAATAAAGAGTTATAATAATAAAATAAAAAGGAATACGAGTGTACAGAAAGGGTAAACCTTGTTAATTAATCCTGCATAGACATGCGCTAACCGGAATTAACTTGAATTCCGACCCCTAAACAAACTAAATATACTTTTAAATTTGACATTATTTAAATAATTAAACATGACCGCTGTAATGTACTTTAATAACGTCTGTAATTAAGAATATCTCTGCTTAATTAAATAGTCAAACTTTAATCCTTTAAATAAAGAAGGAACATGGAACTACTTTTATGCTGAGTAGTAAATGACGCGAGATTACTACTCTCACCCCTTAACTATTAACCCACTTACAATGGAGCGCTCACGCCGTAAGCTGCGCACAGCGTTGTTTCGCGACGTAGAGATAAATATGTGAAAGTTCGCTAAAGAATATCTTAATGACTAAATTGTGCGCCGATGACATCTCTATCAAATCTTAAATAAGAAAGTATGTAATTAATACAGTACTAGAACCATGAGGTGAAATTCAACTAATAAATAATCATGTGAAGTGAATACCAGTGAAACAAACTTTCGCTTTATTTATTCTAACAACAAGAATTACTACAGTCATCTAAGAAGAGAGTACCACACCCAGAATGAGTTAACATACGTCAGGAATTCACCGTCACCGGATACTAAGGTAACGACAGACCTTCAGGAAACACACCGAGGACCGAAGAGCCAAATCTGCATCAACTACAGGAAACCACAGGTGACATGGAGGCTTGTCTTCCATGGTTATGAGATACTAAAATTATAACCAACAAAAGACAATTTAACTAACCACTTTAAGACTTTTAAAAAACAGACATTATATGTAATATGTAGTCTGTAATATAATAAAACTGTTTGTAGTAAAACAGTAAAAGTTTAAACTGAAAGCATTATTGTTTTAAAAAGGTTAATAAAGTCCATTCTTCAAATGGCACATTTTTCAAGATTGTATATGGGGAGGTGACCATTATTAACATACTATATTCAATCCCGGATCCGTGGAATAAATTAAATTGATGTACATCTTTATTTTGAGGGACCTTTGTGAAAGAATAAAATATATAATCATCTTGTAAACTGTAAGCTGTTGAACCATGTATGTTGAGAACTTTGAGTAGAGCAATTAATCTCATTATGTAATAAAGAGATGTCATCTTTAGTACAGACTAAACTGAGTGCATAAATCAACCGTCTCCCCTTCCCAGTTTCCTTTTATATTAATTGTTTTGGTGTTGTGATTAATTTTCAGCTCGTCACAACGAAGGCAGCCTGTATAATTGGCAGAACCAATTAATGCGGGTTCCCTATGTTATAACACAAGTTAAGATGTTATAATTGGACACAAGTGTTTAGGTAGAACCACGAAGAGATGGCTGGAGGATCTTTGAAGGCGAACAGGCAGCATATTGCCTATGCCATGATGTTAAGATAACGATGATGACATAAATAATGCCATCTTCTTCTTTATGCATATCTGATTCTCCTCAACCCAGAGGTTGGTAGGGTTCCAATTACTTCCTTTCCGAGGGAAGCCTCTCGATCCTTCTTTAATCCTATCCATGTACTCCTGGCTGGACTTTCCACTCCTACTACGCCCTTCGATCAGGGCGGTGTACAAGTTTGGATGGCGAAGGAGGGTATTTAATTTGTACATTCCATTATTTTTATAAGAAAGTATTGTAGTAATAGTGAGGTTGTGACCTTCATAAAAGTCTATAAGCTTAAATCCTGGCATCAATATTGCACATCGCTCCACGTCAATATTCCCATACAGTATTTCCTTTTTTGACCTCACCAGCCTTAGCGTTCCAGTCACCCAGAATAATAAAGGTGTTTTTTATTTTTCTTCAACTTCCATTAGGCCTTTTTGTCAATCTGCTCGTAAAAGCCTCCAAACAAAATACAAAGTCGCGAGACAGATTGTTTTGAGGAAATGAATTAAAATATTCCATTGTATTTAGAGTGTGTGTATTCAGCAATGGCTGATGTCCGTTGTATGTACTATTACGTAATGCGGAACGTCTCGTGCGTTCGATGGTGTCGATCTACGAGCTTCTCGACCAGCCCTGCCGGTGTGTGTTTCTGCCAAGGCCGCGCTGCAGTATCCTCTAGAATTTTCAAGTGCTTGTTAAAGACGCATATTATGGAACCCTGCAGACTATAAATAGCCCACACCTGCCGCTTAGTGTTCAGCGTTATGTCGGGCGATTTACACAGCGCGTCTCAAGTGGTGTACTAGTGAAAAGTGATTATAGTGCGCAATTCTTTGACATTATTATTTTTGTGGATAGATTAACTTGAATTATTGTACGAGTATAATCTTGTTGAATAACTCGTTGACTTCAAACAGCAAATTGAGAGTAATTAAAGCAGGTGGTTAGTGACTTAATTGGTGTCTTGTATTTTGTTTTCCACTGTACCATACGACGATCAAGGTGACCCTCGTAACAGTATCTTCAGTGACGCTCTTACTAGACGTAAGTCCTTAAATTCCTAGGTAGAACATAGGGCATCGACGAAATTTCTCCAGGGTGTTCTGTCCCTTACCTCCCTCCATGTCTTGTTGACACCAGCCACCTCTCTTTCCATAGTCCTCTTCCACGTCTGCGGCTACCTTGCGGATTCCAATTCAGTGCCTGTCTAGCGATATTTTCTGGTGGTCTTCTCAGGGTGTGACCGATCCACCTCCATTTTCTTCTCTTTATCTGTAGTTGGATGGTACTCTGACTTGTGGCTTCCCACAGATCTCTGTTTGAGATGGTCTTGGGCCAACAAATTTTCATTATGTACCTCAGGCAACGGTTTATGAAAGTCTGTAACCTTGTGGTAATGTCCTTTGTCACTTTCCAGGTCTCACATCCATACAGCAACACCGATTTGACATTTGAGTCAAATATTCTGACTTTTGTCTTCTTGCGTATATGGGAGGTGGATCTCCATACTGGTCGTAGCTGTGCAAATGCTCCTTTTGCTCTATTTATACGACTTATCACATCCCTAAGAGCACCTCCATCCTGACTAACCATGCTACCCAGATAGCAAAATTCCTCAACCCTTTATATAACTCTTCCGTTTAGTATCAAATCAGAATTATTTCTATAGTTAATACGCAGTTCCTTGGTCTTTTTGTTATTTACCTTTAAGCTTACTTGTTTGGCTTCTATTTTCAGATCGTTCAATTTAATTTCCATATCTCGTAGGCTTTCTGTAAGAAGGCACAGGTCATCAGTATTGAGTGGTGGGGGGGCGGGGGTTATATACGGTGAGTAAGGAAGAAAAGATGGGGGAAGTGCAGGGAGGTGGATATGATTAATACTGGATAAAGGACTGAGGATCTGCAAGGGAAAGGTGCTAGGCGAGTGATTTGATGTGAAGGGACAGACAACAGCCCGTGACTTTGTCCAGCTTGTAAGCCGGGCCGGTACTTCACCACGCTTACAACTCGGTCCTGCTTAACCCGCAAAAGATAGTGAAAGGGCCATCTTAGCGTTACCAAATGGCACAAGGTCTGAATAGCCGGCCAGTCAGCCCGATACCTCTGCAGGAGGGGGACTGGCTCATCCCCGCCAGATTTTAGATTGACATGTCCGGGAACCTAACCATTGAGTAGCTCTATATTACTAGCCAAGCGCCATAACAACTGTAAGCTAACAAAATTTAGACACATCTATGGGACGATTCATAGGTACCTGAAAAAACTGAAAAATAAAACTTGGAAGGATACCTGAATAAAATTTTATAAAACTGTGGCAGTCCCCACATTCCTGTATGCTAGTGAGACATGGATTCTTGGTAAAAGGGACGTGCAGAGGATTCAGGCAGCCGAAATAAAATTTCCAAGAGGGACGCAAGGTTGTTCTCTCTTGGATCGGAGATGGAACGAGAATATTAGACGCGATTTAAACATTGTATCATTGCACCAGAAGACTGAAGACCACAGAAGAAGATGGTGTGAACACTTGAATCGCAAGCCTGATATCCGTCTATACCTGTGGCTGCCTTGGGTTATCATCCTACTGGGGAGAGAGATGTCGTTAGACCGAGGAGGAGATGGATTACGGAACAGGTCTAAGGAAGGACCGTGGTCAGTTGCGACCGGGGTGGAAATTTCAACCCGACCAGTTGCGATCAATTGTATTTTCTTGTTATTATAATAATACAGAAATTACCATTATAATTCTATTCATACCTAGCCAAACCTAACCTAACTAACTAACCAGACCTGACTTAACCTAACCTAACACAAATATTATAAAAAAGAGATTACTCATACAAATGTAAAGTTGCAGAATTGAAATTTCATCGAAGTTCAGAATAGAAACGTTTCTAAATAACAGATTTGGTCAGTAAGTGAAAGGGCGGTCCCAATTGACCACGTCAGAAGAGGTAAAAACGTTGTTTCGTCGCAACTGACCAAGACCGCTAAGGAAGGCCTAGTCTTTGGAGTGGTGATGATGATGATATTGATGATGATGATGATAATCTCTTTCTTTTCGCTAGCCTCCCTTTCACAGTATGAACTTATGACCTGCCATCGCGTGTAACACAGACACACACAGGACTGTTATGCAACGTTACAGGTGTTTTAGTGAAGACATTACGCAAACACAACAACACACTCGTGTATTAGTTAACATGTTAAACTGTTCACAGTCAGACATTTGAGTAAACTGCATAACACTCGTTGTCACAGACACGCGCGCGCGCGCACGCACACACCTGTGTTGTGTTGCGTAACTAACCTATTAGATTGAATTTGAACTTGTCTGACAGATTTTGCCATCACAGAAATATATATACACAGCACAAGAATTAAATTTTATAAGACGCGTTGGGTCACGTTGCCACGTTGAGATATGCAAGTGAGGCGTGGGTCATGACAAACAAGTAAAGCGACAAGGTCCAGAGCGCTGAAATGCAGTTTCTTCGAAATACTTTAAATTATATTTTTCAAGATTGAGTAGAAGAATGAAGATATCAGAGCAGAACTCGAAGTAAAGGACAAATGAAATTGTTTCAATTTACAGAAGGCAATGGTGGGGATCATCTGCAAAGCATGACAGAGGATCGATTGCCGAAAGCGGCACTGAACTATGTGCCACGTCAAGCTGCTGAGCCCCAAAAAACGTAACACACAACATACACCAGAAACAATCAAAATTCTTACCACTACTTATGCCGCCTTACACAATATAAAATACTCCTAAAATAGTCTTAAAGTCTAACATAATTACCTAAAGGCGGGGGCGTGTATAAAAAAACTCAGTACAAGCAGCTAGTGAGCAGAGTCAACATGCACCCGTTTATTTTAGAATAAAAATAAACCTCTGAATATTATATAATTGTGTTTCAGCCAGAGAAAGATGAATCACTGAGTCGACCAAATACAGAATGAATTAAATTCAAAAATTGCAAAAATTCAACAATAACATAATTTAAATACTAGATTAACCAATTATTAAAAATTCCACCTTGCATCAATTAAATATTGGGTGAATCCGTTATAAAATTCAATAAAATTGCATAAGTCAATGCCAGTTTACAATTTGTAATATATATAGCGTACAAGCTATGATCTGTTCATTAAATTTCTTAACACTTTTTTATACTATAAAGTCCTTGCAAAGATACAAGTTCATATTGCATAAAATGAGAAATTTACTTCATCTTCCTTTTGGCTAGTAATCTGGTAACTGGGAACTGCTGGTGGATATAACTAATGAATAATAATGTTACTTGAACATGTGAGTTGTGTTTTCCAGCTGCCTGCTGTTTCTGCGCTGTTCATACGGCGTGCCGTCGTACGTATTTTTGAAAGTCTGAAGAAATCATGTGGCGAATCAAAATTCTCATGTTCGTGGACCCATACGTGGAACCAAGCTTTACTTGGTAATGAGACTTTCAACTAAAGTGCCGACCAGGAGACGAAGGGCGACTCTGGTCACAGCGCAGTTTGATGGTAGACTGACTCAACTTGTCGAGCGAAAAGCTTTATTAGAAAAATTCCGGGGGGGGGGGAGGGTGACGTCAGGGAACGCTGACCAAAGTACGAATAATTTTCCGTCGCGCGACTATTTAAACTTATTTTAATTGAATCGGTACTAACGCTTGTTACAGTCGGCAAGGGGTTCTGAATAACCGCAACAACTATAAAGCCATTGGTAGACGTGGGTCGTCCGAGGATGAGATGGGTGCCGGAACAGGTTTATATAACATAATCCTTGAAGAGGAGAAAAATATATAAATGCGACGTTTCGGCGCCCAAACAGTTGGCAGCCTACAAAATACAGTTACAATAATTTAAAGTAGACCTAATTTTAGAGTAAAACCATGAACCTACATAACGTGCTATGAATTTCGTATCGTATTCATAATCATAAAACCATTCTGCAATCATAAAACGACTACAAAAATTTCTCCTGAAGTAAACATTTGCGGCGGGAGGGGGAATTTCTCCCATTCTCCCTTGTATCCGCCCCTAAACCGAGGTGCAACCACCCACCAACCTTCAATTCTGCATTTACATTTCATAACCTCAAAAAATAGGATAAAACATTGAACACATCCATCAGCCACCAGTCAAGAAGCAATTTTGTACTAGCAGGACGGTTTAAAATGTTCATACTCTAACTGACTAGGCTAATTGTTTAGTTCCACTTATTTTGCAACATTTTTTTATTATTTAATGTTTTTCATTTTAACCTTCTGGGAGTGTTCTAATCTTTCATTGCTCCTTCGCTGCACCAGTGATTACTCGCAGTGCAGATTAATTAAAGTTATATTAATAAAAATTAAAAAAAAAAACTTAATTTCTACATAACAAAAGCTCAAATTCTACCCGTGGTTAGTTAAGAAATGATTAATTATGTAAATAATTGCTTATCGAATCCGTCGAGTGACTTACTTGTAATTTCGCTTAACTTGACGCGTTTCGAGGCATATGCCCCATCTTCAGAATAATTTCTCTTTAAAGAACGTCAGACATTAAGATCAAAATATAATAAATTAAAATTAAATCAATTAATTATGTCTAAAGAAATGTATGAATTTGTTTCTGTGACGTTGTCTCCTTAGCCATATGCGTGTCGTCATGTCATAACATTCGCCAGTATATACCGTGTTTATAACAAACAGTGTAATTTACTACATCATCAGTAGTAGCTACATTTACATACTGTAGCAGCGCCCGATATTTACTGAATCGTAATTGTCCGTACGGTATTGCATGTTTGCTCGACGCAAACAGTTTGAAATCCGAACAGCAGCAGCGATTACATTAACTCACAGACAACACTCGAAACGTAGCAATCGTCAAGTTGTCACAGACCGGAACACCCTTGGGCGACGACGCGCCACGAAGTGTTTAGCGAGTAACCGTTAGAGGTGGCCCGACATAACCTATAACAGGTATTTTGGAACGATATTTATGTGCAACGGAACAACAGCGACTTGAAAGTTGAAATACTTGTCCCGATTCAACGATAACTGAAAAGTTGTTCCGATTACTAGCGGTTCCGAGTCGCGGGACCCCCCCTACGCAACTAACGAATAAACAAGTAAACGAGTATTACGAGTACACGAGTACAAAGCCACTTTTTCGTGCTGAATACTTCATTCTGCGCATGTGCCTTTTGCTACACAATATTTAAGACGCGCACACGCGCGCACGTACGGGAAACACAATATTTTAATGTTAAAGGACTTTGTCGGGAGCCCAACACTTCTAGGTGCTGCCATGTTGGAACTTACTCAGAGGTCAGTCGGCTGAGTGAGAGAGTAAAACGTCAGCTGTCTCTCCCTCCCTTTCACGAGTACAAACAAGAGATTACAATGACTTTTTTAAAATCTTAACTGTGTTCTACTGACACATTTGAAACGTGCTTTATGTCTGTACTAAAACAGAGTTTTATTTTTTTTTAAATACGAAATGTCTGACATATTTTTAATGTATTCTGTGTAGAAAAGAGAAAAAACATTAAAGACTAATGCTGCTGAATATTGGTTACAAATTCCTGTACTGCGTGAAGTGGTCTGGAGTTCGTGACTTGACGTGGATACGAGGAATTAACGTCGCAGCATCGAGACATGATTGGCTGGCGGCGGCAAAGAGATTTGTTCTCGCGTTTGGTACACTGAAAGTGTAACCATTTCTATGAACTTAAAATCGTCAATAAATTTACTGCAATTAAAATTAAAAAAAAAAGAAAAACAGTATAAATCATTCTTTTTATCGTTTTTAAAAAATACAGTCTGTATAGTTGATGAAATAAAGTGAGTTCATACATATATATAAAGTTTGCTGTTAACGCGGCCAAGAGCACAGCAGTAGTCTTCTCCAGACGCACAAGGCCCCCCCCCACAGAGGATACCATAGGCGACCCTCTCCTGGCTTGGTGAAGTCCTACCTCGGGTCTCACCTGGCCGACACATTCCGAGCAAGTAGCCTTCTTTATCAGCTCCGACTCCTGGTTTGCAGAAAATATATCTACCCGCCCGCCGCCTAGGAAAACGCATCGTCATCACAACATACGTGCGCCGATGTTTGCCTACGCGACCCCTGTGTACATGGCCAAGACCTATAAACGTGAGCTTCAGTCTCCCTCGGACCGAGAGATTGCGCTGGGCATGCAAAGAGACCACTATCTCACAGCGAGCCAGACTATACCAAAATCGCAACGTGTCCGTTCCCTGGATGCCACTATACGGACACTACTAGAAAGTTCTACCGCAGCTGTGCCCACTTTGAGAACAATCCCTCTGTCAAACTCATCTGTTCCAAGTGACACTTGGAAGCGGGCTCGGCAAACGTTAACTGTGAAGGAGACCATGTCTAATTGAAACTTCACGGCCGGTAGCAGGCCGCATATAAGAACCACGAGTATTTTGGTACTATGAGTCAAATCTGCAAGGATTTTGGATTACAAGTCTCTACATTGAAGACGGAGGTAATGGCTTCTTATGGAGCTGATCCTATACGAGGAAAAATTGTTGTAGATGGTGCAGTTCTGGAGCACGTCGGCAACTTTTAATATGTGGGCTATAATGTGTGTCAAATTACAAACAATGACTTCGTGAAGAAGCTACACCGTTTAACCATGTGAACTCTAAAATTAACAAGCAAAGAAACACGTCAGACATTCTACAAGGCGATGTGGTCGTCCCATGCTTCTCTATGAATCTGAGAATTTGACTTTAACGAAGTCCCAGGCCAGTGGTATTTAAGTTGGTGAAATAATTTTTTAGAAATTTCTCAGAAACGTGGCAGTATATACTCTTCAAGATTGAAAAAAAATGTCGATGTATGGCAGGAACTGAATATTATGAGTATACTTTACAGGATTGCTCAGTATCGGCTAAAATTGTTGGAATATCTTATTTTAACACCCATTGGGCGTTTTCACACTAGCCGACACGACACCGACAGAATATCGGTGCGATATCTGTGGAAATGTTATGGAACCGTTTCACACTCACCGACGCGACGTGTCGGCGGGCAGCAGCTCTCCCATCGTGGTCGGCGCTGTGTAGTCACCGACAGTTCACTCTGCCTAGCGCATTAATTTAGGTCAGTAGGTGAATATTTTGAGAAATGACTACTTTTAAGTATGACGTAGTGACATTGATTGAACTTGTTGAGACGAAGCCTTGTTTGTGGGACAAGAAAGATGAAGGAAATAAAAATAAAATTGAAAAACTTGTTAGGATCTAAAACCACCTTTTCAAATAAGGTGTAGTATGCGCCTTCTACATAGCGAACTTTAATAATCGGGTGAACCCAATACTTCCTATCTACTTTTCGTCTTCTCCGTCTTAAATATAACAAATATAGTAAATACAAACTTCTGTTGAATTCACCCATTTGTATAATAAACTACACTCACCACGACCGATATGTCGACGTCTGTCGTCTTGAGTGTGAAAGTACCTTCTCGATATCGTGTCGGTGTCGGCTCGGTGTCGTTGTAGGGTCGATGTCGTGTCGGTAAGTGTGAAAACTAGGGTTGCCAACTTTTTTTGAGGAAAATAACGTAACTTGTCTGTTGGAAGAGGAAAAAAGTATTTGTAAGAAAAAAAGTATTATTTAAATTTAAGTTTTTATTGCCTTAAATACATATTTTTTTGTGCTTTTAGCACAAGCTAACAATTTTTGGTTATCTTTGAGAGTTTGATAACTAGTATTACAATCTAAATCTAGATTTAAATAAATAAATAACTCATTTTTTATTAAATTTATGGACGCTCTGTTTCTCTCTTTTCGCCACTTTACACTTCAAACAAACACACAAGGATCACAACAACGTATAAATAATGATCTAGAAAGGAAACTGATATGGACTGCCATCTGCCGTTTCGTTCAATAATAAATAATCATTGTTAATCGTGTGTGTTCCGTTCTGTTTTATCTTAGGCATCGATAAATCGTTCGGAAATTACGTATGAGAGTGTTTTGTTTCGTGCATTACAGTAAAGACTCAAAATAAAGTTTTTTTTGCATACTTTATTTTTATGCAAAAGTATAAAGTATATTCACCAAAAATAAAGTACGATACTTTATTATAAAGTATGGTTGGCAACCCTAGTGAAAACACCCAATGGATGACAGGCGCATCCCCAAACATCAATGGAATTACAAACCGAACGTAGAGTTATGGTGAGTCCGAAGGAGGATTTGAGTAACCGGCTCTAATCTCACTGCTTGGAACCGGAACAAACAACTTTTGGCTTAATCCCTAGTTGAAGATGATGATGATTATGACCAATGCTTGTCACAGTGTAGCATAAAGTATGTTGCTACTGAGAATAGCACCTTGTAGTTACCGTATATACGTAGCAAACGTTAGAGAACAATGAATGCTGAAATGAAGCAGTTTGAGAGCGGAAATGTAGAGCGACGCTGTTTGTTTGTCTGGTTTAAATAGAAGCTACGGTTTAATGTCCCGCGCCACCCACACGCACAGTAGTATTTGTCACAGAGTTTGAGCATGTGTTTGCACAACGCCTGTTTGTACGGATCGTAATCGTTGCTGTACCGCCCGCCAGATAGCGTTGGGGTTTTACTGTGTCAAGAAAGATTTACACGTAACAAACTGTAGGTTACTGTATGTTATACGTTCGTCTAGTCGAAATCTCGCACAAATACAAAAAGTACAAAGTAATATATATATAGACAAAACTAGTTAAGCTCCCTGAGCTGCAAAGCTCGCTCGTTATTTTGAACAAAACAGTTTTATTATTACATAAATTCCAATATTACATAATCTTTCTATTACAGGAAAAATTACAAAAATCTTGATTACCTGCTATTTCTTTAGTAACATAACAATTGTAGAACATACAGTCATGCAATAAATAGTAAAAACTCGAAACATACGGCTCTGGGATACAATTCCTTTTAGTTGTTTTGATAGTTCATCTTCTTTTTTCACAGTACTAAATTAATATAGAATATTGAACTTTCACTTGTGAAACTTACTTGTTTTCTTTCGTACGCGTTGCCACACACATACACACAAAAAACCACAGCTACACCAACATAGATACTAATCTTGAGATATTACACTACTTACCCAAAAGTCGAAAACTTAACACAGCAGAACAATATGAAATATACAAACACTACACAACACAACCAAACAGCATACTTAACGACCAATTACACCATAAATCACACACACTTTTTGACACAATTATACATAAAACAAACAATAATTCGGATCCCCGCGCCAATCCCCTTCCACCACACACCACCCCCACTCAACCTACCAAATAAAACCGCTACGAGTTACTGGCACTCTGTCTCACACCGCTGATGAAGGCGCACACCACGCCGAAACGCGTACGGGAGAAAACAAGTAAGTTTCACAAGTGAAAGTTTAATATTCTATATTAATTCGTTTTAGTCTGGCATATAATACCAGACAATTCCTTGTATTGTATTGGGTATATAATATTTAGTATATTGTTCTATACTTACTGTGGGTCAGATTGTTTCTAACACAGATGGCGCCGGCCGTGTTTCCTAATTTTGTTAACTTTTTATTTTTGTTATTAATATAACGATTGGAGGAATCACGCTCCCCAGATAGTGAAAACTGCTGATCTACTCTAATATACATTCGTCTACTTACGGGGTGTTTACCACTTAATGTGATCATTTGAACTGCTTTAATGATACGAGGGTCAGTTGAAACGTTCGCGGAGCGACATCTATAGCTCAGTGGTAGAACTGAAATGTTTCGTGTGCTGCAACGCATGAACACCTGTTAATTTCCAGTTGTATCTGTCAATTCATTTACTTTTTACCAGCTGTTTGAAATTTTCCTGTCACAAGTGTTTTTAAAATTCACAAAATCACACATCGTTCTGTGATGAATTCTCTGTTGTTCAAAACGTTTTAGCGCCATTGGAAAACTAAAACGAAATTGTAAATGTGTTAGAGGAGATGCTGCGCCTTCAGAAACAATGGTAAGTGGGCACACTCGAGTTTAAACGTGGTCGTACAAGCACTGAAGACGATCCCAGCAGTGGATGTACAAAAAGTGCAACAAAAAATGACATTATTGAAAATTTTCATAGGGTGTTGGCAGGGGTGACCATCCACCCCAAAGGCTATGGCGCATGCCCCCTCCCAAATTCAGTTATCCCCTAGTCTTTTATTTATTGCCCCCCTTTATCATAAAAAATGCTGTAAAAACATGCCCCTCCCAAAAGTTTGATGGCGCAGCTTGCGCCATGCACCCCCCTTCTGTGCACCACTGGGTGTTGGAAGACCGCAGATAGAGGAGTGGATGATGTTGCTAAAATCATAGCCATCTCTTATGAGCATGTGCATCATACCGTTACGTAATGCGGAAAAAAGTGTTACGTAATACGGACAGTTCTATAAGTATCTCGAATATTCCAGTTGTAATGTGTGTGTGTGTGTGTGTGTGTGTGTGTGTGTGTGTGTGTAATGCTGCTACTTTACGGTGAAAGACAATTACGCGTCAACTATCGTTCCTATTCCAGACCGTACCGGTCAGCGCAGTGTGTTCAAGGACACTGTTTCTAGTGGATTCTCGAGAGCGCCTGTTTGTTTAACAAAGTCACAGATGATTCTGGAAATCAGCGGGGTATAAGTACAGCTATTCAGCGACGGTCAAGTTAGTTACTGTCGGACGATTACTCTGTGCGTTCAAGTGGTTATTAGTGAAAAGTAATTATTGTGGCAAAGTGTTATGTGTTTTATAATCATTGCGCAACAATTGTATTACAATTGTGTTTTATATTAGTTGACATTTTATTGCGTGTGAACAATTTGCAAGGTAACAGCTTCGAGCCCATACCAGACTTGCAGAAAAGAATGCACAATTAATGAAAATTTAATACATTTATTGTTCTTTCTTGTACACTTAGTATTAAAATGTTCTTTAAACGTTTTATATACAATTAACTTCTTGTTGTTAACATTTTTACTTGAAATGTCCTTTAACGAATGCTCTCTTACTTTACACAGTTTTATGAATTTATTTAAATGTTCAAAAGTCTTCTTTTATTAAACAAAATTATTTAAAAATTAATGTTCTTTTACAATTTGATGAGTTAATTTTTGCTTCTCTGTTTTGGTCGTCCTTTCTGTCCTCCCGGTCGACGATCTCGATCCGGCCTCCAGCGATCCGTCGTCTCGGTCCACGTTCCAGTAATCGCCTCCAGGTAGTGCCTTGCTCCAGGTCTCCGTATTCCAGCCGCTACGATCAGCAAACGATGCCCAGGAACGGTAGTTGAATATCTCACACTCCGTGATAGTTTCCTGCTGACAATTGCCGCACACTCGACTCTACGGACCCAAGGACGTCTGGAATTAGCGTTGTCTGGAATCGCTTCCCACTGCGACCACCTTCGCTGACGAACTTTCAGAGAGACTGCTTTCAGAGAGTTATCAGAGAGAGAGAGAGTTTTGAGAAGACTGCCTCCTCCTTTTATAATGCAGCTGAATGTAAAGCGCTGCGCTGCCAAGTGCGTCACCCCCGCTATGCGCGTAGGCGTCGTTTCAATTACTTTAATGTATTTAGTAGCGGCCACGTGTTTCCAACTTCCTCTTCTTGAATGTTCTAGAACACACCTTGTAGCACATGAATATATTTCCCTAACATTCTATTCGTTACTCACATTACACAACAATTCACTCATATGTAAAATTATATATTCATGGTTCTACATTGTCTTATTTTCTAATTTTCTTCTATTAATTCTATTTATTTTATTAATACTAATTTTTTCAAGCATTCATTTATTCATTGGGACACTTATAATTGCTGATATTCATTATTCTTTATATTCACCTATATTGAGACCATTTGTCACGTTGCAAATTTTTATTTGATTTGTTGTAAGAGACTATCTTGTCGATTACGAACTGTTTAATTGTGATAATTAAAGCTGGTGATTAGTGACTTACTTGGTGTCTTGTATTTTGTTTTCCACTGTACCATATGACGATCAGTAGACAGTCGCAACAATACTTTAACTCAAGAACTTGGTATGAAAAAGCTTTGTGCAAGATGGCTGCCGCATCTGGAGTTGTTGCATTTTTTGGGCGTCCAGTGCGACCACATTTTCAATACTCGTACGACCACGTTCAAACTCAAGTGCCTTTTTACAAACCCTTGGTTATGAAGTCGCAGCATCTCCTGACACATTTACAATTTCGTTTTGAATTTCCGTTGGCGCTAAACAATTTTTAACAAACAATCGCACCACGATGTTTGATTTTGTCCGTTTTTCAAAACACGCATAGCACGTCAAATTTAAACAGCTTCTAAACAATGAATAAATTGATAGATATATTTGAAAATGAAGAGGAGTTCACGTAAAATACAAATCTTGCAGCACACGAAAAATTTTAGTTTTACCGCTAAGCTACAGATGTCGCTCCGCGAACTTTTCAAATGACTCTCGTACTTACTGGTGTAAGATATTATTAAACATAAATACAAATTATATTTTCGTTAACTTTTGAATTCGTTACAGTAAATCTAGTGTTGTGTTTACTCATTTCAAAGGTCACGCACTGTAAAATTTAAATATTGAATACGTTTTGCTAACTTTTCACCTTACAATTTCATACAATTTTATTACAATAAGATTCGTGACGCAGACTTTGTGGAAAATGTCACCCTGTGTTTGCGTGTGTGGGCGTTTGAATTCCAACTACTCCCAAGTTTTCTGTAACGTTCATTCTTGACTTGTTTATTGTTACAAAATAGAAGAGATTTAAAAATTAAAATTACTTTCAACTCTATAGGTAAGAGAAAAAGCTATTGTCAACGTGAAGCGACATACAGTATTGTGAATGTGTCCCGCTTTTTATTGAACAAAGGCAGTTGAAAATCGACTTTTCTCTTACGTAGAATTAAAAGTAGCGTTAATTTTTAAACGACTTGTGTTTGACTAACTCGATTCACATCAAGACTGAATGCGAAATAACATCGACGTGTTACAAACGCGACAAAACTTTGCAATTTAAAAGAGACTTTATAAGATAACGATATCACAAAGGGAAATACAAAGCATGTTTGCAATGTAATAGTAGTGTGGGTTTAATAATATGCAGCTTGAAGAGTAAACGAATTGGATTCTTAGAGACAAACTATTGGTAGGTCAGAGATGGAGTCTTAGAGGCGTTCGGCAAGACGTGAGAAAATTAGAAATGAAGTCGTTAAAAACAGAATGAATGTGAAAAATTCAATTGTTGATTTTATTCAAAGAAAAAAAATTACAAAGCTATGGACACACGAAAAGAGAATGACACAGGAAAGATTGCCAAGGAGAGTTATGGAATGGACCCCAGCAGGAAGAAAGAAAAGAGGAAGACCACCTATCATCTGGATAGAAAAAATTCAGACTATTTTGAGGGAACGAGAAATTGAAGCTCTTTGGATGGACAAGCATCAGTGGAAGATGGGAATTCAATCACTTCTGTAATCTTTGGTTTCGGAAAATGTGTAAACATTGTACAACCGGAATAATAATAACTATTGGTAGGTATAAATGACGGATTCAGTGAAAGACGATTAGAAGCCTAATCGAGATTTTTGGAAGGAAAGAACGAATATACCCTGTAGGAAATATGTTAAAGTGGAAAAAGAAGGCGAAGAGAAAGAAATAGACAATTTTCTGTCTATTACAAAAAAAGCAGTTCTAAAGAAATTTAATAAATCTGTATCCAATTAGGTAACAAATCAATTTCATACTGTGATAATTACTATGTTTTCATTTCACGTAACAAGATTTGTTCTTTTGCAGTAGACGTTAACAGTAATTTTAATTTAATTCGTATTAATAATTTCTTCTTCTCCTTCTGCTGCTGCTCCTCATCCACCTTCTTCTTCTTCTCTTCTTTTTCTGCTTTACTGCTCTTCTTCTTCTTCTTCTTCTTCTTCTTCTTCTTCTTCTTCTTCTTCTTCTTCTTCTTCTTCTTCTTCTTCTTCTTCTTCTTCTTTCATCAGGGAATTGGCGAATCAGCTATTCTGATCCCATAGGAATACATCCACTTTACCAACGCTTCCAAGTCAAACTTCCTTAGGCAACCTGCAATCTGGCATCTAATATTCAGAAGAGCAACCCATCTCTCTTTGATATTAAAAATGTTGAACTCTTCGCGTATGTCTCCACTGAAGAGTCTGTCCCTTCGTGTGTAGCCTTTAACAGATCGCCAGAACCTCATCTCCAATGCCTGCATTATATTCAAATATTTCTTCACCGGAACCAAGTTTCAGAATCATACAATCACACTGACAGATCCATTACCTTATACAATTTTATTCGAGACTGTATTTATTTGTGGAACTATTCATAGAAATCTTAGAAATAAAGCAAGACGCAGCACAAGGATTAAATTTTATAAGACAATTGCCATACCCACGTTGATTTATGCAAGTGAGGCGTGGGTCGTGACAAAAAAGGAAAGCGGCAAGATTCAGAGTGCTGAACTTACTGAAATGCAGTTTCTTTTAAATATACTTTAAATTATTCATTGCAAGATACAATAAGGAATGAAGATATCAGTGCAGAACTCGAAGTAAACGACATAAACGAAATTATTTTAATTAACAGAAGACGATGGTGGGATCATCTGCAAAGGATGACAGAGGGTCTATTGCCGAAAGCGGCACTGAACTGTAAAGCCATTGGTGGAAGAGACGTGGGTCGTCCGAGGATGAGATGTGTGCCGGAACAGGTTTATATAACCTAATCCTAGAAGAGGAGAAGAGAAGAGAAGAGAAGAGAAGAGACTCTTTCCTTGGTTT
Organism: Magicicada septendecula; assembly: GCA_034769895.1. Taxonomy (NCBI): domain Eukaryota; kingdom Metazoa; phylum Arthropoda; class Insecta; order Hemiptera; family Cicadidae; genus Magicicada; species Magicicada septendecula. Next base: position 24,653,138 of record CM068368.1, read on the forward strand.
CTTCAATAACGCTTGACGGAGTTGTGCCAGATATTGACTGAAACTTGGCCAACTTATGATCAACATCAGTAGTCAACGTCTTAAGTGATGCAGCAACCAAGCGGAAATGTGACACCTGCTGTAGACTCGTATTATTCAATACAAGCTTAGTTCGCAATGGATTTTTCTCTTAAAAGTAAAACCTTTGTCTTCTATAGAAAAGTTTTTATGTTGCAATTCAAACAGACTTGTTTTAACTGAAACACCGTTCAGTTTCATTGGATGGACCTCGCAGTTAAACTCAGTTACACTCTGGCTCTCGCATTCATTGTTTTGGATGATTACTTGAACATCCGTAAACAGCATTGTTTTCAGATAATTTCTATAGTTTCTTTTTATAGTAATTTGTTTAAGCTGTTACTTAAAGCATATGTTTAGTTCATCATCATCATCATCATTACTCCAAGGACTATTACTCCTTAGACCTATTCCGGAACCCATCTCAGCCTCGGTCTACCGACATCTCTCTTCCCAGTAGGCTGATAACCCAAGGCAGTCACAGGCAGACGGATTATCAGGCATACGGTTCAAGTGTTCACACTATCTCCTTCTGTGGTCTTCAATCTTCTGGTTCAATGAAACAATGTTTAAATCGCGTCTAACATCCTCGTTCATTCTTAGATCCAAGAGAGAACAGCCTTCCGTCCCTCTTAGAAATTTCATTTCGGCTGCCTGAATCCTCTGCACGTCCCGATTGCCAAGAGTCCATGTCTCACTAGCATACAGGGATGTGGGGACAGCCACAGTTTTATAAAACCTCTTTCGGGTATCCTTCCGTGTTTTATTTTCAGGTACCTATGAATCGTTCCACAGATGCGTCTAAATTTTGTTAGCTTACTATCCCAATCAGTATCAGTTCCATATAAGACATTACAACCCAGGTAATTAAAATGACTAACCTGATCCACAGGTTTAGTTCTTTCAGTGTTTGTTTTTCTCAGTATTCAAGTATTGATAAAATGTTTGTTTGTAAAGTGAATGAAGACCACAATTTGCAGTGGTCGCCAGATTAGGCGCGATTTGTCTCGTAGTAATCCAAACAGAGCGTATGTTGGTCGGTCAACACACAAGTTAATGTAAAGGAACAGCAAATGGTACACATTTGTCACTGCAGAGAGCGTCGTACACAATTTGTATCACTTTACGTGACTGTCGCAAACGTCGCAAACACCTGACTAAAGAAACAGAATGCATGTTTGTGACTTAGTAAGTCAGCGTCTACAGCAATACTGTCTACGGTCTATAGACATAATACTGTCGAGGTTGTGCACAGAGCATAATAACACAGTGTAACGTAACCTACAAACAAGACTTCTTCTTCATCTCCTCTTCAAGGATTAGGTTATACAAACCTGTTCCGGCACCCATCTCATCCTCGGACGACTCACATCTCATCTACCAATGGCTTTATATATTTATAAGTGACTATATCACTGCACATACCACAGTGACTAGTAGTGTGTGCAACAAGTTGAGTGTAGCATAAATTTTATATAATATTGAAAACTTTCTCAAGTGAAACTTACTTGTCTGTTTTGTAAGTAGAACGCGTTTCGGCGTTACTTGTCTGTTTTGTATGTAGAACGCGTTTCGGCGTCAATAACAATACACACACGTACAAAAATATACAGGAAACCTACCACAACTCCGGCAGGAGGTACTCCGAGTTGTGGTAGGTTTCCTGTATATTTTTGTACGTGTGTGTATTGTTATTGACGCCGAAACGCGTTCTACATACAAAACAGACAAGTAACGCCGAAACGCGTTCTACATACAAAACAGACAAGTAAGTTTCACTTGAGAAAGTTTTTAATATTATATAAAGTGTAGTGCAGTGGAAGAAGATGATGAATAAACAAGACAACTAGCATACATTTATTTAACCACTAATAAAATTTGTAGTTTAACCAATGGCTTTATAGTTCAGTGCCGCTTTCGGCAATCGATCCTCTGTCATCCTTTGGCGATGATCCCACCATTGTCTTCTGTAAGTTGCAATAATTAAATTCATATCATTTACTTCGAGTTCTGCTCTGATAGAAACTGCATTTCAGCACTCTGAATCTTGCCGCTTTCCTTTTTTGTCATGACCCCCGCCTCACTCGCATAAATCAATGTGGGTATTGCAATTGTCTTATAAAATGTAATACTTGTGCTGTGTCTTGTTTTATTTCTAACGTTTCTATGAATCGTACCACAAATATTCCTAAATTTATTTATCTTCTCTCTTATATCATATTCAGATTCATAGCTTGCTGTACAGCCGATATATTTGAAACGGCTCACTTGTTCTAAAGTGCTGTTGTTTGTAACTATATTAGTCCTTACTGGAGGAACACTGGAGAGCCAGAATGCAAGAACCGAAGGATGGATTTTGTTCCACTAGCATAAACGAAGAAAAGACACTTGTTTACAAGACTTTTGTGGAAATTTATTCCTCATGAAATGTCAAATTCATATCGTTTCAGTTACGTAAAAGTATATTTCATCGTCCACATTTTTTTCTCACAAAGTTATACAATTTTATCAACACGTCATAAAAGACTTGTCCTTAGTTTCAACATTCAGCTGTAATCCAACACTGGCTTTGTACACTGAGGCAGAAAACTTAGCTGCTTTCGTTCACGTAACTGCCCTCCAGCGCAGTAATTTACACCGATGAACACCAGAGTGGTAGTGTCCTATTCATCAACAGTTTTGAATTTCGTTTTTAATAAATAGTTTTTTATCTACAGACGGTTCGCAACTGGAGATGAAGTTTTTCTAGTTTCAGATGCGACTGCTTCTCTTTAATATCGCACAAACGGTTGACAGTACTTTCTAAAAACATACTGCAATAGAACGAAGTAAAAAGCCATAATACGAGTGTTACACATCTTTTTACGTTAATAGACAGGTTTAAAATTGTTTTTGTTCATTTTTTATTAATTAGCTGTAAGTTGTGAAATAAGAGATGGGTAATTATGTGCTATACATCAAAATACCCATAAATTTATTCTCTTTCATTTATAGCGCTATAGTAGTGTGCGAGTGCGCGCGCGCGTGTTATCCGAATTTTCCTGAATAACTACTATATTAATTAACATTTCGGAACGAAAATTGGACAGCATATGCGTCATATGTATCGCTACATATTTTTTTGAATGTCAGAGGCTCAAAACATACAAATTTACTATGTGTGTTTTGTAAATGAATTCACTTTTCTGTAATCTTCAATATCTCATTGACTTATCTTCAATAAGTCATACATTTTTTAGATAATATCTCTACCAGTTTCGGCAAATTCTAGCGGAGTTGTACATTATCTGAAGCTAATCTTTGTGAAAATCTATCACGTGTTGCTAATTTCAACCAATCAGGAACTCAAATTTTCATTTGGGTTCGTCTCTGATCTTATGAACATTAGGCAGTCCGCTTTTGAAACTCGTCCCGTGAAGACATACCCTCTGTGCAAGTTTTTCGTGTCAAACAAGTTCTTCTATAAGGTAACGCCGGTCTGAGATATTAGCTACGAGTTTCCCGTATGCTGTATCAAGGGTTAATAGAAGCAATTATTAACTAAATTTGCAAAGATCATTGATCAGAGCTAACTCGCGTTAGTACAAGATTTCGGCATAGGCCGGTAATATTAGACGGAACACTCCTGTATCAACGCGTGAACACTTTAAGATAGCTGGAAGGTGTTAGTCCAATACACCATATCTTTTCTATAAATTAACCCACTGTTCTAAACCTGAGATTAACAACATAAACAATAACAAGCAGACACACGGCGTGCGTGTGTGTACCGCGAGTGATAACGCACCGTGGAGGCCAGCGGCCAACGTATTAGCGTAGCAGCCGTCAGCTGATCCACATGATAAGGAATTCTTCATACAAGTAACATTTACATGGTTCAAGAGAAACATTTAATTTGTTCATTTAAGAAATTTTAACTCAGTAAATCATTTTGTGTTTTATAAAGAAACTAACAGACAAGATATAAGTTTGTTTTTAATTTAATAAATTGTCCTACCTCCAGATAATAGACTCTGTTGCATATTTATAATTACTATTACCTGTCTATGCATTCATTTTGTTTCATTGCAATATACATACAGAAAAATATTAAATTCATGTGTGCATAATGAAAAGGACTGCTAAACTGAAAAGTCGAGCGAGTGCTGATGTTTGTATGCGCCAAACCAGCACTTTTACAATTTATTTCATCTTAAAACAATGGGTATTACATTTGTTTATTTTTAGTTTACTTCGTTGTGTTAAATGAATTACAGGAACTGTTTGTTTTGTTGTTGGTAACTGGAATGGGGTCCACTTGTTTGTTTATATGATATTAAGAGGCATCATATGTTAGTAATTAGATTGTTTTTTTTTTGGGATATAATGTTTTTAGATTTTCTGATTTTTTTTCGGCACGTGAAACATTCTTTAAATAGTATTTCTTTTATACTACTATAAAGTTAAAAGTTGTTTTTATGTCACTGTATACGATGTACCCTAAATGAAGCACGTTATATTTTTATGTTGTCGCGTTGTAGTATATTTCATTGGGAGGCAGAAAATAGGCTTTTCCTGTGCGCGCGTGACAAATTCCCGCGTGAGGCGAAGCCGAGCCTATGCGTGAGGAAATCATGTAAGCCCGAGAAAAGCATTTATGGACGAGTAATGAACAATATTTTTCATTATACCTCTCTGAAAACAAGACAAGAAATCGGTATGGGAAACCATAAATGACTTCCATGTTCTAGGATTTATATTTACAATTATTTTCGAAATGAAATATTTCCATAGAAACCATTTCTTTCTTCAGCCTTAACCACAGTACTGTGGTCACTAACGTATACCACCTCACGTTACCACACTCAATTTTCACTGATGATAGCAGTCGATGGTACTGCCGAAACGTCTGGTTTTGCGGAAAACATTAGACCACGGCCAGACAGCCCAGGAAGGAATTTTAACAACAAACAACACCTTTGTTGCCGATAACGTAGTACACATAAAAAATTATCTCCTCCTCTTTCAACTACCCTTTTCATTTACAGACATTTCATCTACTTTTCTACAGTGGATTATTATGACCTTCTTTTCAGGATACTTTATTTATCAAAATTAACTTTACTCTTGTAAAACATAAAAACGTTGCAGGTAAACTACCCCTTCCCCTTAACCTACCTGCACCAAAATCAATAGGCCTTGAGTCCTCTACAACTCAGACACACTTGCAAAAAATTATTTGATTCTGTTTGAATTTGCGGCAGTTATCGTTCGCCATAGAAACAATTCTATACACAGACACAGGTACACACACACAGACACTTTTCGGAAAATGACTTTTCTTCATGTTTGAGTGTAGTACAATCAGAATCAACCCTTATCTCGAACACGATTTTTTTCGCCATCACCATACTTTCATTTCCTTATGGAACATGGAAGTAAAAAGCTCTACTCATTATAAGACAAATAAACGAGAAGAGTACTGTGGTATCTTTTTTTTCAAAATAGACGGTATTGATTTTCATATCTTTCACTAGACTTCATAGGCAGTAATTCTGCACTTACTTTTGTGCAGTAATTCTCAACTCTCCGAGATGGTTCCGTAATTGTCGTAAGACTATTTTTTTTTTTTTAAAGAAAATAAATTATGTGTAGCGGTATTAATAAGTTTAATCAACAAGCGATAAATAAACTTTAAGTTAATACGCTTCGTCTTTGGAACATGTCACGACCTTTCGGAAGGAGACCCAATATTACCTCTCTACTACACCTACGATGCTCCATGTATTCCTACATGAAGGCAATTACTGTAGGAATATCCCAGTTGCAAGTAAACAGACGTGTTTCTCATTAAGCTGCCAGACATTCGAATTAATATTAACGTTTTAATTAATTCAGCGGCTGTAGAGCTTTCGGCAAAGCTTTGAGATCGTTACGCAATTTGGCGTGCGTGTGTGTGTGTGTGTGTGTGGTTATATAATACTGTACGAACCTGGCTACGAGCCCTTATAATCGGCTTTTCCAATTTCCGAATATGTTTCAGTATGCAATAAGTAGTGTGTTGGAGAGAACCCTAGGCCAACAATGGCGCCCATTGTTTTCCTAGGCCAACAATGGCGCCCATTGTTTTCCTAGGCCAACAATGACGCCCATTATTTCAGCTGTCCATGACCTCATTTGGTTTTGGCCCCGAGACAGACGACAATTTTGTGAATTACCACGGATTTTGGGCGCTTGAATGATTGAAAACTCTTGTTGTTGTAAAAGCTCTGCGAGTTCGACGAAACTAATCCAAATTAAACAGTTTCCGTAGTTTCCTGGTCATTCCAGCGCAACGGAAGTCGAATTTCCGTTACTTTAGCTGTGGTATAGTTCACAACATTCATGCTCTAGTGGAAGAAGGAGGTGCTGTTTGCGTTCGCAAGGCGGTCACTTTGATATCCACCCTCCAAAGTCTGTGTAGGTAGGAGGTCAAGGGGAAGGCCAAGGAAGAGATAGATCGAGAATGTTGTGTCGAATGAAGAAATATTGTTTAAGAGGCTTCTTTTGGTTCTGAAACTTGGGTCATAAAGAAAAAAGATGAACAGAAGATACAAACAGAAGAAACGAAATTTCTGAGATCAATTAAAAGCTGTAATAGACGAGATCATATAAGAAACGAAGAGATGGGAAGTGAGTTAGATATTTTTGCAGTTAATGAAAGGATTAAAGAATAGACAAGGAAATGGATTCAACACATAGACAGAATGGAAGAAAGTAGAATACAGAAGATACCAAAAGATTACAAGCCTAGAGGTAGAAGAAAAGTTGGTAGACCTAAGAGAAGGTGGACTGTGAAATAGGAGCAGGCCGTTAAAGCCTAAAACCGTTAAGAAGATGATGATGATGAGGGTAAAGCCCATGTAACGCCAATATAAGAGAGAAGAAGAGTTACAGACTGATGTGTCAGTATAATAAACACGTAGTTCTCTAACTAAATTCTTCTATCAGTGGCGTGGTTACATAACACCTGTTGCCGGTTGTGATAGGTCTAAAACTTAACCTAAAAATTAATTTGAATTTTCTTGTACCAGGTGTTTTTTTTAGAGCATTTTCTACCATTCGCTGGGAGAAGAAGAAGGTCCCGGTTCAACGGGATCTGACTCTCAATATACTTACACAGAATAAATCAGAACACAAATAATCGAATTAAAAAAATAAATACAAACAGAGAAAAACATGACTAAACGAACAAAATACAAATATGTACGCAGTATCTGCTGCACGTCAGTTCCGAAAACGAACACGGCGGCTAACTGAGCGTTTTACCGGTTTATAGAGCGGCAACACGTTGGACGGACGAGTGTCAGGTACACAACTAGTACGAGGTCGATGACCGTACGGAGTAAAACATTGCCGATGTCTGAGCCGGTAACATAAGACGGTGCAAGTGCTCAGCAGTTCGAAAGCAATGCTACGCTTTCCTTCAAGTTTCGCTACTAATATTGTTCGAATTTAAAATTATTCAATAACTAAAGTATTTATTCTGTGATATAATTAATACTATTTTCTGTTATATCCAGAACTGTTGCCACCGGCAACTGCGGTTACATGGACGTCACCGGTACTGATACCTACCGTCTAAAGCCTGCGTAGGCAGGAGATCAAAGGAAAAGCTATGGAAGAGATAGATCGAGAATGTTGTGAGGGGGATTTGGGAAATTAAGAAATATCGTTTAAGAGGCTAAAGCCCATGGTGGGTTGTAACGCCAATAGAAGAGAGAAGAAGAGTTATAGACTAATGTGTCATTATAATCAGTGGCGAAGCTAGTAGTTAATGAATGGGTAGGCAAAAGGCTTATCTTAAATTTTTTTGTAGAGTAGTTCAACACGGCGGGTTTTTTTGCTTGCAAAATTGTCAATTGTCAACTACATGGTCTTTGAACAGCTGGTCACTCATCAATTCCTTCACAAATTTGTTTCAATAGCAATGGTGCTAAGAGAATTAAGTCTTTCGTTGGTCATGGTATTGCGCAAGTAGTTTTTTATTCTTTTCAAAGTAGCCTACTCATACTCCTTTCTGAAGAAGCCGTGGTTACAGGAAACGTTAAAATCAAACGAATTAATTTTCAAACATACACTGGTTCATTAAGAACTAAGAACTGGTTCATTAAGTCATTAAGAACTATAAAATGTAAAAGTCTTTGAGGGAACAAATGTTTTCCAGTATCTGAGTAAATGTTTTTTAATTAATTTTCCAGTCTTTCACTATTGAAAAAAGGGTATTTATTTATAAAGCTCTTCAATTTAGTAGAAGGTAAACTCTCTTTGTAAAAAATGAAGTGATTTGGATCCAACAACTCAACAAACTGGATACTTTCGAAATCACTGAACCGTGCCTCTAGCTGCATAATCAAAGTATCAAGAACTTCATAAGTTAACGTTTTCAGCAGTTTCCTGTTACTGTCATCTATATTTACCTCACTGCTTATTTGGTGACATTTTTCAATGCAAGACGACACAGTGTTTTCTGATCTCATGTCCTTGAGGATAGCAGTAGTTTTCTTAATTTCAGTGTTGCACAGAATTATATCGGAGATAGTTTTGTGTTGCAGTAGAGAAAAGAGATGGTCAGTATAAACGAATATTTTCCTATAAAAACAATGTAAATGAAATGGGTCTTACAGCGGTTAACTGAGCGTTTTACCGGTTTATAGAGCGGCAACACATTGGACGGACGAGTGTCAGGTACACAACTAGTACGAGGTCGATGACCGTACGGAGTAAAACATTGCCGATGTCTGAGCCGGCAACACAAGACGGTGCAAGTGCCCAGCAGTTCGAAAGCAATGCTACGCTTTCCTTCAAGTTTCGCTACTAATATTGTTCGGATTTAAAATTATTCAATAACTAAAGTATTTATTCTGTGATATAATTAATATTATTTTCTGTTATATCCAGAACTGTTGCCACCGGCAACTGCGGTTACATGGATGCCACCGGTACTGATACCTACCGTCTAAAGCCTGCGTAGGCAGGAGATCAAAGGAAAAGCTATGGAAGAGATAGATCGAGAATGTTGTGAGGGGGATTTGAGAAATTAAGAAATATCGTTTAAGAGGCTAAAGCCCATGGTGGGTTGTAACGCCAATAGAAGAGAGAAGAAGAGTTACAGACTAATGTGCCATTATAATAAACAAGTAGTTTTCTAACTAAATGTTTCTAGTGCAATCATAAAATTGCACAAACGTTTCCATTAAACTCCGTCCTAGATAGTGACCTTGAGCTGTTACAATGTTGGTGCGGCGCATGAGTTACTATTTTGGTCTCGCGTTCCGCGATTAACACAGTTACCAAATGGAAGAAGTTCGCTAATGGAAGACGATCGTAAAACGCGCTGCTCCTTCCTATCTAAACTCGCTCTTCCTCCTCAGCAGCAACTGTTCCCGTTAATGCACACACACACACGCGCGCGCGCAAGACCAAGTGTAGTAGCTCTCTGTTATCGGCTTTCAGTACTCTACATTGTGTGCAATAGGCTACATTGCTTTTACTGGGCAACGTTAATTCATGCCGTCATACTCGCTGCATATCACAGGCCTGAAAGCTACCATTTATTCTGTAAATTCTTATATACTTGTTTACATATCATATTTTATATACAAAACTCAAATTTTTTCAGCAATTATGTAATATCGTGATATTGTTCAATATAGTTTCTTCTGCAAGTAGGATATTGCGGTTTTGTCGTTTTAATATCTTACGCACGTTTCACGGGAAAAAATCAACATTATCAGAGGCTTGTAAGTAAATCAAGAACAATCGAAATAAATCTATGTTAATATAGAAAAAATAACATATTATTTTTTATTTATTAATATTATATTAATATATTAATTTTTCTATATTAGCATAGAAACCTATAATCCTGCAAACCTGAACGATGGAATCGTGCAATGCAATCTAAAAGAGCAATCCTGAAAACCTGCACGATGGAATTTAAAAGAGTAAGGACTAGTATTTCAGTCGGAACCTAAAAAACACGATCGAGTGATGTCTTTGGAAAAGTATATTTCGGCTGCTGATTATTTTTTGTAATCAGGTTTGCGTTTAGTATTGTGTATAAGTAAAACACAAAGAAGTCTTGTTGTCTCAAATTTTGACAACCAAGAAGCTGAATACAAGTTAAACAAGTCTGTAAACTCCTATGCTGCTCCCTTAGCTGCAGAACTCTGCGACTGTTTTGTACGAAGTACATTACTTATAATTGAAGAAATTTCAGTAATAGATGATTTTTTAATTACAAGAAAAATGACTTAAATCTCAATTAAGTTTCTATAGTAACATAACAATTGTAAAGCACACGATCATACTGTTACGACATCACAGAACAATCTATGTGTTTCTCGAATGTTCTAGTTGAATCCAGTGGAATCTGTGGTGAACGTGATTCTCGACGCATTCGCGAGACTTTTCTCGAAACCGCCAGCCGCGCGGACTGTGTCAGGGGCGCAGTTAATTACGTAGTTCACACGGGCGCTAAGACGCAATTAGGAAGGTTCTGGTCTGTGAGCGTTGTATAAATACTTGGCGGCAGCCGCCTTACTTTTCAGTATAGCTGCGATATATTTACATTGCGGTTCGAGTTATTCTCGGGCGATATATTACTGTGCGCGTTCAAGTGGTAATTAGTAAAGTGTTGTATTTTATAATCGGGCGGTATAATTGTAATACAATTGTGTTTAATATTAGTGGACATTTTATTTCGCGTGAACAATTTTTATTTGATTTGTTGTAAGAAATTGTGTTGTTAATTACAAACTAACTGTGAAAATTAAAGCTGGTGATTAGTGACTTAATTGGTGTCTTATACTTATTTTGTTTTCCACTGAACCTACGACGGTCAGTAGACAGTCGTAACAATACAATAAAGAGTAAATTAATAAATTCTAATTTAATTAATTATTCGTAACAATAAATTCTAAACATTTCGATTTAGCTTACAATTCCTGTTAGCCTAACGCCCTGCTGGTTTTCACAACTTTTTCCAAATTATTGACCTCATTTTTGGGCTCAAAATTTTGAAATTTCCAAACGTTTACACAACATTGAGATATTAGTAAAAAAATTATCTTTAATTTGATACCCCTACATAAATTTTTGCTAATTTATCAAATGTATCGCCGACTTTTTTGATCCTGGCGTTCATAAATTGTGAAATAAAAGAAAATCGTATATTCAGATTGTGGTAAACGTTTTCCAATTTGATACCCTACATGTGCTCTTGCGTTTTTTTTGCAAGTTTGACTCCCGCACAGTTTTGCCTCCTACTGTTGAGGGGCGATCAATCTCAAAAACAATAAAAATTCTTTAGAGCTGAAGTATAGACAGATATGCCAAATTTTACGAAAATCGATTGATGCGTTTAAAATAGACAGACTGTCGAGTTAAAACTGAGAACAGTCTTTGCTCGTTTACGCTACGACACTGAGATAGTACGTACGTGGCTCCTTGCCTGTAATTTGCCCGCACGTGGTTTTGAGGAAAAAACAGTAATAATTTAACTAATAATAATTATTTTAAAGAAAAGGAAAGGGCTGTTTCTAAGTTATATTTATGTATCGTCACGAAAACGACTATATTAATACAGATAGTTAAATTCTCTCTTCTGTTTTGTATTAACTTTGTTGGCAACAGCTAGTCTCGCCACTTATCTTTTCCCTTTGAACACAGCGCTGCAGGTAACTTTCTTAAAACTCTTTGTACATGTACTTACCGCTAGGCTACTTAAACTTTGCAATTTACGAACGAAACCAAACTTAAGGACGCTTCTCCACGTGAAAGCTCTTATCTACATATGAAGCTTCTTGCTTTATAATACAATTTCTACACTGGAAATCTTATTTCTGTTGCTGATTTCAATGTTATCCTGCGTGCAGTAGCGTGGCGTCTATGTACCCGCTGTTCGGCAAAAGTACTGGAAATAAGACAAAATAAAATTAATTATATTAGAGAATGAATACTTTAGTTATTGAATAATTTGAAATCGGAACAATATTAGTAGGGATACTTGAAGAAGTGCGTAGCATTGCTTTCGAACTGCTGTGCGCTTGCACCGTCTTGTGTTGCCGGCTCAGACATCGGCAACGTTCTACTGCGTGTTGTCATTGACTGACGGTGGAGAGGGGGACACATTCGTCCACCCAAGTGTTGCCGCCGTATAAACCGGCAAAACGCTCAGTTAGCGGCTATGTTCGTTTTCGGCACCGATGTGCAGCAGTCACTACGTACCTATTTGTGTTTTGTTCGTTTAGTCATGTGTTTCTCTATTTATCTTTATTATTTTTAATCCAATTATTTCTGGTCCCCACTTATTCTGTGTAAGTATAATGAGAGTCAGGTCCCGTTAAACCGGGAATCTTTTCTTCTCTCAGCGAATGATAGAAAATGCTCTAAAAAGTACACCTGGTACAAGAAAAAAAATTTGAATTAATTTTTAGGTTGTTAAGTTTTAGGCCTATCGCAACCGGCAACAGGTGTTATGTTCCCACGCCTCGCCACTGACTGCGTGCGATGTATCCGGTTATTACCATAAGTTACTCAAATGAGCTTTCATGAATAACCCCATAGAAAGTAGTGTGTTTCATCATCATCATCACCATCATCACCATCATCATCATCATCATCATCATCATCATCATCATCATCATCATCATCATCATCATCATCATCATCATCATCATCATCATCATCACACAATACGGCATAGGCAAGGTGCTGCTGTTCCGCCTTCAAAGTTTCTCCAGCCTGGGTCTACCCACACACCTGTGTCCTATTGGTTTGTACTTCCAGACTTGTTTGGCCAGTCTGGAATCTGACATTCTTTCTAAGTGTCCGTTGCACCGTTGTTTGTAATCTTTTAATTTTTTTATTTAACTTGAAAACTTGTAATTTTCTCTTATGGCCTCATCCACCTTTATGCGGTCGAGTATAAAAGACCTTTTAACTGTTCTTAAGAACGCCATTTCCGACGCTGGCATTTCACTTCGTTGTTGCTTGATACGTGATCCACAAGTCACACCCATAGGTGGGACTGCCATAACTTTGTGAAAAATTTAATATTTTAACCCTGCCTATCTTGTTTCTAACAATACGGTCGATTGTCCTACACATTGTTTAGAACTTACCCAACTTATAAAACCTATAACTTATAACATCAATATCATAATTCCTTTCATAGCCACTATCATTTCCCAAATAATCAAAATGCTCATCTGTTCTTGAATTCAATAATTAATCTCATTGAAGATGTTAATTTTTTTATAAAGTAACAGTTTAGGTCTAGAATTGAGAACATTATTAGACCCAGGGTTGTTAGACCGTGGTCTGTCGTTTGTGTTTACGGACGTTTCGGCCGCACCGTCAGAGGACATCTTCAGTGTTGGAAGCGATTGGCACGGTGTCCGCCAATTTACCCCAGTAATGAGGTAAAGAGCTGTGCTTTTGCCTAACAAGGACCACTTATATAAAGTTTATATAAATTGACCTTCCTTCGGTTTCCAAAACCGCCAACAGTGCTCTGTATGCACTAAATACACTTTTCCTTAACCTCGATTCCTTCCTGTACAAGCTCAATTGGAAATACTCAAAAACCGCTTCACAACGCACTTCCCTACAATCCATAACCACCTCCATCAACAGAACTACCCGCTGTACCCGCAGACCTTCCTTCCTCATAAACCGTCTCCTTACCATAGCCGATGGACCTCCACACAGAACTCCTCGCCGCCAGCGTCATAGAAATAGAAACACATAATCCTAATCATAATCCTAAATTGCAAACATACTCTATCTGCCATCCTTCCTGATCACTCTATAATTTAAATTTCCCTGACTACTTACCTAGTCTTTAACCTTCTTCTTTGTGTCCCCCGCCTACCTTGACGCTTTCTGTCGCCTCCTTCCATCATTGGCGACCTGCGATACTCGTCCCTGTCTTGGCCGCACTAAAAAATAAAATAAACAATAATAAGTGGCGCTTCCATCAGCCACTTCCTTCACCTATATGGCTACAAACTACATCTACACACACGCGCACTACTCCACCTTCTTCGGTTCCGGTCCGCGCTGCCGTGCGTCTCCCCACATCCCATCATCTGGCTGATGGGGGCTTGTCCCAGATCAGGCCGAGGGCTTTTCGTTCGGACTAGTCTCAAACGACACGAGAAAAGCCTTCCTTCGTCGTGGCGCCGCGATGATCCTTAAAAACTGTAATAGTTTAGAGTTAGGTCGAAAACGACTGGAGAAATTAATTCTATATTAGCTTTTCTCTTCTGATAGTTCCTATCCGTTTCGGACGTTGGATATCATACAGACTACTTTAACTTTCTGTACTGCTGTACGGAATAAGTCAGTTGTAGTCGTGCAAAACCAGGTCCTTAAATTTCTCAGCCATGAGATTCTCGGTCGCCCAACTCCTCTCTTTCCAAGTACTTTTCCCTGCAGTATGGACTGCAATAAGTAAAATCTCTGTTCACTTCTCATGAGATGTCCCAGATACTGAAGCTTTCTTATTTTCACTGTGTTAACAACTTCCCTTTCTTTCTTCACCTTTCTAAGAACTTCAACATTAGTTATACGTGCTGTCCATGAAATGCACAGTATTCCACGGTAAAGCCACAATTCGAAAGATTCCAATTTTTTAGTTGTGGCTTCAGTCAAAGTCCAAGATTCTACACCGTAGAAGAGGACAGAGAATACGTAGCAGCGTAATTGCCTTCTGTTTGTGTTTATTGTTAAATCGTGACTTTTGAATAAACTGCTCATTCTAGTGTACACTGCTCTTGCCTTTTCAATTCTGCTCTTTATTTCTTGAGAGCAGTCCCATTGTTCATTGACTATAGTACCAAGATATATATTTGCTTTAGTTCAAAATATTTATGTTAACGTGTCCTGAATATAATTAGGCGGGCACCGACTAGTGTGTGGGCTGTTAATGAAAGGGGGGGGGACCAAGACAAATTGTCGCACCACGTGTTGCAAACATCGTTGGTCGTTAAGGTAGCGACAAGGCAGCGTTTACCTTGTAATTTGATAGCTGCAGTTAATTTGCTGCAGATTTATTAGTTAGCGGAATGTGCGATCAAACCGCCGCGCCATCTGGCGGGCACTGGCCACGTTTACTTCAGTGTTGCACACTTAATTCTCATAGCTTAGGTGTAATAAAACTTATATATATATCTTCACCGCTACTTTATGCGAGTGGTTAACGATCGTTACTGCAATGACTCTGCTTACAACTACTTTTGATTTTACGCACAAACGATATTAGATTTGAAACGTCAACACTTTTAAACACAGTACGAAGGCTTACACGGGCGGAGTCATTTTGAGTAAAATTACTTCCCGGGCTGTTTGGCCCGTGGTCCAAACCAGACGTTTCGGCAGTGTTACCTAACGTATATCATCTCACGTTAGCGTTTACTCAGTTCAACTGAAGATGGCAGTCGGTGGCACTGCCGAAACGTCTGGTTTTGTCATAAACTTTGGACACGGCCAAACAGCCCGGGAAGTGATTTTACTCAAAAAAAAACTTAAATACCTTATTTGAGTTTTTCTTGTTGTTTTCCTTCTTCCAATTTTTCTGTTGATCTTGATCTTCTTCTTCCAAGAGAAGATCCGAAGAACAGATCGTATAAATGGGTAGCCGTATCCTCTGAAGTTGATTGTGTCCTGTTTGAATTCCTTGTATCCTCTGAAACGTACTTTTGAAACAGTTAACACCAGTAGCGTGGCGTCCATGTAACCGATGTTGCCGGCGGCAACAGTACTGGAAATAAGAGAAAATATTATTAATTATATCACAGAATAAATACTTTGGTTATTGAATAATTTGAAATCCGAACAACATTAGTAGGAAAACCTGAAGAAAAGCGTAGTATTACTTTAGAACTGCTGGGCACTGGCACCATCTTGTGTTGCCGCCACAGACATCGGCAATGTCTTACTGCGTGTGGTCATTGACCTCGTACTAGTTGTCATTGTAAAAACTGTGGAGAGGAAACGCATTCGTCCACCCAATGTGTTGCCGCTGTATGAACCGGCAAAACGCTCAGTTAGCAGCTATGTTCGTTTTCTGAACCAATGTGCAGCAGTTATACCTACCTATTTGTCTTTTGTTCGTTTAGTCATGTGTTTCCCTGTTTGCCTTTATTATTTTTAATTCGATTATTTGTGTTCTGATTTATTCTGTGTAAGAACAATGAGAGACAGATCCCGTTGGACCGGGACCCCCTTCTTCTCCCAGCGAATGATAGAAAATGCTCTAAAAAGAACACTTGGTATAAGAAAAAATTCTAATTAATTTTTAGGTTGTTTTAGGCCTATCACAACCGGCAACAGGTATTATGTACCCACGCTACGCCACTGGACCTAAGGTACCCCTTACTTGAATTTTTCTTGTTGTTTTCCTTCTTCCGATTTTCTTCTTGATCTTGATTTTCTTCTTCCAAGAAGATCCGAAAATCAGATAGTATAAATGGTTAGCCGTGTCCTCTAAAGTTGATAGTGTCCTGTTTGAATTCCTTGTATCCTTTGAAACGTGCTTTTCAAACCATTACCATACGTATTTCTTAAACTGTTCCTAAATTATTTAACATCTTACATTTTCCTTATAAATTCCTTTAGACATATTCGTAAACACTACCAACACATCCGACCTTGAGGGTCCATTGTTGATTGAAATTCGGCTTGGTAAACGTTTCAGCGGCTCCTGTGTCTGCCATCTTCATCTTCAATAGACTGCACTCCAAATGACAAGATCGACAATGCTCAAACGTTTGCTTACACAAATTTAGGACCCAACGTTAGTTCTTGATTTGTTCAAACCTAGTTGATCTGAGCATAAGCCTATACACAGACATATTATATAGGATTAACCGTCGAAAAAAGCGTTTCAGCCGAGCGGAATCTAATCTAATCGAATAGTACTATACGTTTAAGTTGAAGAAATTAATGAATTAATGTTAGGTCTAATGAATTAATTTTGTTCGATTTATTAAATCGTATCTATAAATGAGTTAATTAGTTTATTTTTTCTTAAATAATATGACAGTATTTTACATAATAAACTTTTAATTTGCAAAAAATGAAGAATTATAAACCTGCTGTTAATCGGCAATTAAAAATGACACTATTTGATTACTAAAATACATAAATTAAGAGATCGTCTAGTCGGCCTCAAATCTCATCTGGTTCCAGTGTTGCCACGTTTAATGTTCCGGCCTTCTAATAGAGCCGGCCATGTTTGAGTTTATAGCAGTTTCTTCTTCTTCTCTTCGGCCCAGAGGTTAGTGGACTTGCGATTTCTTCCTTTCAGTCTACAGCTTCTTGGTCATCATATACCTTCTTCCTTGTTTTACCCCATTCACGTACTTCTGCCTGGACCTTCCCCTCCCACTTCGCACCTTGATCAGTGTGATGAACCAGTTCCAATGGGTTAGCAAGTGAGCAACCGTATTACGTCTACTCTAACCTTACTGAAATGTTTAAAGCCAATATGTCTATTTCCAGCTTCAGATTTTCCAATCTTCGCCACAGATCTTACTGCGTTCCACGTCGCTGTTCTACACATACGTCTTTGGTTACATTTATAATCTCCAGCTGTCCACATCCGGAGATCCTGCTGGGGGACTGTTACTCAGCAAAGTTTAACTATACACTGTCCCAGCATCGTCAACGTTCTGGAACAAGATATATCCTACTGAATATTTAATGGAATGGTTAGGTTAGGTTAGCTTCTTCGTGCTATGCTGTCGACTGGACAGCTCACCACACAGTTGCACAGAACACAAGGTTACTTAATGGCATCTCACTGCCGAACTGTGTTGCCAGGTCAAAAAACATATTTTCCCCACATAGTATCTCAAAATTTCCTCACTTTGACATAAAAATCCCCACTAGGACAAATTTTTGTGATTTGTTCAAAAGGTATGTTCTAAATTAAATGATTAAATTCTATCACAAGAATAACACAAATTTTAAAAAACTTTTTGGAATTTGCTAAAAAGTAAAATTACCCGCATGCTGAGATCGAAGTGAATATTTTTGAAACACTTTTCTTGCACTTGTCTCATTTAGTCTACTATATTTGCATAACTTTACAATTGTTTAATAGACAAAAGCAATTTACAATCACTTAAACCTGTTTTTAGTTTAAATATGTACAATTTCTACTTCCAAAAGTGCATCATTTATAGTGAAATCGAAACAAGGTTTAATTTCTTTGCTGAGGGTATTTTTGTGTGTAATAGGCCAGCAATTGTTTCGCTACCTACGTAACTCGTTTGTGACTTTTTTTTATTATAGTTAGTGACACTAAAACCGTCTCAACACCACATTACTATGTAGTAAAGTAAAATACATTTGCCACAAAAGTATTTAAAGTAGAAAAAGTTCCAGATTCATCCTCTTTCTTTGTGTTTTTTACTTCTATCCAGAAGCTTAATAAACTTTCATCAGCTCCTGTGTAAATATTCGTATTCCTAAAGAGTTTCCACTCCCTGGTAAGGTCTACAATGATAATTGCAATGCTTTTTTTCAAATGTTGCGCCTGCTGAAGTATTTTTTTTCCTGTTTAAGGAAGTTTAAAATATTGGAGGCTTTGAATACAGTCATTGTTCCGAGAAAATCCTTACCAATTCCACCATACACGATTTTCGAGCTTACAAATTTCGCCACTGTCGGGAGAAATCCCCACAACTGGCAACCCTGATGCCGAATGAGACGTCCGACTGCTTGGGTACGCAGTCTTGTGAAGGTCACGTGGCACATTATCAAGGTGTTCATAATGGCTGGACAGTTTCTCGACGTACCTCGTATTTCGTGTTTATTTACATTTTACTTTAAGCTAAAATGATGTGTTTATTTGTTTCAATCACCATATTGTATAACTATTTACTGTTTACAAATTAAATAAACTACGGAAAAAATAAAAAGACACATTAACAAGGAAAACACTTTAAAACACAAAGAATTTCAGTTCGGAAAATGGTACTAAAAAGAAAAAGAGAAACCTAAAAGAGAAACTTGAGACAGCATGAGAAAACGGAACCAAGGCCTACCAAACACGTCGTAAAGCTTAATCACTGAAATCCGGAAAAAGAAAGATATCCATTTCAATTTAAAACGGAAGAAATATGTTGGTTCCACAAAATAAATTTACGATTCCCCGTACGTTCGATCACGGATCAAATGTGACTATCGTCTGTTTGGCCGACGGCCAGCCCTTGATTTATTGGATTCAGCGACCTCTGTCGGAGCGTTGTAACGACGAACGCAGTGCGATGTATAGCACCGCAGATAATCCCCCGGTACTCAACTCTGCCTTAACTGTATCAACTGTCAATGTATAAACGACGATAAAGTGTTTACACTAAAATATAAATAGCCACAATCCTGCTGGTGTAAAATAACATTAACAAATACTACAATGTGTTCATTATCCTGGCTAAGAATCGGGAATATCATTGCGGTTAAAACGATAAAACACAAAATCACTGTTAATACTAAATTTCTACTAATAATTAAAATAACACACACACACACTTCCTTCCCCTCCTTCTTCTTCTTCTTCTTCTTCTTCTTCTTCTTCTTCTTCTTCTTCTTCTTCTTCTTCTTCTTCTTCTTCTTCTTCTTCTTCTTCTTTCTTCTTCTTTCTTCTTCTTCTTCTTCTTCTTCTTCTTCTTCTTCCTCCTCCTCCTTCTTATTCTTCTTTGATCGGGAATAGCAGAATCACGGTTAATGGACAACTTATATCAACGCACTAAATTCGTCATCATTAAACATAAGGCGGATTCTTCCGGTCTCAAACAGGCAAAGTCTAGAGTTGGTCACTCCAGCGGTCCCTCGGAGGCCCCACACCTCTCCGTCCCATCGGCTTATAGTTCCATAGTTGTTTGGGGATGCGGCAGTCATCCATTCGGCAAAGATGTTCCCAGCAATTCAGCTGATACTGGGCAATCTCCTGTCGAGTATACTCATAGTATTCAGTTCCTACCGTATATCTGTATTTCTTCAATGATCATGGAGAGTACACCCTGCCACGTGCCTGGGAAATCTCATTTCAGCCGCTTGGATGCGACTGGCCTGGCCTTTCGTTAAAGTCCAATTCTCAGACCCATAAAGAAGTGTGGTAAGGGCCATCACCATCCAGTACTTGCGTTTACGCTTGAAATATGCAATATAGAGAAATCAATTCAGTCAGTAAGTATCTTGTAAATAAGTTACAGTAACGCGTATTTCATTGTGTTATTACCGTTTACTTGAATGGGATTTGCTTCAGGATGTTATAACAGGATCTTCAGCCACTTTAAAGAGAATACTATTGATTAGTCTTTAGTTAATTTTTCTTTTGTATGAGGCCGACTTGGCCCAACCCCTCCTAATGACAAATTCTAGATACATCACTAATAATGGTTCATACAGAAAACAGAAGACCAGTTACAAAAACTATGGGTTACAGATCTCTGCTACAAAATCTAAAACGATGGCATTTCAGGGCAGGTATCTTATAAGAATTATGTAGTCGTTTGAATAATCAGATTTTGGATCAGGTTAGTCGCTCTTATTACCTGGGTTGTTTTATATCTCATATGGAACTGATATTGCTTGGGATAGTAAGCTAACAAAATTAGACGCATCTGTGGAACAATTCATAGGTACCTGAAAAATAAAACACGGGAGGATACTCGAATGAAATTTTATAAAACTGTGGCTGTCCCCACATTCATGTATGCTAGTGAGACATGGGCACTTGGTCAAAGGGACGTGCAAAGGATTCAGGCAGTCGAAATGAAATTTCTAAGAGGTACCCAAGGCTGTTCTCTCTTGGATCGGAGAAGGAACGAGTATATTAGACGCTTGAAGACCACAGAAGGAGATGGTGTGAACACTTGAATCGCGTGCCTGATTCAACCGTCTACCTGTGGCTGCCTTGGGTTATCACCCTACTGGGAAGAGAGATGTCGGTAGACCGAGGAGGAGATGTGTTCTGGAACAGGTCTAAAGCCTAGTCCTTGGAGTGCTGATGATGGTTATGATCACTGACGATGGTCAGCGTTATCTTGATTGTATTTAATTGGAAACATATTTTGTTCAAAACAGCGACCGAATTCTGCAGCTCAGGAAGCCTACTAGTTCTGAGAGAGAGAGCGAGAGAGAGAGAGAGAGAGAGAGAGAGAGAGAGAGAGAGAGAGAGAGAGAGAGAGAGAGAGAGAGAGAGAGAGAGAGAGAGAGAGAGAGAGAGAGAGAGTTCCCAATTCTAAAGTTGTCGGAGAAAGCTGCCATGAATACAGATTAACGGTTGTATGCTAAGACCAGTTACACTGATTTCCGTTGCAGTACACTGATTTCCGTTGCAGACGAACACAAGTTATGTTGAAGAATACGGGAAAAGTTAAACAAATCACCGACACACAAACAATACTATTGCACAAGAAGATTCTACACAGACAAACAGATTCTACACGATAACAACAATAAAATGTATTTATTCAGTGCTGCCATAACAGTAGCAGAGCCAACTATCTGTTGTTCTGCTTTTGATATATTTATGTATGTATCATACATACGAGTGATAGAGAGAGAGAGAGAGAGAGAGAGAGAGAGAGAGAGAGAGAGAGAGAGAAGAGTGCTGCCACTCGCTCAGTCTTGTCAATGGGAGGAGAACGTGCGCGCCGGTGCGCTTATTTTTGAACGTCGGCGGCGCGCTTTACTTTCGACAGTAGCGTCGCGACGCCCGACCAAAGCATACGTTCTTCGTATACACGTTCCTGGCTGCCACGACTTAGTTACGTCCTCGCCGTCAACTATTCACTGTAACTACACACATGATCGGTATGACGAAACAATTAAATACATTGCTATGGGAATGTATTATGTAGTTTACTCGTTTATAGGGGGTGTTATTGGTAGAACTACCCAAGCTTTAAGATTGATCAAAAACGACATTTTTTGGTTTTATTTTTTTAACAGCTACGTAATTAATAAAATAACTGTTTTAATAATATAAATTAACCTTAAAAATCAGTTTCATGATTTATCATTGAACTTGAAAAACTTAAATTTCAGTTTTCCGTAAATTCACATGAGTAGACTTGGGTAGATTTACAAATCACCTCACGATATGTTAATACTGTATTCATTTGTGTTTCTTTCCATCCGCTTGTAAGTACTTTTACCGTGTTCAACATTTGTCTATTACTTTGAAGAATTTTAAATAACATACAGTACAGCGCGCAAATAAATAAATCCAACTTTTACTTGATAGTAACTCTTGGTGATTATGCACGTTCCTTATTAAGTAATTAAATATTATATTGCATTAGCACAACAACAAATTTATTTCGAAAACAAATTTTATATTATTATACACACACCCCCCACGTACGATTGCAGAGATAATCTTCATTGTTACTGGGTTCAGGTATTTATTTATTCATTATGTATAAATAAATGTACATATTGATATATAATTTATTTAATATTTAGAATTTCCTTACCTCAACATGCTTTATCCTTATTTGGAACATGTTTCGGGTAACTTACTGATCCCATCCTCAGCCTTTTTGTTGAAAAAAAATTAAGAAGGCTGAGGATAGGAACAATAAGTTTCCCGAAACATGTTCCAAACAAGGATAAAACATATTGAGATAAAGAAATTATAAACATTAAGTAAATAATACAATTATATATATATATACTCATCAAGAAACAGACTGTAGCAAAAAGTGCTTGGACATATTGATATATACATATTAATTTTTAAAAATTAATCATTTGTATTTTATGTTTTTTGAACAAGAATATATTTTTTATTATTTATTTTGCAATGTTTTGACCATTTTATACTGCTGCCATCTTCAGAAATGTAATGAAAAAGTAAGTAGTTATATAGTAACAAATAAATAGTTACACATGCATAGTTAGTTATAGTTAATAAATTACCTTATTTCAAATCCGTCCTGTGACTTCGTTGCGTTGTTTTTGTTGTATGAAAACATGAAGTGTCAACGCAAAACAACGCAACGAAATCACAGGACGGATTTGAAATGAGGTAATTTATTATCAATAACGTGACTTGGACCATAATCAACAATGTTTAGTTACAGTTAGTTGTAAAAAATGTAATAATTAGTTATACACATAGATAATTTATAATTCTCAAATTATAATTATACTTATAATTCAATAAGTTATCGATATTGTCATTTTTTATTAAATTACATTATATAATATATTATCGAATTAATAATATTGTTAAGAATACTGCAAAAAACTAATCGAGTTACTTATAAAGAAATATATATAATAGATATCTTCTCAAAAATAATAAAAACTTTTTACTTGCACTTTCACCTGACGCATGTTCACATAGTTATTCTGTATCTTCTGAGGTTTCTTAATGAATTGACAAATAATGTTTTATTTCAATTTAAATTAAATAAAAATATAAAATGAAAAAACAAATTGTTATGCGTTTATCCATAA
Organism: Magicicada septendecula; assembly: GCA_034769895.1. Lineage (NCBI taxonomy): Eukaryota > Metazoa > Arthropoda > Insecta > Hemiptera > Cicadidae > Magicicada > Magicicada septendecula. The sequence continues at coordinate 24,676,700 of CM068368.1, forward strand.
GGATATCTCTAAAGATACAGAATAATTTTGTAAAACGTGCGTCAGGCAAAAATAAAATAATTTAATTTAATTAAATATGCTTACAGAAGTATTTATTATTTAAAAATATATTTATTATATAGAAAACACCTGCAAGAAATACTGAAGAGTTTATTTCAACTCTTGTATACCTATATACTTATATATAAATTGGTAGTTACAATAGAAGTATACTTAAATTCTACTGGTAAATAGAAGTATATTTAAGTTAATTAGTAAATTTAAAAATATTATCATTTTCAATATTAATTTACGTTTGTTCGTCTATTACTATTAAATTATTGTTTGTTATGTTTTCATATAACTTCAAATTTCCCAAGCGTTCATGTTTGGAGCTTTGGTTACATGTTTTAATAATGTAACGTTACCTAAATTTGTGAATGTATGATTATTTTAGACGAACGTGCGGCTAAATTCGATTCATAAACTTCTGATTTTAAAAATGAGTTGTGGCGGTGAATAAATCTATCTCTTCTAAACGTTTTATAATTTGTTTTAAGAAGGTAAGTAGTAGAGATACAGATTATCAATAATAGTCAAAATAATCATACAAATTTAGCTATAGTTACATTATTAAAAAACATATCCAAAGGTCATCAAATGAAACTTTCTGAAAATTTAGAATTGAATAAAAACAAAACCAAATAAAAATTTAATTGAAGAAGAAATACAAATTAACTTCAGTAAAAGTATTTTCCAGGCTGTTGGGCCGTGTGGTCCTCTCTTTGTAGAACCAACCGTTTTGTTTGCAGCTGCGGCAGTCATCTTCAGTGGTCTTCAGTTCTGCTCCTCTGACGACTAAATGACGACGCGACCAAAGAAGCAGAACAGAATACCGCTGAGGATGACCGTCGATGGTGCACTCGAAACGTTTGGATTTACAAAAGAGGGCCACGTGTCAACAAAACCGGAAATAATTTTACTGAAGATAACTCCGGTGAAAACTTCAGTGTTATGATGAATACAAATTAACGCAAAAAGCGATAATATATTTAAAATGATTAATTGAATAAAATAATAAACACGTATATGATAAATATAAATATATATTCTATATATATGTATATAAACAAAAGCTGTTATAACCAATAGATTTCATATTTATTTAACTGTTTTTCCTTTATATTTATAAAGATTACAGTAATATAAAATTAACTTTGAAACACTGTGAAATAAAGAAATAAAAAAATATATTCTCGTTCAAAAAGTATAAAATATTGTTTATTCATTTTTAAATAATTACATTCATATCTCTGCGATACCTATGCAAACGTAGATAAGGAGCATATAACATAAGATTTATTTTCAGAATCAGATCTATTATTTTGTTGTTTCAATATAATATTAAAAAAATATTAAACAGAATGTTGTTATAAAGTATAATATTAAAAATTTTTACATAATCAGCAAATCAAGATTTGACCTTTTTCTAGTTGATTATAATAAATAATCATTTATTAAATAATTATTCACATACTTGTTTAATAACTAGGATAGTTTGACGGTTGCTTTCTCTACAGCGTAAGAGCCTGACCTACACTTGGTTTTATATCAGAGTCTGTATTCTATTATTTCTCTTTGGGAAATTTAGAAATTCTATTCAGTGGCGTAATCAAGGTGTCACTGGAGGGTTACAAGCCGCACTGGGTTGGGCAGTGCCAGCTCGCTATTAGCCATCATATAACTATATACACGCTATAACTGGCAAATTGCCTATTATCATAAACGCCTCTATCCTCGATTATCATCAACAATATGGAAAACCCCTGGACAATAATAACCCATGGTAACATCACGGTTTCGTTACTGATTCCATTCCTTACAAGACACCATGGAGCAGTGCTTATTTGATGGCCGGTCTTGGTTCTGAACTGATTTACTGTTAACTTGCTCAAAAAAAGATAGATTTAAAAAAAATTGAATACCTCATGTAAAGAAAATAGGGTTAAATCATTAAGAAGAGTACTTAAATTACAGTGCTGAATTCTACTGCTGAAAAAATATCTGATAGCTTCACTTTACAAAAATTTACAGGCATTGCACAAATGAAATGCACAGAGGTATTGAAAAAGCTTCAATAAATCTAAAAAATATATATATTTATGTTCATTCACCAACCAATGAATTCATTCTTCATTCACCAATCAATGAATTCATTCTTCATTTACCAATGTACAGATTATAAGTTAAATGTAGTCGCATTCATAAGCGAAGTTTTATATGTGTACTACGTTACTGAAAACAAAGAATTAGGTTTCTATGGAAACTCACCGGTTCCCATTTTCGGTCACGCACCAGCGGTCGTTTTCAAATGTGCGACACGTCCTTAAAAACATTTTCAATGTTAAAAGTGACTTTAAACTTTTATTTGGAAGGTTAAGGAGGTTTTCTCGAGAATGATGTAAAGTCTGAGTGACGACAATCAAATAATTGTTGTCTGGACATACTACATTTATTATCTGTCACATTGTTACTTTTATTTCTAGTTTTCGTCTTTTACTTACTGCAGAGTCGTCCTCTCTGGTTGATTTTCAAAATCGCTAATTAATATTGTAAAGAAAATATCAACTTATATTTAAAACATAACGTTGGTTATTATTTATGATATTAACAATAGTTTACTAAGAATAATAATTTTAATAATAATACGTTTTAATATTGTTTAAAAATGTTACAACTTACCTGATGAACTTCTACTGTGTTAAAATTTTAAACCCACGGCGTTTGGACCACAAATAATCTGAGGTCGTCTTTAGGTGTATAACTTAATCTAACAACTTAAAACAGACTATATTTTTGCAAATATTAAGCGCTAACCTTAGGTCTAAAGTCCGGTATAAATATTACATTAATTCAAACAGTTTACAAAAAAGTACAAATCGATTAGTAGTTTTTTTTTTGGTTTGAAATTATGCGGGTAATTAATTCTGTGAAACACACACGCTGCACAAAACCATTGTATACTAATTACTTCTAAGTAATAAATATAATATTAAAAATTTACGATTAATTACCGATTTCTGTAGATTTTTGTACTTCAAAATGCGTCAGGTCTTATTTTTGTTATGAGAAATACAACATAATAAAATGTAATATAAACTGTAATATTCTTACCAATGATGTAAGAATTTTCTACTTTCTTCTTCTTCGTCTTCGTCTTCAGCACTATAGCCCAATGTGAGCCATGGCCTCTAACACCTATCTTTTCCAAAGTCTCCTGTACCCTCACGTCCATTCTTCTGAGATCTTCCAGCACATCAACCGACCGTCTTATCCTAGGTAGGCCCCTCTCTCTGCTTTTATAGACTTGCACCCTTAGGATTTTCTTTGGCGTACGCTGGTCATTGATGCGCTCTAGGTCACCTACCCATTGTACTCGTTGAGCCTTTACAAATCTTACAATGTCCTCATGCTTCAGTAGATCATCTGTCTCCTGGTTCTTTCTTATTCTCCATTCATCGTCTTCCTCAACCGGACCGTAAACACATCGTACAAATCTCAGTGTTTGTTGAGGAGGTTTTCTCCGGACAGGAAACTATATCAAATAAGGAAAGAAGGATAACGCGTTGTAGACTGTAACATTATTACAAATTATGGAATATTATTATAAAATAATAATATTAATTTAATAATAATAATATAAATAATAATAATAATATAAATTTTATTATTATAAAATATGTAATAATTATTTATTGTTTATTGTAGGATTGTTTATCTATTTATTTATTTATTGATTTTATATTGATCCAAACGTGTTGAATGCAGCAGCAGCAGCTATCTTCAGTAATCTTCTGTTCTATTCCTTTGGCAGCTAAATGACGAGGCGACCCCAAACCGTCGAACTTATATAGCAGTCCGAGTGCGGGCTGCTGTCTGATTGGCTGTGAGAATCTTTGCATATCTTTGTATTCTTTAGTCTTAGTCGCTAGAGGAGCACAACAATAGAAGCCCAGTGAAGATGACCGCCACAGCTGCAGTCGACACGTTTGGATCTACAAAATAGGACTATGTCCCAACAGCCCGGAAAATAATAATTTTACTGAAGATAACTCCGGCCGTGAAAGCTTTAATGTTATGGTGTCTCAATTTTCCGTGTGAAAGTTAAGTGATTTTGAATATTTATATTTCATCTAATTGATACTTTCCAGTACATATTTCAGTATATTAACACTTTTCCTAACTCAGTGGTATTTTTTTTTTTTTTTAACTCCGTTGTCTGTGAGACCTGCGGAATTCTTTTTGTCCTTATTTTTGACGATTCTGCCTTGTCATGACAAACAGCGTCTCCCCCCCCCGTATTCATGTCTTTCCGTTCTCTCTCTACGTCCTCCTCTTCTTGTTCAGCAACCTTCAGCTCTCTCTCTCTCTCTCTCTCTCTCTCTCTCTCTCTCTCTCTCTCTCTCTCTCTCTCTCTCTCTCTCTCTCTCTCTCTCTCTCTCTCTCTCTCTCTCTCTCTCTCTCTTAGACGTGTGTTCTTATGGCATCTTTAAATCTTAAAGTCGTAGTCCGAGTGATTCACTCTGAATACTGCTGTCTTCAGCTTGAATATTGTTTATCACTTAAGGAATAACATATGTCTTACATTATGTTTCTTAATTGATTTCTTGTTCCATGACGTTCGTTGAAGTTTGTTTCCAACAAGACACGCAAAACAATTACATTAGAGAATTATTTTAATTATTCGTTAGAAATTTAGTGCTAACTAATGTAGATTTTTGTATTAACCGCGATTTTGATAATTATTCATATTGATGGTACTTTCTCTTGTGAACTTACTTTGTTGTATTGTCTCATACGACGTTTCGGAGTGTTGTTCTCCTTCTTCAGTGAGGTTCGTATACGGATTTTGTGTTTTATCGTTTTAACCGCAATAATACTCACGATTATTAGCCAGGATAATGAACACATTTAACTGTAGTATGTATTTGTTAACGTTATTTTACACCAACACGATTGTCGCTATTTGTCTACTAGTGCAAACACTTTATCGTCTGTATACATTGACAGTTGATACAGTTACGACGAACGGGATTATCTGGTGTTGTAGAACGCACTGCGTTCTGGCACATTACAACGCTCCCCTACAGGGGTCGTTGAATCCAATAAATCAAGGGGTGGCCAACTTTTTTGACCTTCAGCCAAACACACGATAGACACATTTGATCCGGGATCGAACGTACGGGAAATCGTAAATTTATTTTGTGTAACCAACATATTTCTTCCGTTTCAAATTGAAATGGATATCTTCTTTCTCCGGATTTCACTGATTAAGCTTTACGACATGTTTGGTAGGCCTTGGTTCCGTTTTCAGATACTGTCTCAAGTTTTTCTTTTGGGTTTCTTTTTTTTTTTAATACCATTGCCCGAACTAGCCTCCTTTCATCTTTTGAAGTGTTTTTCTTGTAAATGTATCTTTTTTAGTAGTTATTTAATTTGTAAGTAGTTATACCATATGGAATTTTACGTGACTGATAATTTTGGTATATATTTTATTGTGTTGTCAATAGAAAGGAGGAAACAGGTATATAAAAACAGGAAAATACTTCGTTTGAAGTAGCATGCAGTAAAATTTAGATAAGCACAGAAATGAGGTCTGTCCACAAGCTATCCAGCCAGTCTGAATATCTCTATAATGTGTCACGTGACTTTCATACAACTGCGCGGAGCCAATCACAGGAGACTTACCATGCATGCTCGAGCAGTCACACTTCCGTTTAACCAAACCAGAATAAGGGACGAGTGGCAAAAATGTGAGATGTTCCAAAAGTCCCCCACAATATTCAAAAGTCCATGTATTCATATCAGATGGAAAGTTTAATAAAAATATGAATTTGTTGTTAATGTTTGAAGATTTTAAAATTTGGGACGTCGGAGGCCAAAATGTGGGTGGACTTTTTATAAAACAGCAAACATTCATGAGTTGTATCAAATTAAAATGAATTTTAACTAAAGACTGAGTGTAGTGATAATATTTGGAAATTTCAAAACTTTTTGGGCGCTAAGCCCAAAAAAGTCGGGCAAACGTTTGATAAAATCACAAACACCATATGGAATATCAATTGAAAGAGAAATGTAACCAAAAACTGAATAAAGTGTACAGTTTCGAAAACTTAAAAACTTTTGTGAAACTTTTTTGAACACACGGCCCAAAAAGTGGGATCAAAAATTTGAAAAAACTGTAAAAATCCAACCGGATGTCAGACTAAAGGGAATTTTAACACAAATACGATTGTTTAGAATTTTTAGCGTTTATTCTATGATTATTCTACGATTGTTAATTTAATAAACAAAAAATATTATGGTAATAGAGATTTTTGTAATGGTTTTACTTCCATGTTCCATAGGGAAATGGAAGTATGGTGATGGCAAAAAATCGTTTTCTAGATAAGGGCTGATTCTGACTGTACTACCTTCAAAACACGAAGAAAAGTTATTTTCCGAAAAAGTGTGTTTGTACCATTTCTTCTATGGTGAACAAACTGCCGCAAATTCAAACAGAATCAAATAATTTTTTTGCACTGTTCCTGAATTGTAGAGGACTCAAGGCCTATTGATTTTCGTGAAGATCGGTTAAGGGGAAGGGGTAGTTTACCAGCAACGTTTTACATTTTAACAAGAGTAAAGTACTTAATTTTGATAAATAAAGTATCCTGAAAAGAAGGTCATAATAATCCACTGTAGAAAGGTAGATGAAATATCTATAAATGAAAATTGTAGTAGAATGGGGAGGGGTAATTTTCTATAAATGAAAATGATAGTTGAAAGGGGAGGGGATAATTTTTTATATGTGTACAACGTTATCGGCAACAAAAAAGTAGTATGTTGTTAAAATTTCTTCCCGGGCTGTTTGACCGTGGTCCAATTTTTTCTGCAAAACCAGACGTTTCGCCAGCGTCATCGATTGCCATCATTAGTGACAATCGAGTGCGCTAACGTGAGGTGGTATACGTTAGTGACCACAGTACTGTGGTTAAGGCTGAAGAAAGAAGTAGTAGTTCCTATGGAAATATTTCATTTAGAAAATGATTTTAAATATAAATCTTAGAAAATGTGAGTCAAGTATAGTTCTCCACACCGATATCTGGTAATTCGAAAAACACTAATATCAAAATTTATCCAACAAAAGTGTAGGTACTTAGTTCAACATACTGAGCGAGGTCTGTAGCTCAGGGAGCGTACTGGTAAGTATAATAATATTTGAATAACAAACCAATTGTAACAGTAGGTACGCGGACACTGAAGTAAAACACTAAAGTCGAATTGATTCCAATTTGTACAATACTGTAATAGAGAACGGTTTACTTTCGTGGAACATTGGAACAGTAAAATCTCTCACAGCTACCAAACTACTGACCCCCGTCCACAAAACCACAAAGCACTACCTTTTGTGGCGCCGTCTCGCATAAAACAAAACCGTTTGAAACTTCAGAAACACAGTAAAGCTAATAATAACAACCTTAGAATCTAATTCCGAATTGGATAAAAACCATACGATCTGATCTCTGGCAAAAATAATTACCAGCGAGAGGGTTGACTCTAAAATGCTGAATATAAACGAACACAGACGATGACAAACAAACTGTCAAGCTAATCATATGGACACGACACGATTAGTTCCTACGGTTCGATGTTAAGTAGTGCAAGTATATTACTAGGAACAGGAATTACAAGTAACAGCAGAGCAAATGTAGAAATAGATTCATATTGAGATAAACAAAATGAGTTGTTGGATACATGAATTAGATTAGATTAGGATTATAATATAGTACCTATATTATTTCATTAAAATTATTATCCGAGTTTTTGGGCCGTGGTTTTCCTCAACGACGTTGAACAGCAATCGATTCAAATAATTTTTAAGAAAATAAACTGAATTCTTGTATTTGATAGACATACACTCTCGCGCGCGCATTCCATTTCATAAATGGAAACACCCATTCTGGCAGTAATATTATAATAACATTGAAGCTTTCACTGTCGGATTTATCTTCAGTAAAATTATTTTCCCTGCTATTGAGCCGTGGTTCTGTTTTTGTAGATCCAAACGTTTCGACTGGCAGTCATCTACAGAGATCTGTTCTGCTTCTCTGGCGACTAAATAACGAAGTGAGCCCAAACCGTAGCACTTATATAGCCGTCCGGGTGCAGGGTTGCTATCTGATCGGCTGCAGCTGCGGCAGTCATCTTCAGTGATCTGTTCTGCTTCTCTGGCGACAGTGACCCCAAACCGTAGCACTTATATAGCCGTCCGGGTGCGGGATGCTATCTGATCGGCTGCAGCTGCGGCAGTCACCTTCAGTGATCTGTTCTGCTTCTCTGGCGACAGTGACCCCAAATCGTAGCACTTATATAGCCGTCCGGGTGCGGGATGCTATCTGATCGGCTGCAGCTGCGGCAGTCATCTTCAGTGATCTGTTCTGCTTCTCTGGCGACAGTGACCCCACACCGTAGCACTTATATAGCCGTCCGGGTGCAGGGTTGCTATCTGATCGGCTGCAGCTGCGGCAGTCATCTTCAGTGATCTGTTCTGCTTCTCTGGCGACAGTGACCCCAAACCGTAGCACTTATATAGCCGTCCGGGTGCGGGATGCTATCTGATTGGCTGCAGCTGCGGCAGTCACCTTCAGTGATCTGTTCTGCTTCTCTGGCGACAGTGACCCCAAATCGTAGCACTTATATAGCCGTCCGGGTGCGGGATGCTATCTGATCGGCTGCAGCTGCGGCAGTCATCTTCAGTGATCTGTTCTGCTTCTCTGGCGACAGTGACCCCACACCGTAGCACTTATATAGCCGTCCGGGTGCAGGGTTGCTATCTGATCGGCTGCAGCTGCGGCAGTCATCTTCAGTGATCTGTTCTGCTTCTCTGGCGACAGTGACCCCACACCGTAGCACTTATATAGCCGTCCGGGTGCAGGGTTGCTATCTGATCGGCTGCAGCTGCGGCAGTCATCTTCAGTGACCTATTCTGCTTCTCTGCCGACAGTGACCCCAAACCGTAGCACTTATATAGCCGTCCGGGTGCGGGATGCTATCTGATCGGCTGTAGCTACGGCAGTCATCTTCAGTGATCTGTTCTGCTTCTCTGGCGACAGTGACCCCAAACCGTAGCACTTATATAGCCGTCCGGGTGCAGGGTTGCTATCTGATCGGCTGCAGCTGCGGCAGTCATCTTCAGTGATCTGTTCTGCTTCTCTGGCGACAGTGACCCCACACCGTAGCACTTATATAGCCGTCCGGGTGCAGGGTTGCTATCTGATCGGCTGCAGCTGCGGCAGTCATCTTCAGTGACCTATTCTGCTTCTCTGGCGACAGTGACCCCAAACCGTAGCACTTATATAGCCGTCCGGGTGCGGGATGCTATCTGATCGGCTGTAGCTACGGCAGTCACCTTCAGTGATCTGTTCTGCTTCTCTGGCGACAGTGACCCCACACCGTAGCACTTATATAGCCGTCCGGGTGCAGGGTTGCTATCTGATCGGCTGCAGCTGCGGCAGTCATCTTCAGTGACCTATTCTGCTTCTCTGGCGACAGTGACCCCAAACCGTAGCACTTATATAGCCGTCCGGGTGCAGGGTTGCTATCTGATCGGCTGCAGCTGCGGCAGTCATCTTCAGTGACCTATTCTGCTTCTCTGGCGACAGTGACCCCAAACCGTAGCACTTATATAGCCGTCCGGGTGCGGGATGCTATCTGATCGGCTGTAGCTACGGCAGTCATCTTCAGTGATCTGTTCTGCTTCTCTGGCGACAGTGACCCCAAACCGTAGCACTTATATAGCCGTCCGGGTGCGGGATGCTATCTGATCGGCTGCAGCTGCGGCAGTCATCTTCAGTGATCTGTTGTGCTTCTCTGGCGACAGTGACCCCAAACCGTAGCACTTATATAGCCGTCCGGGTGTGGGATGCTATCTGATCGGCTGCAGCTGCGGCAGTCATCTTCAGTGATCTGTTCTGCTTCTCTGGCGACAGTGACCCCAAACCGTAGCACTTACATAGCCGTCTGGGTGCGGGGTGCAACTGCAGTCGAAACGTTTGGATCTACAAAAACAGAACCACGGCTCAACAGCAGGGAAAATAATTTTACTGATAACAAATCGGGAAGTGAAAGCTTCAATGTTATAATAATACTACTGCAAGAATGGGTGTTTCCATTTAAGAAATGGAATGCCCGCGCGTGGGTTTATGCGAATCACATACAAGAATTCAGTTTACTTTCTTAAAAATTATTTGAATCGATTGTTGTTCAACGTTGTCAAAAGCCAATTGTTACAATGAAAGAAGTGTTTTGTGTATGATATACATTTGTTTATAACTTATGTTTACATACACGAAATATATTATAAACTCCAAAGGTTGTAGATTGTTTCTTCGAAACATTCTTAAAGTGTGTTAGAAACAAAATGATCAATCTCCGGTCTATTAGATCGTGGTCTACTCTTGCTGTTACTAACAGACGTATCGGCCTCTCCACTGGAATCCATCTTCAGTGTGCAAACGATTCACTAACACGGTCTTTGCTCTGTAATGTTTCAAGAATAATGTAACATTCAGAATAAAGAATAACACGGTCTTGATACATTCCACAGTTAACCACCGTACTGTGTCAAAAGAATTGTACTGTGGTTGCCTGGCGAAGACTGTCAACGAATCGTTTGCACACTGACGATGGATTCCAGTGGGGAGGCCGAAACGTCTGTTAAGCTGGAAACACATTGTTATCACGTCACGTGAGCTCACGTGAATTTACGTGATTGTAAAAAAAATGTGAGAGTGGGGTTTCAGCTTGAGTTAAATTGCTTGGAGACACACTGTCTTCACGTCATGTACATACGAGGTGTGTTCAAGAAAAGACCGAACTATTTGTCTAGCACGTCAACTAGCGCATAGAGCGAGCTGCAGAATTAAGTGCTACTAGCGACAGGTTTTGACGCCTGAATGCCGTTTTCTCTGTCCCGTCATGATCTTCAGTCTTCGAGCTACACGCGCTGTAGTGGGCACGGGCACACACCGTCCGGCGGATTTATAACGAAGTGAGAATGAAGATCTTAACACAACGTGTGTGTATAAAATTTTGCTGCTGACTTCGTAAAATCTTTACAGAGCTATTTCCATTGTCTTCCAAAGTTTTCATTATCATTTTATTGGTACGCAGTTGTTTACCGATTTCAAAACGGGTCTCTTTCTAATCGTTGTCAACAAACACAGTAACAATTTTTCAGTGATACGATACATTTAAATTTTTCTATCAAAATTTAATTTTACGATCTTAAATGGATTCTGTCAGAAAGTATCGGCATTTAAACGATGATTTACAATTACCACATCACGAGCTCTTCCCATGATCTTCGATATCGCTTTGATCTGCACCGACCATTGTTTTTCCCTCTTTAAAAATTCTTAAACTAATTGTTCGCCTCATGCAGGCTTCCGCGTATGCTTAATTGAAAACCAGAATGTCTCTGAAAGGTTTCAACCTAGTTTTGCTGCAAAATTTCATACGCACACGTTGTTCCCGCGATCTTTCTTAATCGCTTTGTCACTAATCCGCCGGCCAGCGTGTGCACGTCCCCACTCAATGTGATATACCTCAAAGACTACTGCTAATAGCGGAACACAATAAGTGGCAGTTTCTTGTCAAAAACTATCGCTAGGTGCGCGCAAAGTCGCGGCGCGTCGTTTGTGCGGGTTGATGTGTTACTCAAAACGTTTGGTCTTTTTATGAACACACCTCGTATATCACGTGATGTCACCATAGCCGGCCATTTCATGCCTCACGTCAATCACATTTTCTGTTCAACCACACTTTTGTGAGGCGTGAGGTGACAAATACGTGAAAATGGAGGAGTTGTTGATACAAAAAGTGAGATTGCACGAAGATTAATGATATATAAATTACAGTATGTTTCTTTTTTTAAATTAAAAAATGTGTTTTTTATAACCACTGATCAGTAATTTCATGTTTCAAGATGTTAAACAAATTTTATGCTTTTAAAAATACTAAATTTTAACAATTATATTTTGCTTTAAAATATAATCAATTAAGATGCCCAGCCTTTGTTTTCGTTTATTTCACGCTTACCTTAAACACACGGCTAATAATCTCTCTTGAGTGCTTATAGCAGTTCGGTCATGGGTGTTCATTTTTTGTATATCATCTTTAATAAGTAAATCCTTAAATTTTTAGTAACCGTCAATCAATGAATGTTTTAGTGGATGGTTAGTGAGGATCGGTCAATAATACAAATTTTAGCTATTTTGCGTCTACGTTTCGACAATATTTATTGTCACCTTCAGGACCTGTGTATGAAATACAATAGAAATATCAAACATAACGATACAATTAAATATTTGGGTGAACGTGTTGGTGATGTGAGTGTGTGCGTGCTTATGTATGTATGTAAACAAACTATCATAAGTCTTCACATATAAAATGATACATATGTAAATAAACTATCATAAGTCTTCACATATAAAATGATACATACATACGCACGCACACACTCACATCACCAACACGTTCACCCAAATATTTACTTGTTTCGTTATGTTTGATATTTCTATTGTATTTCATACACAGGTCCTGAAGATGACAATAAATATTGTCGAAACGTCGACACAAAATAGCTAAAATTTGTATTATTGACCGATCCTCGCTAACCATCCACTAAAACATCTTTAATAAGATTATGTAAATAATCAAATTCTCCCTTATTCAGTCTGAAATACATTTGAAATTTAGCTGTATCTTCTTGTATTTTGTACTTCAAATCTTGTACTAGATTCTGAAAGTGACCTTTTCTTGTCTTTCTAAGTTTATATCGTGTATCCAGCTCCTTCTTACGTTAACAGATTTTTTGATTAAGTAGAATTTTATTTGCCTTCAAGAGTGTTTACACGACTTCACGTCAGATGGTGTAACACGAAGTGACGTGACGTGACATAAGTGTGTCTCTGCACTACGATTTCACGGATTAAGGCAAGTCCTGATCTCACGTGAGGTCACGTGACGTGATAGCAATGTGTTCCCAGCTTTAGCAACAACAGTAATGGATCACGGAACAATAGGCCGGAGATTAGTCAGTTTGTTTCTAACACTGTTGACGCTGGCCACGGCCCAACATCCCGGAGATTAGGCGGTTTGTTCCCAACACTGTTGACGCCGGCCACGGCCCAACAGCCCGGAGATTAGGCGGTTTGTTCCCAACACTGTTGACGCCGGCCACGGCCCAACAGCCCGGAGATTAGGCGGTTTGTTCCTAACACTGTTGACGCCGGCCACGGCCCAACAGCTCTGAGATTAGGCGGTTTGTTCCCAACACTGTTGACGCCGGCCACGGCCCAACAGCCCGGAGATTAGGCGGTTTGTTCCCAACACTGTTGACGCCGGCCACGGCCCAACAGCCCGGAGATTAGGCGGTTTGTTCCCAACACTGTTGATGCCGGCCACGGCCCAACAGCCCGGAGATTAGGCGGTTTGTTCCCAACACTGTTGACGCCGGCCACGGCCCAACAGCCCGGAGATTAGGCGGTTTGTTCCCAACACTGTTGACGCCGGCCACGGCCCAACAGCCCGGAGATTAGGCGGTTTGTTCCCAACATTGTTGATGCCGGCCACGGCCCAACAGCCCGGAGATTAGGCGGTTTCTTCCCAACACTGTTGATGCCGGCCACGGCCCAACAGCCCGGAGATTAGGCGGTTTGTTCCCAACACTGTTGACGCCGGCCACGGCCCAACAGCCCGGAGATTAGGCGGTTTGTTCCCAACACTGTTGACGCCGGCCACGGCCCAACAGCCCGGAGATTAGGCGGTTTGTTCCCAACACTGTTGATGCCGGCCACGGCCCAACAGCCCGGAGATTAGGCGGTTTGTTCCCAACACTGTTGATACAGGCCACGGCCCAACAGCCCGGAGATTAGGCGGTTTGTTCCCAACACTGTTGATGCCGGCCACGGCCCAACAGCCCGGAGATTAGGCGGTTTGTTCCCAACACTGTTGACGCCGGCCACGGCCCAACAGCCCGGAGATTAGGCGGTTTGTTCCCAACACTGTTGACGCCGGCCACGGCCCAACAGCCCGGAGATTAGGCGGTTTGTTCCCAACACTGTTGACGCCGGCCACGGCCCAACAGCCCGGAGATTAGGCGGTTTGTTCCCAACACTGTTGACGCCGGCCACGGCCCAACAGCCCGGAGATTAGGCGGTTTGTTCCCAACACTGTTGACGCCGGCCACGGCCCAACAGCCCGGAGATTAGGCGGTTTGTTCCCAACACTGTTGACGCCGGCCACGGCCCAACAGCCCTGAGATTAGGCGGTTTGTTCCCAACACTGTTGACGCCGGCCACGGCCCAACAGCCCTGAGATTAGGCGGTTTGTTCCCAACACTGTTGACGCCGGCCACGGCCCAACAGCCCGGAGATTAGGCGGTTTGTTCCCAACACTGTTGACGCCGACCACGGCCCAACAGCCCGGAGATTAGGCGGTTTGTTCCCAACACTGTTGACGCCGGCCACGGCCCAACAGCCCGGAGATTAGGCGGTTTGTTCCCAACACTGTTGACGCCGGCCACGGCCCAACAGCCCGGAGATTAGGCGGTTTGTTCCCAACACTGTTGACGCCGGCCACGGCCCAACAGCCCGGAGATTAGGCGGTTTGTTCCCAACACTGTTGACGCCGGCCACGGCCCAACAGCCCTGAGATTAGTCGGTTTGTTCCCAACACTGTTGATGCCGGCCACGGCCCAACAGCCCGGAGATTAGGCGGTTTGTTCCCAACACTGTTGATGCCGGCCACGGCCCAACAGCCCGGAGATTAGGCGGTTTGTTCCCAACACTGTTGATGCCGGCCACGGCCCAACAGCCCGGAGATTAGGCGGTTTGTTCCCAACACTGTTGACGCCGGCCACGGCCCAGCAGCCCGGAGATTAGGCGGTTTGTTCCCAACACTGTTGACGCCGGCCACGGCCCAACAGCCCGGAGATTAGGCGGTTTGTTCCCAACACTGTTGACGCCGGCCACGGCCCAACAGCCCGGAGATTAGGCGGTTTGTTCCCAACACTGTTGAAGCCGGCCACGGCCCAACAGCCCGGAGATTAGGCGGTTTGTTCCCAACACTGTTGACGCCGGCCACGGCCCAACAGCCCTGAGATTAGGCGGTTTGTTCCCAACACTGTTGACGCCGGCCACGGCCCAACAGCCCGGAGATTAGGCGGTTTGTTCCCAACACTGTTGACGCCGGCCACGGCCCAACAGCCCGGAGATTAGGCGGTTTGTTCCCAACACTGTTGACGCCGGCCACGGCCCAACAGCCCGGAGATTAGGCGGTTTGTTCCCAACACTGTTGACGCCGGCCACGGCCCAACAGCCCGGAGATTAGGCGGTTTGTTCCCAACACTGTTGACGCCGGCCACGGCCCAACAGCCCGGAGATTAGGCGGTTTGTTCCCAACACTGTTGACGCCGGCCACGGCCCAACAGCCCGGAGATTAGGCGGTTTGTTCCCAACACTGTTGACGCCGGCCACGGCCCAACAGCCCGGAGATTAGGCGGTTTGTTCCCAACACTGTTGACGCCGGCCACGGCCCAACAGCCCGGAGATTAGGCGGTTTGTTCCCAACACTGTTGACGCCGGCCACGGCCCAACAGCCCTGAGATTAGTCGGTTTGTTCCCAACACTGTTGACGCCGGCCACGGCCCAACAGCTCGGAGATTAGGCGGTTTGTTCCCAACACGGTTGATGCCGGCCACGGCCCAACAGCCCGGAGATTAGGCGGTTTGTTCCCAACACTGTTGACGCCGGCCACGGCCCAACAGCCCGGGGATTAGGCGGTTTGTTCCCAACACTGTTGGCGCCGGCCACGGCCCAACAGCCCGGAGATTAGGCGGTTTGTTCCCAACACTGTTGACGCCGGCCACGGCCCAACATCCCGGAGATTAGGCGGTTTGTTCCCAACACTGTTGACGCCGGCCACGGCCCAACAGCCCGGAGATTAGGCGGTTTGTTCCCAACACTGTTGACGCCGGCCACGGCCCAACAGCCCGGAGATTAGGCGGTTTGTTCCCAACACTGTTGACGCCGGCCACGGCCCAACAGCCCGGAGATTAGGCGGTTTGTTCCCAACACTGTTGACGCCGGCCACGGCCCAACAGCCCGGAGATTAGGCGGTTTGTTCCCAACACTGTTGACGCCGGCCACGGCCCAACAGCCCGGAGATTAGGCGGTTTGTTCCCAACACTGTTGACGCCGGCCACGGCCCAACAGCCCGGAG
Organism: Magicicada septendecula; assembly: GCA_034769895.1. Taxonomy (NCBI): domain Eukaryota; kingdom Metazoa; phylum Arthropoda; class Insecta; order Hemiptera; family Cicadidae; genus Magicicada; species Magicicada septendecula. Next base: position 24,693,005 of record CM068368.1, read on the forward strand.
ATTAGGCGGTTTGTTCCCAACACTGTTGACGCCGGCCACGGCCCAACAGCCCGGAGATTAGGCGGTTTGTTCCCAACACTGTTGACGCCTGCCACGGCCCAACAGCCCGGAGATTAGGCGGTTTGTTCCCAACACTGTTGACGCCGGCCACGGCCCAACAGCCCGGAGATTAGGCGGTTTGTTCCCAACACTGTTGATGCCGGCCACGGCCCAACAGCCCGGAGATTAGGCGGTTTGTTCCCAACGCTGTTGATGCCGGCCACGGCCCAACAGCCCGGAGATTAGGCGGTTTGTTCCCAACACTGTTGATGCCGGCCACGGCCCAACAGCCCGGAGATTAGGCGGTTTGTTCCCAACACTGTTGAAGCCGGCCACGGCCCAACAGCCCGGAGATTAGGCGGTTTGTTCCCAACACTGTTGAAGCCGGCCACGGCCCAACAGCCCGGAGATTAGGCGGTTTGTTCCCAACACTGTTGACGCCGGCCACGGCCCAACAGCCCGGAGATTAGGCGGTTTGTTCCCAACACTGTTGACGCCGGCCACGGCCCAACAGCCCGGAGATTAGGCGGTTTGTTCCCAACACTGTTGACGCCGGCCACGGCCCAACAGCCCGGAGATTAGGCGGTTTGTTCCCAACACTGTTGACGCCGGCCACGGCCCAACAGCCCGGAGATTAGGCGGTTTGTTCCCAACACTGTTGACGCCGGCCACGGCCCAACAGCCCGGAGATTAGGCGGTTTGTTCCCAACACTGTTGACGCCGGCCACGGCCCAACAGCCCGGAGATTAGGCGGTTTGTTCCCAACACTGTTGACGCCGGCCACGGCCCAACAGCCCGGAGATTAGGCGGTTTGTTCCCAACACTGTTGATGCCGGCCACGGCCCAACAGCCCGGAGATTAGGCGGTTTGTTCCCAACGCTGTTGATGCCGGCCACGGCCCAACAGCCCGGAGATTAGGCGGTTTGTTCCCAACACTGTTGACGCCGGCCACGGCCCAACAGCCCGGAGATTAGGCGGTTTGTTCCCAACACTGTTGACGCCGGCCACGGCCCAACAGCCCGGAGATTAGGCGGTTTGTTCCCAACACTGTTGACGCCGGCCACGGCCCAACAGCCCGGAGATTAGGCGGTTTGTTCCCAACACTGTTGACGCCGGCCACGGCCCAACAGCCCGGAGATTAGGCGGTTTGTTCCCAACACTGTTGACGCCGGCCACGGCCCAACAGCCCGGAGATTAGGCGGTTTGTTCCCAACACTGTTGACGCCGGCCACGGCCCAACAGCCCGGAGATTAGGCGGTTTGTTCCCAACACTGTTGATGCCGGCCACGGCCCAACAGCCCGGAGATTAGGCGGTTTGTTCCCAACGCTGTTGATGCCGGCCACGGCCCAACAGCCCGGAGATTAGGCGGTTTGTTCCCAACACTGTTGAAGCCGGCCACGGCCCAACAGCCCGGAGATTAGGCGGTTTGTTCCCAACACTGTTGAAGCCGGCCACGGCCCAACAGCCCGGAGATTAGGCGGTTTGTTCCCAACACTGTTGACGCCGGCCACGGCCCAACAGCCCGGAGATTAGGCGGTTTGTTCCCAACACTGTTGACGCCGGCCACGGCCCAACAGCCCGGAGATTAGGCGGGTTGTTCCCAACACTGTTGACGCCGGCCACGTCCCAACAGCCCGGAGATTAGGCGGTTTGTTCCCAACACTGTTGAAGCCGGCCACGACCCAACAGCCCGGAGATTAGGCGGTTTGTTCCCAACACTGTTGACGCCGGCCACGGCCCAACAGCCCGGAGATTAGGCGGTTTGTTCCCAACACTGTTGACGCCGGCCACGGCCCAACAGCCCGGAGATTAGCGGTTTGTTCCCAACACTGTTGACGCCGGCCACGGCCCAACAGCCCGGAGATTAGGCGGTTTGTTCCCAACACTGTTGACGCCGGCCACGGCCCAACAGCCCGGAGATTAGGCGGTTTGTTCCCAACACTGTTGACGCCGGCCACGGCCCAACAGCCCTGAGATTAGGCGGTTTGTTCCCAACACTGTTGACGCCGGCCACGGCCCAACAGCCCGGAGATTAGGCGGTTTGTTCCCAACACTGTTGACGCCGGCCACGGCCCAACAGCCCGGAGATTAGTCAGTTTGTTCCCAACACTGTTGACGCCGCCTACAGCCCAACAGCCCGGAGATTAGTCAGTTTGTTTCTAACACTGTTGACGCCGGCCGCGAAAGCTTTAGGTACAGAATACTCTTAAAGCGTCTTAAAAATCTGCAGATGAAAGAAATTTCCTCTTTTTCCTCTTCTTAGAATAATAATAATAATAATAATGAAAGTGAAATATAAATAGTAACACACCTTGGGCGCACCAGCTCATGATGGGCGATCGGATTCCAGAGTGCCCATCAGTTTGAAGCAAAATGGTGAATCGCAGCACCCCTGAAGTTTAAAAACTGGCCTCCAAATCTCCTTTGCTAAAACAGAAATTATGACCACGCTATTTAAATTCCCGAAAACGTGCCTGAAAACTACGTATGGAGAAATAAAATATACTAACAATTTTAAATATCGTGGGGAAAACATATCCCGAAACGCCTCAGACAAAGAATCCTTTAAGATAAGGAAACTCAAATTAGCAAACTCTAACCCGGGAACTGTACGGAAAGAAGTCCGCCATTATAAGACTGTGATCAGGCCTGATCATGTGATCATGTATGGAGTGGAAACAATGTGTTTTCAAAATCTGGAACCTTTTCTTCGGAAAATTTATGACTCCAAGAAAACTGAAGATGGGTACAGGCCCAAGAAGCGCTGTACAGGGATCTGGAAGATATGGAAACGGGTTTCCAAAGGAAAAGACCGAGATTCCTTGGACATATGGTTCGGATGGATCGGTACAGATTAAATAAACAAATTTTCAACTATATTTGGCACCTTTCCAGTCTGATCAGATACACCAAACAACTGAAGGAGGAAATAATGAAACTCGGTATTTCCTTGAACGACTGTGTGGATAGAAATACATACAGAAACAACATTCAAAATCTTGTGGTTATCTGCGGTGAGAAGAAGACGAGAAAGGGGTGGACAGTGGAAAGGAAGGCGGCGCATAGTGTGCGAATGAGGGCCTTCTGACAGGAGAAGAAAAGGAAATGATATTCCCGTGATCCACGGCTGGCCTCTTCGTGTAAAAAAAAAAATAATAATAAAACCACTGTTTTATTACTGACAGAAACACACATGCACACATGTATAAAGTAAGTTCCAATAATTTACATACTCATTAATTCTATAAACTTAATCTTTTTGTGTTTACCTTTTTAACCTTAACTGTACGGACTCCCATAGGTCATGTGTATGGGGAGAATTGATTTCTTACACCTTCCCTAGAAACATTTGTGTTAAAATTTTAAAACAAAGGAACAAAAAGAAAATCAACATTTAAAATTAATCTCATCGAGTAGTACTTAAACACGACGACTCTAAAATATGACCTAGTCTGACTGAACACAGTATCACAAACAGTAACAATGAAAAGTAACTTAATTTTTCTTAACATTATTTTTTTGATAACAGAACGTGTTCCTTTATTTAGGTCAGTAAACATTTTATCTACTTTTCCCCACTTCTCTTTGTTCTGTTCACGGTCTATCTTTGTTGAGCGTATATAATTATATTTGTTGTTGTATTTGAGACGCTTTTTCTTTACCTTAATTTTCAAGTTATTTGTGTTGTCTTGACAATAGTTGTCTTTTATTGTTCGCATCTCTTCAAACAAAGAGTGCTGAGCACATAAATCAGTTTGTTTGTTATACTCGTAAGTGGTTAACGGTTTTGGAAAATTTAACAACAACAACAACAACAACAACAACAACAACAACAACAACAACAACAACAACAACAACAACAACAACAACAACAACAACAACAACAACAACAACAACAACAACAACAACAACAACAACAACAACAACAACAACAACAACAACAACAACAACAACATCAACAACAACAACAACAACAACAACAACAACAACAACATCAACATCAACAACAACAGCAGCAGCACCAGAACAACAACGGATTCTCGTAAAACTTATCACTCATGTCAATACTTTTACTACAGAGCTCTGTTGTATTTGAGAGTGATCCGTCAAAAAGTAGGGAGGCGCAGCGGAAGCCAAAAACAAGAGGTGATCAAAATATTGAAGAAATTGCTGATGGCCATGTGGGGTATTAAATTAAAGGAAAGTTTAACCGAAGTATAAATTTGGTGTTCATTTTTGAAAATTTAGAAATTTTTGCACGCCTGGGGGCCAAAATGTGAGTGAACATTTCGATAAAATCGCAAAAAATTCATGCGCCGTATCAAACTAAAAGGACGTTTAACTAGAGTGTAGTGTTAATTTTTATACATTTTAAAACAATTTTTAGACAATTTTGGGACGCCAGGACAATAATTTGATAAAACGCAAATTCCACATGCGATATCAAATTAAAGAGAATTTTAACCAAAGTCTGAATATAGTGGTTGAGTTTTTAAAATTTCAAAATTTTTTTGACATAGGGTTCAAAAATGGAATCAAAAAATTGAAAAAAAACTGTAAAAATCCAGATGGATGTCAGCCTAAAGGAAAACTGTAACAGAATCGTGGTGCAAAATATTTTTTGCGTTAAAGTAATTTTTTGCGATTGTTTTACAATTGTTACTTTACTAAACAATAAATAGTAAGGTAATCAAAATTTTTGTAATTTTTTTGACAATTAAATCATTACCTTCTTCTTCTTCTCCTCTTCAAGGATTAGGTTATATAAACCTGTTCCGGCACCCATCTCATCCTTGGACGAATCACGTCTCGTCTACCAATGGCTTTATAGTTCAGTGCCGCTTTCGGCAATTGATCCTCTGTCATCCTTTGCAGATGATCCCACCATTGTCTTCTGCAAATTGAAATAATTTCATTTATGTCCTTTACTTCGAGTTCTGATCTGATATCCTCATTTCTTAGTCTATCTTTCAATGTATAATTTTAAAGTATTTTGAAGAAACTGCATTTCAGTACTTTGAATTTTTCCGCATTCCTATTTTGTCATGACCCACGCCTCACTCGCATAATATGTCAATGTGGGTATTGCAATTGTCTTATAAAATTTAAGCCTTGTCTTGTTTTATTTCTAAAATTTCTATGAATCGTACTGCACATATTCCTAAATTTATTTATCTTCTCTCTTGTATCATATTCAAATTCATAGCTTACTGCACAGACGAGATATTTGAAACGACTCACATGTTCTAAAGTGTTGTTCATGTTGTTCATAACTATCTTAGTCCTCACTGGATATTTACGTTTAAAGGCCATGGTTTTGGTATTTCTTACTGAAATTGTCAGTGAGTATTCTCTTGCCACTTCTTGTAATTGAAACACAGCTCTTTGTAATTCATCCTCATTTAAATATTGTATAATATCAATATTTATCCAATATTTTGCAGAACTTTGCGTACAAAATAATGAGCGAGTTTTGCGGCTCAGCGAGCTTAGTCGTTTATATGCAGGCCGTCCAGGCATTAGTGTGTTAACATCAATTTAATGCATCTGGTATAGTCATGTTAGTTACTGTTCAATGGATAACGTGTATGGTGTAGTGTGTAAGGTTATTAAGATATCCTTGTGTGACACATAAATATACAATTGTAGGTAGATACGCAATATATTAATAAATTACGTAAAAATCAATGCCGTGAACAATATAACTGTTTTAAGAAATTTGTTGGTGGACGGATACACGTATATAAGTAAAAAATAAAATGTTATATATCATAGTTTAACTGTAGAAGAAAACTTCAAAATTATGAAAAATCGGCGTTATAAATAGAAATATTTTCCTTTAACAAAATTTTTTGGGACAGTGGAATATATATTGTAAAATGGAATGTCGCTTGATATTCTGTAAAGAAAAAAGATAAGAACGGTGTCATCAATTTATATTAGCCACTGAGGGATGAAAATATTACAACGAAAACATAATAAAGAATTATAAATATCAAAAGAAGTCAAAAAATGTTTAAATACCATTATAAACGTATGTACGGTTCTAAAAATTAAGTACACTCTTCTACATATTACAAAAACATAAATGAATAAGGAATTTTTTATAGTTTATGATGGAAATGTATACATTATAAACATTAACTGTGGCAATCTTCGAGGAATCCCCTGGGCATTTTAAAAATAATAGTTTAGTCATGTTAAAGAAACCTATATTAAAGTTACATAATTCCTATTTGTAACCTACATACTGCTGAAAATACAATCAATAAGTAAACAACACAAGAAACACACACATTTCCCTGTAAACCTGTTGAAACTTTGCACCGCATACCACATACCGGTACAAAATAGACATTATTATGCATGTACAGTACTGTATGTGTCAATATTGCCACACACGTATTGCATACATACCTACCGTGTTTTACATTTCAATATTACTATCGGCACGGTACGTATTTCTTCTTATTTATACGCGTATAACGTACGATATTGTATAATAGGGGTTCAGACGTAGGTCTATATACAGATAATGGGCTTGTGTTCAATTTATTACCGTCCTTATGTCTAGCTCTACTCTCTCTCTCTCTCTCCCTCCGAATTTTAAGTTTTATGTGCTTGTGTGTGTGTGTGTGTGTGTAATATATTCAAATAAAAAGGTTTTGTAAAATATATAAAAACACTTGGTAAGTTTCACAAATTTTTTTTTAATTAACTCTGACAGCTGTTTCGACTAGCTAAGCCATTGTCAAAGAGGCCAGTGAATGAAATTACTGAACACAGGATGTTAGTGGAGTGTAGGTGGTGAACATCTGTTTAGGGCGTATCTGGAACATCTGTGACATCTGTGTTGTGATGGCGAGGGGGGTGTACAAGAGACAAGGGAAAGGCAGGTGTCTTTAAAAACTAAATACAAGCGTGAATGCAAAATATAAAATTAACTGAACTAAATATAATTCAAACTTTATTCAAACTAACTTTATTCAAATAAATTCACTGCAAATAAGTTTATTTTCACCTATAATACTGTGTTCAGTCAAACTGGCCTGATTTTAGAGTTGTCGTCTTTAACTACTGGTTGAGATTAATTTAAAATGTTGATTTTTTGTTTTAAAATTTGGACACAAATATTTCTAGGAAAGGTGTAACAAATCAATTCTCCGCGTACACATGACCTACGGGAGTCCATACAGGTGAAGGTAAATCTAAGGTTTTGTAAAATATATAAAAACACTTGGTACGTTTCACAGATTTTATTTACCTCTGACAGCTGTTTGACAGACATCAGATTATTTCTCTTAAGAAATATATTTTCTTAAGAATATTTCATCTCTTTGACAATGGCTTAAGAGGTCGAAACAGCTGTCAGAGTTAAATAAAATCTGTGAAACGTACCAAGTGTTTTTATATATTTTACAAAACCTTTGTATTAATATGTTTCACCAAGTGCCCAACGAGTCATCAATTAATATCGTGAAAGTAAATCTACTTGCAGTGTATTTATTTGAAGATATTAAATGCGAGACCTGCAGGAAACTCAACGAGTTACTTACAAAGGAATAATATATATATTCAATCACTTTCTGCTACAGTTCGTTTCTTGATATATATAAAGTAATTTAAAATTTATGTTTATATTACCTCAAGATATTATATTTTTCCTATTGGGAACATGTTTCGAGAGCTCCCGTGCTCTCATCTTCAGTCTTCGCGATCTTGCGTCTGGTGAAGTATTTGTGTGTTGGCTGGATAGTGTTAAGGTTTCTTGTTGGTCTCTGGTCTTTTAAAGTTGTATTATTGTGTGTAATTGTGGTATATATATTTGTATTTTGTGTATTTTCAATTTTCAGTGCTTTGAATATTGTGTCATGTTTTGTATTGATTTGTATTTGTTCAGGTATTAGTTTGTTTTGTGTTTTATGTTTGTATATTTGTAAATTTTACCAAATGTTTGTTATGGTGCCTTTGTATGGTATATGTTTTATTAGTGTCACATTGGTTATGTCTGGGAATTCATGTCCTGTGTTTATTGCATGTGTGGCTATAATAATAATAATATAAAATATATAATCCAATTTAGCCACACATGCAATAAACACAGGACATGAATTCCCAGACATAGAATACGTAGCAGCGTAAAACTCTCATCTTCGTGTTTATTGTTAAATCGTGACTTTTGAATACACTGCTCATTCTAGTGTACACTGCTCTTGCCTTTTCGATTCTGTTCTTTATTTCTTGAGAGTGGTCCCATTGTTCATTGACTATAGTATCAAGATATGTAAATTTGCTTACACGTTCAACCGGCCTTTGGTTTATATTAAGGGTGCAGTTTGTGAACTTGTTCTTAGATACAATCATTAGCTTCGGTTTATTAACATTGATGTCTATATCATATCTACGGCTGCTTTCTGTCACTCTATTCATTAGTTGTTGCAGCCCCCTCTAAGCTATCTGCGAATATGACGGTATCATCCGCATAACGTATGTTATTTTCATACGTTATGTTCATTCTGGTTGATAAACAAAAATTACTTGCAAGCTTCGTTCACATGAAGGAATGACGTACACCTCACATGGCTAGTGACAAGTCACGACATCATGGAGTGAGGATCAGCTGATTGGTAGAGTCAGGCGACGTGCAATTTTATCACTTTGACGCCGCCGTTAATGCACCACTTTGACGTTGTTGCTGATTGAATTCACGTTACTATGAACAAACAGTATTAACCTATATTTCTATATGGTTGGATTTTTTATACTTTGCACAAGCGAAGAAAAATGTTATTTTTATCGAAGCACTATAATGTGTTGTTATTACATAACAGTTCTACTCGCTGGGGGGGGGGGTAACTGCCTGTCTGTAATTGCATATTATTTATTTATTTCAAAGACCTTTAACAAGTAACTTCTTCTGGTGTCAGTTATTCCGTTTACACTGGACAACACGACGGTCCGGTGTGACCGTCTTGTTAAAGTGGATTCATTTCTTAAACATGCATACACGAGATATCATGAATTATTATCACGCGCATACGCGTGTATGTACGTATTGTGTGTGTGTGTGTGTGTGTGTGTGTGTGTGTTTTATTTGTTTTTCATAGAAGATTATATTTTTCTAACTGTTTCAACGGTTACAAATTGTCATCTTTAAAATATTTATACTAATTAATAATAATTATAAAATTAGGAAACTAATTGTTATTAACGGCTCTTTTATACAGTTCTATTTCATATGGATACAAATATGTTACAATAATGAATATAGAAATATTATAAATATATATATATATATTGCAACAGATCAAATTTTATTATACTAATAAGGATATAGTGAGTAAGTAAAAATCACAAACAAGTCTATTATGGAGGAGATGAAAAATTATTTATTATACACACAAATATAGTTTTTAAAGATGTATATTGCGACAATACAAGCATAGGCAGTATATGTAATATAAAATAAATATTTAATTTAATTTTAATAATATATAATAGACGAGCAGGTGTGAAATTGGAAGCTGGCTTGCAAACAGGAGTCAACACGCAGGATCACGCGATTACCGCTGCATGCGTGTACACAAGTAAATAGTGGGTGTGCGTGAAGCCTGTTTGAGCCTGAAAGTTTGCAACCTCACCCCAAGTCAATGCTAAATTAAGAATATATTTAATATTAAGCAAGCCATAGATGTTAGAGAGAAGGTAAAAACTTCCAAAAATGTGTAAAAATCAGACACAAGTGCAGTGCGAATTTTACGTAATTCGGACAAGCAGTGCGAATTCTGTGCGATTTTTAAAGCATTATAATTACACTAGTGGTGCGAGCATCATGATAATTGCACATCACATAGGCCATTAAATTAGACAATATTTTATCGCCGTGAAATCCGCGTTAAACAGTGCGATTGGCGAAAAAGTGCAAAACTGTGAAATAGGACGAGGGTGGGGCCTATCACGCCATGGTTCAACTGTCGAGAGGCTAATTCCTGAATCGACAGCTGCAGTTTTCTTGGTGAATATAAATACATGCCCAGGAGAGCTAATCTCTCTCTTCTAACAGTCTTAATTCGTGGTGGAACGCTATGTCCGTCATAGACGCGAAATTTTAATTACTTTGGACAGAGTTAGACAATATGTCTAACACCAATAAGACTTTTTGTTAAGCATAACTTACAAAGTATTACGATAAATATTTCAATTTAAAATAGTAATGGAAAACAGTAATTAAAAAATTACCGTAACAAAGAAATCGTCAGATGTCTACAAGTGATCTACATCTAAGAGCATTACTCCAGACCGAGGACGAGAGCACTACATGGCATAAATTCCAGACGTAAAGGACGAGTCATCGGACTTTCGAGAGGACCCGGAGGAAGAGGAAAGCATCCAGGACTTCCGAGAGGACCCAGAGAACGAGGAAAGGATCCAGAACTTCATGACTATGCAGCATTCACAATATCAAGGACTCATGACCAGGAGAGGGTATGCTGAGGAACCACTACAATTAAGGTGAAAGAAAGCCATGTATTCCTCATAACAAAAGACTTAATCAAAGATTGATAAACATTGTCAAAAGAAAGACAATAATTTCAAAGAAAAAAGTGTAATTTATAACTTATAAATATAAATGTCTTGTATAAAAAATTATAGCATAATTTTTGAATTAATAATTTATTGAAAATATTTTAATTTAAATTGTAGAGTAATAATGAAAGCATAAATTTTGAATTAAGAATTTATTTAAAATATTTTAATTTAAATTGTAGAGTAATTATGAAAACATAATTTTTGAATTGGTAATTTATTGAAAATACTTTAATGTATATTTGAAAGAATCAATTAGATTTGTTCAAAGAATGAACAAATAGTTAACTTAGTTAAATATTTTTATATTGGAAGCACACATTCAGACTGAGTAGTCCAGATAGTTAAACATAATGAAGAAATGTTTTTTAATTAAAATTAGTAATATTATATCTATGATATAAACTTTATGTTGGTGATGAGATTACAGCAAACAAAGAAACTTTGAAACCATGTATAATGAGTATCGTATGACGAAGTAATCATTATTTGTATATTATTATTTTTTGATATGTTTGTTTAATTAATAAATGGGAACATTTTGAATTTCCTAAAAAGGCTACCCTTAATATAATTACACCTGAACCCCTATATACACGTACACGTTGTTAGAAATGTTATTTACCGTTGTATAATTTTGTCGCTCATGAGCGTGCGCCCGACACACTTACATTTTAAAACGTTGTATCGTTGTAATATTGTATTATAAATTGTCATGTATTGATAATAGAAATAATTGTTTGTATTGTTCGATAATATAAATCGATTTTAGTTGGTTTCTGCAACGTCCTCCTCTCCTCTCGTCGCTCCTGTTCTGGCGTCCTCTTCTTCAGCGTCACTCCTTCCTGGTGTCCTCTTCGTCCTGGCGTCCGCTTCGTCTCGTCGTCCTCTTCTACAGCGTCACTCCTTCCTGGCATCCTCTTCGTCTTGTCGTCCTCTTCTACGGCAGGCGGCTCCAGCGGCGATATTTTAATGAGTCTCGTTGTTATTATGTTTGACTGCTAACATTAATTAGTTTCTTCATAAATTGTTCACTCACAATGATTACAAATTTCACTCGTACGGTTTATTATTAATTTATTCTTTTTTATTTTCTTAATCTCAGGATTAATATGGGTATTAATTAATGCGGTGCGTTTAATGTACACCTTCCACGATATCTTGAAGTGTCTTTAAATTCCCTAAGCGGATATCTTAACTTACACGAAACCAGCACTATATTATATTTTAATTTTTATCTAAATATTTTACCCACTCGGTTCTTAACGCAAAACTTTGTTAAGAATTACCAAGGTTTATTTTATATATGATATTTCTACGTTCGTAAGAGAACAACTCTCTTCACCGAGCACAACTTCCCCTTGCAACTTCTACAGACAGACTGTGTCCATCCTAACTCTACAACGAATGAATCTCACTGAATTTAGTGTATTCTGATAGGCTAAGCCCAAGTCACATGATTGATGGAACAAACAGATATACGAATTTCCTGAAAAAATTTGTATAATTTAGCAAAGGCCTGCATGGCAATTATCTACGAACTTTATTAACCTATCTTTGGTAAGAGTTACAATTGAGTTTTCTTCACTTAAAAAATCATATTTATAAAATAGTTATGAACCTCAGAGTATACACAAATTGAAGCTATTTACCTAAATAATTCCTTGTCAAAGTTTCACGTCAATCGGTTAACTACCACTGAAGCTATAGCGATCACAAATTATCACACCCGCACACGCGCACAAATTCACACAAAAAATACATGACAATATAGGACACCTTTTTATGAAGAGTTTGGTATATCCTACATGCTTATCCATTTGTAAATACAAAACTTACGGCTAAAAGACAAAGTATTACATAAAACAAATTTAAACAAGAAAATGCTCGTCATCCATGTGGTCTGATACAAACAACATAGTTTATCATCCTGTGTTCCGTTGCAATATATATACTTTACTAAATTAGTAATTTGTAAAATACTATCGTCTTTCATATATTAAATATAGTATATATTTATATATTAAATTTATACTCTTAAAACGGGTTTTAATAACAATTAGTTTCCAAATTATATAAATTTGATAATTCGTATAAATATTCTGAAGATAGTAGTTTGAAACTGTTGAAACAGTGTTAATATGTATACAAAATATATTCTTGTAAGAAAAATAAATATAATTTATTTATTATTAAAAACAAGAATAACGAAAAACAAGAAAATATAAATGCAATTTATATATAATTATTTTGTAAGTAACTCGTTGAGTTTCCTGCAGGTCTTCCATGTTATATCTTTAAATAAATACACTGTAAGTAGGTTTATTTTCACCTGACGCACGTTTCACAGAAATTATTCCGTATCCTCAGAGGTTTGTTTGAATTGTAATTGAAAATAATCAGGTGAAAATAAACCTTCTTTCAGTGAATTTATAACATGTGGAAAGCCAGTACAACAGTATCGCGGAAGTAATTTTGAGAGTAACGGCTGCTTCACCTAGATACCTATCCAAGTGAACGTAAACCGGAGAGACATACAGAGAGAGAGAGAGAGAGAGAGCAAACGCGGACAGTCACAAAATGTGACACCTGCCAATAAATCTGATAGCGGGAAACAATTTTATTTCAACTTGTCACGGTTGCTTCAGATTACTACCGTCTTAACTCCCTGTAGAATCAGTTACTGTCCTTGTCACAGTTACTAGTTAGTTCTGTTCAGTCCTTTTCAATCGTCATCATCTTTACATCGCGGCATAGGCAAGTTGCTTCCGGTTCCTGTTTCAAAGATCATCCACCCATCTCTTCCTGGGTTTACCCACACACCTGTATGCTATAGGTTTGTATTTCCAGACTTGATTGTCCAGTCTGTAATCTGACATTCTTTCTAAGTGTTTTTTCCACCGTTCTTTTGTAACCTTTTAATTTTTCATTCAAGTTAAAAACTTGCAACTCTGCTCTTATGGCCTCATTCTTTATACGGTCAAGTTTAGAACATCTTTTAACTCCTCTTAAGAACGCTATTTCCAAGGCTTGTATTTTATTTTCTTGTTTTTGTTTCTTGGTTGCTGTCTACAATTTACACCTACAGGACAGTGCAAGGGCCGCCATTACGTTGTAAACTTTAATTTTGTATCTTGACATATTACAACGGTTAATATAATTAATTAATTTATTTAATTTATTAATTTAATTAATTTGTGATGTGTTTAAATTTATACAACCTTACTGAGACCGTATATGTATAATTGGGAGTTCAGGTGTAATTATAATAAGAGTAGTCCTTTTAGGAATCGTAATATGTTTTCATTTATTGATTCGAACAAACAAAATAAAAATAAAAATTATAAGATAATAATAATAATAATTACTTCCCCATAAGAACTTCATTGTCTATTGTTTCGATGGTTCTTTGGTTGCCGTACATTCATCATAAAAATATATTTTATATCTTATGTCTTATATTATTAATTCTACCTAAAACACTTCTTAGTCATATTCTGAATTCTCGACTACTCAGTCTGAACGTGTGCTTTATAATTGGTAATATTTACCTTATTATTCTATACAAAAATTTAATTTATTAAATCAATTGTTACTTCTCCAAGCGAGATTTAAATTATTTTTAAATTGACTGTTCATCATTAAAGAAAATATCATTAAAGAAAATTCTGATTACAAGTAAATTACAGTACATTCTCTTATCTCTATCTACATAGTTATTCTTTAATTTAAAAGGTTTTTATTAATGTCTTTATTCTTTTATTATTACAAATTGGTTTTTCGTCACCTCAATTCTGCAGATTGTCCCATGTCCTCCAGTGGTCCGTCGGTCTTCTCCTTCTGGATGTCCTCTTGAGTTCTCCGGTTCCACTGGTCGTCCTCCCGTCTCTCGTTATTTATGGTCCCATCGGCTGGCTGTAGAATAGAATGACGTGTTGCTCTGGATCGGCTGCTGTTGCTATTTAAACCGTCTCTATTGCTCTGCGTATCGTTCCTCTGCTTGATGTTCTCTCGCCATCTGTCTAGAGTTGATGTCCGTAGTTGTAGACTGTTTGTAGACGTCCGACGATTTTAGTTACGGTACTTTGTTTATTACTACTTGAAATAAAACATTTCCGTAATACTTTACAGTTTATAATATAAAAATCTTGTCGATGTTAGACATAGCGTCTAACTCTGACTGAAGTAATTAAAATTCGCTTCTCTGACGGACATAGCGTACCGCCACGACTGAAGACTGTTTGAAGAGTTTAAAAATTCTCGTCGCTGACGGACATAGCGTACTGCCACGACTGAAGACTGATTGAAGAGACTTAAAATTTCTCGTCGCTAACGGACATAGCTTACCGCCACGACTGAAGACTGATTGAAGAGAGAGTTTGACTCTCCTGGGCTCGTATTTATATTCACCAAGAAAACCACACCTGTTGGCTCAGGAATAAGCATGTCAAAAACTGTCCGCAGCGTCTGTGCTCTCGTCTCATTTCACATATTTGCACTTTTTCGCCAATCGCAACGTTTAATGCGAATTTCAAGGTGATCTAATATTGTCTAATTTAATTACACATATGATATGTAATTATCATAATGATCGCATCATTATTGTAATTACTGTGCTTTAAAAATCGCACAGAATTCGCACTGATTGTCAGAATTACATAGAATTCGCACTGCACATGTGTCTGATTTTTACACATTTTTAGAAGTCTTTACACTCTTTCTAATATTTATGGTTTGCTTAAAATTAAATAAAATCTTAATCTAGCATTTATTTGAGGTGAGATTGCAAACTTTCAGGCTCGAACAGACTTCTCGCATACACTCTATTTACTTGCGTACACGCTCTCAGCGGTAATCGCGTGATGTTTCCTGTTGATTCCTGTCTATAAGCCAGCTTTTAATTTCACACCTGCTCGTCTATTACATATTATTAAAATTAATTTAAATTTTTATTTTATTTCATATATGCGCATTACAGCATATGCTTGTATTGTCGCAATATCGTTCTTCTAAAAGTACCTTTGATTGTCTCCATTGATTGTAGATAGTTTGGAGTTTACCTAACTTAACATCAACATCATACTTCTTATCATAGCCAATATAATTTCCCAATTTGTTAAAATGGTTCACTGTTGTATAATTTGATCATTAATTATGATTTTTGGTCTTGTTGGTTCCTTGCCTTGAAATCCTTTGTTTTTGTAGAGGAGATTTTCATATTGTGTTGTTTGCAAATCTGGCGAAGGTTAAAAACAGATTTTGTATTTCGAAGTACAAGCAAGTCGCCAGCAAACAACAGCACATTCAAATATCTGCCTCGTAACATCTTAATACCAGGGTTCACAAGATGTTTCAATTTCCTTACTAAATCGTGGACATAAATGTTAAAGAATAGGTGATATACTACCCCCTTGTCTAACACCTTGATTGACAGACATTTGTTAAGATATCCTACAATTATTTCTAATAGCTTCTCTTGTTCAGCTACATAGACCGCCTGTACAGTCTTAAAAAGTTGTTGAGGGCATTCCCGTTCTTCTAACACTTGCCACAGCAAAGCAAAATTCTATCTACTGTATAGATTGAGGTCATACCTGCATGCGTTTCTTGATTGAATTCAGTTGATGCTTATCAATGATTTGTGTAATAACGAAAGCATTGTCTGTACAAGATCTGCTTTCCTGAACGCGTTTTGTTTTTCGTGGTCCATTGTTTGGCCGTGGTCCATTGTTTGGCCGTGGTTCATTGTTTGGCCGTGGTCCATTGTTTTCACCAAAAACAGACGTTTCGGCAGTGCCATCGACTGCCATCATCAGTGTAAAATTCAAAAACACAGTGTACCCTTAACCACAGTATGTGGTCACTAACGTCTACCACCTTACGTTAGCGAAACTTCGAATTTTACACTGATGATGGCAGTCGATGGCACTGCCGAAACGCCTGTTTTCGGTGAAAACAATGGACCACGGCCAAACAGCCCGGCAATGAATTTTAACAACATATTCCTCTATAATCCTTACGTTTTTCTTCCCAGAAAAATAGACACCACTCGAACAGTTAGCCAATGTCCTTTTCCTCCTTTTCAAACTCTAGAGGTAATTTTATTTACTCGACTTGGCAACAGTGGTCATCGTTATAATTGTCTGAGATTCACGTCACAACCGGTAAACAACAATTAATTGTTACACGTGTCTTCTTTGTGCACGTCATTTGCAGACATCAACGGAATAATGATGAAACCATTTTGACGACTTCATTTCCATAAGCGAGCGACAACGTTTGCGTTATTACATAAATGTCCCGGTTGAATATGAAATTGATTGACTTTCGTAGATGGGTCTCGGAACCTCGGAACGTTACCGTAATCAATCGTAGGTCGGATGCAGCCATTAGAATTCAATCATCGCGTGCTGTAAACGCAATATTAAAGTTAGCGGTCTCTCTGTCTCTCCCTTTCTCTCCCTCCTTCTGACCACTCCTCACCCGCTCTATCACGACTTAAATTTGCGTTTTATTAACATTTTCAACACCACGTTATTTTCGTATAATTTCCTGTTAAACCACCGTTTTTAGCGTTATTTCCAAAAAGTGTAGGAAATTTATCTTCTAACCAAATAATACTTACGATGTAGCATTGTTAAGCTCCTTCTATGCCGATTTGACGTATATTTTTGAGTTATATTCTTAGTATTCTTAGATCACATTTGACGCATATTCTTAGATCACATGTACAGTATATAAAGTTTTACAAATTAGTCTTAAACATACGCTTTTATCATTACGAAAAGAAAGGTGAAACAGAAATAGCATTGTCTGAGGCTTTCACGGCCGCGGCTTCATTGATATGAGTACTTCGGGCTGCCGGGCTGTAAGGGTTGTTTGGTGCAAACGTTTCGGCTGTGCCTTCGACGGCCATCTTCAGTGCAGAAGGCTGCAAAACACCGACAAAGGTTTCGTAGTCAGTGACCACTGAACTGTGGTTAAGTCTAGTGGCCGTCAGTAGGACACCCATATTTGTAAACTTTTGGTGTCCGCTAGAAGTTGTTGTACTACCACCAGCCAATCAGAAGAAAGGCAAATTGTTATTGGTTCGCCACGACTCGTGTCCAAAGAGCATTCAATGAGAGGGACTCACCCCTCCGAGTCATTGCAATAGATGCATGTTTCTGAATCTGGACAGACTCCATATGGAGGCGAGGGAATACGCACTCACCAGCGATAGAAACCTTGTCTCTTCAAACAGTATGCGATGGTCGGCATTGGCGATTTCGTGCTCCGCTATAGTAGGCTTTTCCGGCTGGTCCAAACGACAGTAGCAGCTGAGTTCATCAACGCGGGCATGGACGCTGCGTTTCGTAGTTTTTATGTACAACTGGCCGCATGAGCAAGGAACACCATACACTCCGCACAACATACATAAATATGCTCAGCTCATTTCCGATCTGACGATGAGCTGTGAAGGTTGAAAGGGCTAATCGAAAAAAAATTTCCTAATGGTGTGCAATGGCATTCATTTGGATAAAGGCTTGACATGGAAGACGCATATTTTCGACAAAAGAAAACAACTTGGCCATAAACTCAGCAAATACTATTGGCTGATTGGATGTAAATTACCTCTGTCCCTTAGCAACAAATTACTCCTTTACAAAGTGGCATTCAAACCAATCTGGACCTACGGCATACAGCTGTGGGGGTCGGCATCAACGTCTAATATAGAGATTCTAGAACGATTCCAGGCAAAGGTTCTACGGATTATAACAAATGCACCCTGGTATATACCAAATAGAGAAATCCTCTGTGACTTAGAAGTGTCATCTGTTAAAGATGAAGTGAGTAAGTGCAGTGAAAAGTATTTAAGTAAACTACAACTACACCCTAAAATTCTTGCAATAAATTTGCTAGACAATAGTGAAGACACTCATAGACTGAAGAGACAAAAAAATACTAGACCTACCATCTAGATTTAAGCACCGATAATCTTTGTGACTGTTGTTTCTTTTTGTAACCTACTTTTCCTACTTTTAAGGAATAACTGAGATTGTTATCACAGGATAACAGCTCCACATGGTCAACACCTATTTTTTTCTCATAAAAGATTTGCTTATAGTATGTTATTTTTATGTTATACTGACTGCAAATAGCAAAAAAAAAAAAAAAAAAAAAGGTGTGCAGCAGTGCTATTTCTGTTTGTGATTATAACCACTAACAGAACTTTATTAAAAAAAATAATAATCTTCGTTATTTAAACTTGTGGCAATTCTATTTACCTCTGATAGCTAACGTAATTACTCTCTATCTAATAAAAAGCCAAATTCTGAACAATTTTTGTAAAATGGCACTATTATGTTCAAACACAGGGAGAGCTGACTGGACATCATTATCAGTCCAGACAGTATCAGCTGGACTGGTACTGTCACTGTCATGATTTCCTTCCCTTTTTGCAGCATTGGCTCTTTTAGTGGTACGTATGCATAAAAGAAAAACTACAGGATGAAAGAATAAAAATAAAATTATATGAAAATACACGTAACTCATTTATGTTGTGTACGAAATTATATGTCTGTTTCATCATTGGAAGATTCATCAGGTTCATAGATACATTCTTGTCCACATAATTACTAATTTTTACTAGTAAGTTCCCTGAGCTGCAGAATCGCTCACTTTTTGAATAATAATTATTACTAGTAAGTTCCCTGAGCTGCAGAATCGCTCACTTTTTGAATAATAATTTTTACTAGTAAGTTCCCTGAGCTGCAGAATCGCTCACTTTTTGAATAATAATTATTAATAGTAAGTTCCCTGAGCTGCAGAATCGCTCACTTTTTGAATAATAATTTTTACTAGTAAGTTCCCTGAGCTGCAGAATCGCTCACTTTTTGAATAATAATTTTTACTAGTAAGTTCCCTGAGCTGCAGAATCGCTCACTTTTTTGAACCAAACACATTTATTATTACATAAATTTTGATATAAGACAATTTGTTATTATGGGAAAATTAAAAAAACCTCGATTATTATAGTATTTCTTTAGTAACATAAAAATTTTAGAACACAAAACCGAAAAAAACACTAAAAATTCGAAAAATTCAGATTAGAATTCATTTTAGTCTGACACCTGAATTTTTCACCAGAAACTAAATTTTTTGATTTTTGGTCTCTTTTTATTTTCTGGGGATCAAAAATTTTGACCATTTCCAAACTAGATTCAAATATTAGTAAAATTCTATCTTATTTGATACCACACAATTTTTTCACAATTTCGACCCCCTAACAATTATGCCTCCCTCCCCTCTTTTTTGGGGGAGGGGAATCAATAACAAGAACAATGTGTTACTGTAGGCTAAAAGTATGGTCACGCATGCTCTATATTTTACGGAAATTTGTTGGGGGGGGGGGGTCGATACATTCAAAAGTTACCGTCAAACATACCCCAAACAGATAGACAGAAAGATAGGGTAGACAGACAGAGACAAATGCCAAACGGTCTAGTTAAAACTTAGAACTCACTTCGTTGAAAACTCTACATTGTTTTAAAATTTAGAAAATTGTTTTTTTCTATTACCATATTGACATTTTATATTATTAATAATACAACTTTTCACAAGAATGTACAAGGCGTGTCCGGAAAGTAAAGATACAAAGGTCGTAATTGGTCTAAAAATATTTATTTACAAATCATTAACTGACAATTACGTAAATACATATATCTTTATTTCTCTACATAATTACCGCCATTATCCAAGCACCTATTAAGTCCGGGAACCAGCTTTTGTATCCCCGTGTCATAGAAGTCTAGCCCCAACCCTTTGAACCATGTCATGTCTTATCTTTACTTTCCGGACACGCCTAGTATTTTATTTTGTAAATTACATATGTTTTGAAAGTAATCCAACTATCGTCATCAGATAAAAATTAATAAATTACAAATTTTTTTAATCAATTGTTCAAAACAGCTGTTTTATATGTAGACAAAATTTTATATTTTATATGTGTATATAATATGTATTATGTAATTAATTATAAAATATTTATTATATACATATATTATTTTATTAAATTAGTAATTTTGAAAATATCATTTACTGTATTAATCTGAATTTGTTCTGGTATTAATTTCTAACTTGTTTTATGTTTAAATATTTGTAAATTTTCCCATAAGGTAATTTTTGGACCTTTGGAAATGTGTTTTAATAAACTGATATTATTTAAATTTGTTTGTTTTTTAATGAAAAAACATGTATTTATATTATATTATTATATTAATTCTATCAAAATATATGCAATTTACAAAATAAAATATATTCTTGTAAAAAGTTTTATTATTAGTAATATAAAATATACAACAAGCAAAAATTTGAGCATTTATGAAAATATTGAAATTATATACACAAAATTGTGTTAGTACACAGAGGTTATAGGAATATTTAATTTACATATTTAAAGTAAAAATTACAATCACCCTTTTCATCAAATACAATAATTTTTATTTTATTTTTGTTAAATCCATCCATCAATCGAACAGAGATGAGATTCGTGTTCTGTGTAACGGAAAAGGCCGAGTGTGTAATTGCATTACTGGAACAGACCCATGGAAGGCAAACAGTTGTGTGGAAGCGCAATCATTCGTGGACACGTACGTGCTGCTGTCCTGCCACCTTAATTGGATTTATGTAGACGTTTCTTTTACTTCTTTCCGTTGATTAAAATTTCCAGTTCGTACGGGTCAAATTTTTACCTGGCAGTTTCCTGAACTCGATTTAACGCTTATACAGTAAGATAATATCTTATTATATATCTATTATTATATATCTTATTATATTATCTATATATTATATAGGATTTTACTTCACAGTGTAAGGTTTTATTAATATCCCTCTTCTCACAAAACTGTACTTTCTAGAGGAAACGGCATAAGAGGTCGCAATTCTAAGCCTCATAACAGAAGAGTCGCAGTGAGGTCATACCAGAAGAGTTAGATGTTTTTAACTTGAATTAAAAATTAAAAGAACAACGGTGAAAAGAACACTTAGAAAGAATGTCAGATTTAAGCATGGCCAAACAAGTCTGAAAGTACAAAGCTATAGACTCAGGTATGTGGGTAGACCCAGGAAGACGTGGCTGGAGGATCTTGGAAGGTGGAACAGGCAGTACCTTGCCTATGTCGATACCTTGTGTTGTGAAGATGATGATGATGATAAAGTTTGCTCATGGACACGTAACAGTATGGACGGCCATGTTAAATTCACAGAAGGAACGAGAACCTACACAGAGACCTCAATGTAGAATATGTAAGCGAAATAATAACAAAATATGCAGACAAACATGATGAGAGGATTCAGATCCACGATAATCCAATAATGCGACACGTGGTGGAAGAAGTTCCACACGTCCTGAGGCGACTCAAAAGACAGAAGAAGCCACGTGACCTGTTATCGCAATAGAAAGCAATAAATATATACAGATCCATAAAACTCTACGTGAGAGAAAGACAGAATAATCTTGGGATTAGCCACTGGGCTTTACCACATCACCCGTGAAGGAAACATGAAGAAGAACCTGCTGGATGAGCTTGCTCAGTTGTAGCATTAATGGAGGTGTTTTTAGCGAGTTAGAGTCCTACACTACTAGGAACTGCGGGGTTTCTAATTCACACACTATAGTTCCGAAGACGAGAAGTAATTTATAGACGACTGTAAACACTGTATGGAATACATAAAGCGAGGCAGGTAAAGAGAGGGTGGAATTGATACAACGAGCCAGATGAGAGACTGACTAAGACACAGCGGGGGTTGAGCTGTCATTCGGATAAGTCTGTTTACCGATGATGACCATCTCGTGTCGTCTCGTTTGCTTTGTCGCACAAAGGGATGTGACAGACTCAGCTGGCGGAGCTGGAGGTGACAGTCGCTCTCTGCTTATACGTCTGAGTGATTCTCTACAGCTACACAATGCCAACCACACAGGAATGAGTAACAACATACGAGCAGATACAAACATTACCTGCACACCTTTACGTTATGGCAAATAAAATATGTGAAAGATTAGATAAAACAAGTTTTGTAATTATTACGAGGCATAATTTTTTAAGTAATGTCTGTTTAAACATAAGAATAACGCATTAAACAATAAAAATTATTATTTCTTTAAAAGATGGCTGCGATGGAGTGAACATCAATTGAATTTGAACTAAATAACAGACTTTTCCATCACAGAAAAAAAATAGAAGTGCAGCAAAATTCCGAGCATCTGGTTTCGTTCCATTCGTAAAGCACTTAGGTAAAGCACAGTGTAATAAAATAGCTAAAGTGAACATATTGTATTTTGATTTAATTTTATTGCATTACTAAAATCATGAGTAGGCCTATTTGTAGATAAATCTAAATTAAAGGTCTGTGCGCACTTAGTACTATACGTTTAAGTTGAAGAAATTAGTTAATTAGTGTTAGACGTAAAAAATTAATTTTGTTCGAATTATTGAATTCGTATTATATGAATGAGTAAATTATTATATTTCTGAAATAATATAACAGTATTTTACATAATAAACTTTTAATTTGCAAAAAAACGAAAAATTATAAAACTGCTATATTAACCGGCAATTAAAAATGACGCGATTTTATTATTGAAATACATAAATTAAGGGATCGTCTAGTCGGCCTCAAATATCAGCTAGTTCCAGTGTTGCAACGTTTAATATTTCGGTCTTCTACTAGAGCCGGCCATGGCTGGGCCCATTGCGCCCTGTCGTAAGTCCATATCCCGATGCCAGACCCCCTCTCTAGAAGGGAGGCCCATCGCCTACAAGGAGACAGTGAAGTATCTAGGCTCGACTGGCGCCTATGCTTCAACGCCTAGGTGACCGAAACCCTCGATAAGGCTCGCGGCGTCCTCTCGTGTCGCAGCCGCCCGGCTATGCGCACGAAAGGAGCCGTCTATGAT